>CM057090.1:9118199-9493199 GCA_029959045.1 Taenioides sp. WSHXM2023
ATGCTTTGTGCTCCGAAAAAACACAAAAATGTTGTGTGGACTCAAATGGATGACCATACATGATGGATCCTCGCGAGTCTGAAAACTCAAAACTCGACACAATCCAGTTTGTGGCTGACATGATAAAGCACGTTCCCCTGAGTCTGAACAAAGCTTTTGTTATGTTTGTTTTTTTCTTTTTACATTTCTCACAATTTTTAATGATTTTTCTCATCAATATTACAAACAAAAACAAAACGTAAAAAACAATCTTAACCCCACCCCGCTATCTTCCTTATGTTGACCTTTTCTTTATTTGGCTGCACATCTCTCTTTGTTGTATTCCCCTCTGGTTACTTTAAAGTTCACAGTTGCGTAGATCTCCATCCATGAGGTCTTCTGGTTCATATTTGGACAGTGCACTGTGCTCATGACCCTGGTGTCACAGACGGAGCTCATCTTCGCTCACATCAGTGACATGTGGTAAAGCCGGCCCCCTCCTCTCCCCCCTGCCCTCATGTGTCTATCATGATGGAGCACACGGCGTATTAGCCCAGTGCTATCTTTAACCTGCCCTGCTCCTCTCGTTCATTAATAAGACAGGGGAATAGGTGTGGTGTATTTAATGGAAGCTGACTGTAGACATTACTACTATGTCATTTGCACAGCCAGAGAGCTATTTACACGAGTTCATGCTGGGGGAGAAAATGGAGAGAATTGAGATGGTTTGGACACAGTCAATTTCAGTGGGGGGAGGAAAAAGGCTTAGCAGTTGCAATCAGCAGAATGTTGCCACCTGAAATGAGGCTATGATTTATTCTTCCTTTGTACAGGTAATTTTATAGGTTCAAATGTAGAGATCACTACAGTTAAAAAAAGATGTGTTGATTGAATTTTCAAACACTTTCACTCTCTCGCTCTGATTTTTTAAAAATATATTTTCATATACTTTTTGACACAGTAATTTTGATTATATTGAAAAAAAAGTGCCTTAATTTGCTAGTCAGATGTGGTTAAAATGTAACTTTTACATAGACTACTGTATATAAAACCACGATTAAATCAAAGCTATTTCAAGACTAATTTTTATTTATTTATTTTTTTTTTTTTTCATTTAACACACATTTTCACAAAAAGAGTACATTTGTCAGATGGAGAACATTGGTGTTTTTGCAATATATTTAGATAGTTGTGATATCGATAAATGCATCAGTCAATATTGTAATATTGATTTTTGCAATATATTGTGCAAAGACTTGGTCCAGTCCTGCCATATTGCGAATCAGTTTTGTGCATTAGGAAGGGCATCATGTTTAAAAAAAAATAGCCAAAATGAACATAAAAAGAGTACTCTAGATACCAACTTTTGGATGGTCTTTTTCCTACACAGTTGCTTTTGATACACAAGAAATGTATGGAAAAAAATATAGATTGTTTTTATTTTTTTTTTAAAGGCCCATATTCTGCTATAGCGTTGTTTGCTCATCACAAACATAGTGCTACAGTGTCTTTTTAAACTCCATACACCGTCTTTTGGATGATTTCTGGAATTGCCAAATTATACAGAACTAAAGGAAAAAAGGAAGCTGATAACTTCATGACATCACAAGGTGGAACAGAGCATTTTGAGCTCTGGAGATGTAGACAGGCTAATAATAAAGGGTTACTCTAACATGTGTGAATGAAACAAAATAGAACTACAGG
Organism: Taenioides sp. WSHXM2023; assembly: GCA_029959045.1. NCBI lineage: Eukaryota > Metazoa > Chordata > Actinopteri > Gobiiformes > Gobiidae > Taenioides > Taenioides sp. WSHXM2023. The sequence continues at coordinate 9,119,883 of CM057090.1, forward strand.
TATGTTTATGATGAGTTAACAACATGACATAAAACAAAAGCTTACGAAAGTAAATTTTGCGTAATCGGACCTTTAACCGTTGGCCAGAAAACAGTTACGACAGTGCTGTTGTAGATATCCTCTTTATTATACCGGTGCTGTCTGTTCTATACATTAACCCCTAATTGACCAAACCCTGTGTCTCCCATAAACAACATTCCTCCTCCTCTTCCTCCTCCTCTTCGCTGTGAGTGTACGGCAAAGGTCACTCCCAAAGTGTGACATGATTGGCGAGCGCTTATTTGCAGTCAGTCATCGGCGTGACGTAAAAATCCATAGAGAAGAAGAGTTGCCTCTCTCTCACTGGCTGGAAATGACCACCAATCGATGCACGAGGAAATTGGTCCACGGAGCAGAGCTATGACTCGGGGATGGCTGGAGTGTTTGGTAAAGCATTTGCTAAAGATTATTTACGATCATACATATATTTGGTGTGACACGGCGGTGGATAAGCCGGCGATTGGGGCGTTTCTGGGTGTCTGCGTGGCGTGTGTCTGTTTGCGCGCTCCCCAATGACGAGGGAGAGATTGTCATTTTGTGCAAATGGCGGGCGGGTGATTACAAGGCTCGCTCCAAATGAGGATCATTCTCTCCTCTTCATTGCCCCCCCCTCCCCCGCCATCCCCCTCTCTCTACGGCAGAGCTCTGAACGGGCAGCGCCTCTCTCTCTCTCTCATCGCTCATTTCCTTTCCCACCTTCGCACGCTCGCTCTATCTTTTTCTCTCTTTCTCTCTCATCACTTATTTCCTTTCCCCTTTCATCACATCTCTCTCATTCTCTCTCTTTCCCTCTCTATCACTTTTTTCTCTCTCTTTCTCATCCCTTATTTCCTTTCCTATGTCCTCACACTCTCCCCCTTTTTCTCTCTCTTTCTTTCTATCTTTTTCTCCCACTCTCTCTCTCTCATCCTTTACTTCTTTTCTCACATCCACACTCACTCTCTGTCTTTCTCTTTCCCACTCTCTCGTTTTCTCTTTCTCCCTCTCTCTCTCATCGCTCATTTCCGTTCCCACGTCCGCACGCTCTCCCCCTCTTTTTCTCGTTCTTTTTTTTTTTCTCATTTTCTCTTTTTCCTCAGCACCACAGAGACTTGGAGATGAGCTTATCACTTTCTGCATCACAGGACCAAGCTGTCGCACTGGCAGAGAATAAGCCAAGGCCTGGGAGTGTGTGTGCGTGTGTTTGTGCGTGTGTGTGTGCGTGTGTGTGTGCGTGTGCGTGCATGCGTGCGTGTGAGGAGAAAAATGAAATCAAGCGAGCAAGGGCGTGCAAGGACCACCTCCACATCTGCTCACGTAGAAGTAATGCTATAAGCTAAATGTTGAATAAATAAAAGTATATAATAATTAATAGAACAAACTAAATACATTAAAGCACGGGCTATGTGATTTATAAACGGTGAAAGGACGTATTTAAATATCGTCACATTTTTCTGGCTTTCACAAAACCTTTTCCACATTGCAGGAATTCATGCATGAATATTTGGCCACAGATTTAGAACTGCTTTTAGCCGGCAAAGTGAAGCAAAGATGGACCACCAACACGCAGTCCCCTCGGTTAGAAACTGATAAAATAATAATAATATATCAGATTTGTATAGCACTTTATTTGGACACTCAAAGACGCTTTTATGATACATTATTCATTCACTCCACACTCACATGTTATAATGAGATGCCAATGATGTGCAACAGTCTGATTTTGTCACTTTTTTTTGTTTGTTTTTTAAATATAGTCTTAAAAAAAACAACAACAACTATTTACTAATTTTAATGAAAAAAACTGGTTGCCTTGACTTTAAAGGTGCATTGTGTCACTTTTCCGTTATTGCTTTGTCTGGAATGTTCCACAGTATGCTATTAAACCTTTTTATCATCATGGAGACCAAACCAGGCCAAGTGACAGGTCAGCTCTGTGGCGAGGCGACCCCACTCACAGTCAGAATGTCTGTTTATCTTGGTATTTTTGGGCTATAACCACCTGTAATTTAATAAATGTAAGATAGAGCTGTTTGTTATACTGTGGAACATTCCAGGCAGAGCAATGACATATCTGTAGAAACAAGCAGGTGATGGAAGCTACACAGTGCCGCTTTAAATAAACATATGCATAAATAATCATAAAAAACATGCTCAATAATAGTTTCCTGAATAAATATTTTAAAATAACAGTTCAAAATTAAATACATCAAAATGTTTTGTTTTAGCTGTTGATTGTTTGTTTATAAAGTCCCAAGAGGCTTTGAAAACAATAATGACATATTGTCCGAGATTATAAAATAGAGTTAAAAGAGCACTATTTCATTTTGAGCGTTGACTGTTGTAAATGTAATATAGCACAGCAGGAGCAGTGGGTAATCCCTCCAAATGTGTTTGTTTGTAAAGTAACTCTGTGCCAAAAGCCTGATTGTGCAGAATAATGACTTTATGCTTAATAGCTCAAAACTCTGTGTGTGTGTGTGTGTGTGTGTGTTTATGTTTGTGTGTCCTTTAACCAACTATACTGCTCTTCAGGACAACGTAAAGCTATACTTTAGACACATTTTAAGTGTAACTCATAGTTACCATATTTCCACCAAGTAAAACACTGTGAAAAACACAAGGTGCAAAATGACCGAACCAGCTTTAATAATATTGTGGCAGTGCAGGCCTCGGTGACACCATTATGAAAGCACACAATAAACAAGATAATTGCAGCAAACGGGAAGAACATATTAAATATGAAGACTGCAGCCAAACTGCAGTCTGCTGATAGGGCTATGGATGCTAAATTAAAATGTGTTAGCAAAGCCAGATCCATATACAATGGGGCTGAGATAAAGCTAAATTATGAAACGCTATGATCAGTATTTCATTTAAGAGGCAATTTGTTTTGCTTCAGTTGATAAATTAATTTCAGAGGTATGATTTTAATAATGCTGAATATTTAATGAGAGCACCAGAATTCTGGAAGATTGGGTTCACTCTTTCTCGGTGGTGCCACAAACTGGATTAGTGCAAGATGGTGGAAAAATATGAATAAATAAATTTCTACCATTTGTGATTTATTCCAGTATCTTGTTATTTGTGAGACTTCTCTTAATGTCTGTTGGAGATGCAGACACAAATATTAAGTGCAGAAGTTGTATTCTCTCTATTGTTTTCACAAATTAGGATCTTCTGGACCATCTGTAGTTTTGGATTCACTGTGTGTGAATGAATACTTGCACATATTGATGGCCACAGTGATTTTTAGTCACTTTTTTTTAATCCTAAACAATCTGAGGCATATTTCAGCATCGTAAACTTTGGGCTTTGAGCTTATTTTGAAGCAGTTTCAACATTTTGATGTTAACATGTAACTCATATAAAAATCATACAACAACCATGTGTTTTGAACAGTGTGTTCTCTAAGGATCACAGTAATGTTCTCAAAAGGTCAAATGATGTGATGCATTGTTTACAGATGGAAATGTCTTTGATTCCTCATCACTTTAAATGGGACCAAAACTGAGAGCCTATAGTGACCACGGAGACAACTTCTTCAAATAACAAGAAGTTCTACTCTAGTCCATTGCCTGCTTGTCTCTACGGAGATGCTTTTGCTTTGCCTGTGCCGTAGTATGGCATTAACATTATTGATCTCCATGGAGATTAATTATTAACGGGTGGCAGTATAAACTACACTATGTGTTCATACCATCTTGGAGATATACAATCTTGTCTGATCGTGGAAGCTGAGCAGGGTTGGGCCTGGTTAGTACTGGGAGGGGAGACTATTAGGAATACGAATTACTATAGACGGATTATTTGTTTATCAACACAGCGGATGCACAGACAGCGGAAAGCGCTGCTGTCTGTGCAGTCAGTTTATCGCTGTGTGATAAAATAAGTTATGACTCTAAATTAACATTAGTGAGTGGGATACATCTTAATGAGCCATATGTGTTAAATGCAGGTGGGTGTGTAAATGACGAGAAGAAATGGCTCAAACTTCAGTAGCCGGACATCCCCTCATACCTGACCGATACACCTATCCCCGCCCCCGGGAGAGCCTGAAATCTGCTGATATCCTACAAGACACTGACATGATACAAGCGGCTCTTTCTGCAGGAGACATGCGCAGTAGAGCACGAAGTGACATAGTCTGATAATCCCTCTATAGCAGTTGCTCTAAAATGTATCGTCATTGTGTCCTTTGGCAAGACACTTTTCACAGATTTTCTCTTTAATATCACATAACAGTTTTGGCCACATTGCTCTGCCCTATTGCCTACTCTTTATGTGGCATGTGAGAGTGATTTGTTGGTGTTGGAGGACTGGTGGCAGGTGGCAGATACTGGGTATGTGTAGAGTGAATTATACATTATGCAAAACTGACTCCTGTGAGATTTTAACCATGTTGGAACGTTGTTACCTCATCAAAAACATACTCAGAGTTTCATTTTGTTTCATTCACACATGTTTAAGTAATCCTTTATTATTAGCGTGTCTAAATCTCCAAAACTCAAAATTCTCTGTTCCACCTTGTGATGTCATGTAGTGGTAGTTTTCAAGTTAACAGCTAGTACCTATATTATTATATTATATTAGTTCAGTAGAGATAGGTAATTCCAGGGCTGAAATCATACAAATGATTCTGTGAAGGTGTATGGAGTTTAAAAAACACAGTGGAGCACTTCCTGTATTACCACATGACATCACAAGGTGGGACAGGGTTGTTTTCAGTTAAAGGGAAGAACTCCAAAGCTCCCAAAGCAGGGTTTGTGTGGTGTGTTTACCATGTGTGAATGAAACAAAACACAACTCTGGGTGTGTTTTTGATGAGGAAAAACATTATAACATAGATCAGAAAATAGTGTAATATGGGCCTTTTAATAGTGGAATATCAAGCAGTAGGTCAGATCTGTGTAGAGGCAAGCATGTTTCAGTTTCCATGGAGACAAGCAGGTGGTAAACCCCTCACCAGATAAGTTACATATATTGCAGTTGTTTTGAGCTGTACATGTCCTACGGAGAACTCTGTGGCTGGATTAGAAGATTGCCTGTGCCCCTGGTGCTCTGAGGAACCCCCCTCTCTCATCTCTTGTGTGTGTGTGTGTGTGTGTGTGTGTGTGCGTGTGTGTGTATGTGTGTGAGTCACAGTGTGACAGTTGTGTCTACATCTGCGGGTTGTGTACAGTAGCCCTGTCTCCAGAGTCATGTTCAGGTCTGACTGACTGCTCCAGGACAGACTGGAGGTGCAGACGGAGGAACAGCTCTGTTGGTTCAATTGGGAATCATAAACATTCACATCATTAGACCTGCTCATTGTATACAATTATTGGGAGGACAAACCCTTAAAGGTGCACTGTGCAACTTTTCTGATGGAGGGTCCGCCACATGCTTGTCTCCATGGAGATGTTATTGCTTTGCCTAGAATGTTTCATGATATAACATTAAACATATCCATCTAGCATTTATTCATTACTGATGTTTTTATTGCTCAAAATACAGTAATTCTCTCTGTGAATAGGGCCGACTCGCCACAGATCTGAATTGTAATGTAGCGCTGTAACCTTCTTATCTCCCTCGTAATAAGTAGGTTTAATCTATACTGTGGAACATTCTAGACAAAGCAATAACATTACAGATGGCAGACCCTTCACTAGAAATGTTACACAGTGCACTTTTAAGTAACTTAAAGTACCGTAATTTCAAATACAATATTATTTAAAGGCGCCTGCTTGTTTCCTTCGGGCTATGAGGCATAAAACGTATCTCCATGGAGAATGTTCCAAGATATGGTTTTAACTAATTCCATGGAATCATGCATGTGAAATACCGCCTCTAGAAATATACTGTACCTTTTCATATAGGATTAAAGTTATGCAGGCAGTACTAAAACTACTCTACAACAATCTCTGCATTTTTATACATACAATACTTCAACATGTCACCTGTAATCTGATTGAGTCCAATATTCTATAACACATGCCCTATAGTGACGGAATTATAATAAATATTCTTTGGTCAAGGTTTTCAAATGAAGCTTTGTCTTGTTGCGTATGCGCCTTAGATTTCCTCTGGGGTCTTCCCTCTTCGGCACTGTTCAGATGGGCTGCTATGTGGGTCACTTGAGTATGATGGATGAGGGGGGCCCCCACATGGGACACAGATCCTGGGGGGCAGTGGGCGCCTGGGGTTTATCTTACGTTCTGTCCCTGTGGAGCTCTAGGACTGACAGAAGCTCTGAGCTGAGAAATAATGATCAGCTCAACGCCATGCTGGGGTTTTGGGTCACAAAATACTACAAAGGAAGGTTAAACTAGACTACTGGAAATGTTTCAAAGAAAGAGGTCACGTCTGTACAACTGTAGTACTATGAGGTACCATGTTGACTCACGGTTCAGTGTGGTGATATCACGTTTTCAAAAAGGTGTAAGTATTTCTCCACAAAGTCTGAGTTTTTGCCCATAGACTTGGAAAAGAAAAATGGTACAGCTATGGAGATGGTTGATATTAAAGTGCTCATAGACACTATTCTCTGATCTGTTATAAAGTTGTTTCCTCATTTAAAACAAAGAGTTGTGTTTTATTTCATTCACATGTTTAACACACACACACACACACACGCATGCACACACTGCATATTTAGGCTGAGTTCTTCTTTCAAATTGAAAACACTCTGTTCCACCTTGTGATGTCATGTGTGAATACAAGAAGTGCTAATATGCATTTTAAACTCTAAATACACCTTCATTAGAATCATTTGGATAATTTCATCCCTGGAATTGCCGATCCCTACTGAACAAAAGGTCAAACATATCTGTTACCTTGAAAAACTACCGCTTCATGACATCACAAGGGGGAACAGAGCATTTTGAGCTTTGAAGATGTAGACAGACTAATAAACCAGGGTTACTCAAACATGTGTGAATGAAACAAAACACAACTCCAGGTATGTTTTTGATGCAATAGCAGGATTCTAACATGACTAAAAGCTCACAAGACTTTATTTTGTGTAATATAGGACCTTTAAAAAGGTGCCCCTTGAAGGGCACTTGACTGTGCTCTTTGTTTTGGCTTTTGGACATAGTTGCCTGTATATGAGGAAAGTCAGTCAAACTTGGACAAAAGTCAGTTTATAGCATCTTGAATGTGATGGACTGCGGCAGTTGGCTCCTGATGTAATTCAATTCCACTTGGTGTTGTAAGTGTGCATACAGAATCTGCAATCTTCCAAAGTGTGCCCTTCACAAAGATGTCATTAACAGCACTCCATCTATATTTGTCCAAATATACCTTGCATAGGATTCAAAAAGGTCATATATGCATTTTTCAACAATAAAAACATGTAAATGAAAATCTGCTGCTTACTACAGTAAAATGTCACGAGAGATGGTTTTGAAATAGACATCAATAATAATAATAATAATAATAATAATAATAATAATAATACATTTTATTTGAAAGCGCCTTTCAGGACACCCAAGGACACTGTACAAGACAAAGTTAAAAACACAAATTTACAGAAAAACAGAGATACAAAACTGGATGATGGTGAGAGTGACTGTTATGTGGTGTAGGATTGTGTGAACAGGTGGGTTTTGAGTCTGGATTTGAAAAGTGGAAGAGAGTCAATGTTGCGGAGGTCAGGAGGGAGAGAGTTCCAAAGCTGGGGAATGAATCAATGAACTTGTTTCTTTTGTTTTAAATCAATATTGCACTTTACAATTAGCAAAATAAGCATCTATATATCTTATAGTTTAATACCAAATACTGACTTCATTTTACTCTCACTATGTAGTACATTTTTTGAGACTATGACTATGTGGTTAAATAAATATTTTTGGACTGCTGTCTCAGTGTGGGAAACCAGCCTTGCAATATGGTGGATCCGACTCTAAGCAAGTTCTCTTGGAAAACCCTGGCTTTCTTTTTATTTGGCAACATAAGTTTTTGTATGTGATTTATATTGCCTTATTTCAATATTGTTATGACTTATTACTGAAAGTTACTTAGTTTTGCTTTAAACTAATCTATAAACAGTGACATATTACAGCTTTGTCTGCAAATATTCACCATGTTCTAACGCATGCAGTACTCTTACATGAAACCGATCTCCAGCTGCTGTGATCTTTATGTTATGTGAACAGCTGTGGAGCTGCTCGCGGGTTGGTTTGTGGTCAAAATTTTCTAATTATATGTTGAATTCTATGTCCTCCCTTGATGAAAGAAAGCAGATAGATGCTCTCGACCCACCGCCTAAAGTGTCTTCTTTAAGATCATACACGTAAAAAAGACCATGCTTGTGTTGTCACAGGCTCCTGAAAATGTGTTGTTTAAATCTATTTTCTATTGAATTGTATTGACTTTTCAGAGCCTCCAAAATCTATTCTGACAGTGTTATGTGAGCACTTTGTCACCAGGCTGACTGCATAACAGTCCACACCAATGTGATGTAACTGAAAAGGAAATGTAATTCTTGCTGGGGTCTCATGTATTGTCCACATGGTTTCTAAGCAACACATCAAGATAAAGTATATTGTAATGTACAACTTTTATATGTAGCCTCATATGAGACGGAGCTAACAGGAAGCAGCAGCAGGCAGTAGGAACACAGTGCTCTGTGATAACAGTGCTGCACATGTCCTACAGCACAGATTATTATAGACGCGTCAGATACCTCCACACCCTGGTTTATCATCACAAAGAACATTATTTATACAAACTACTACAACTACTACTACTACTACTACTACTACTACTACTACTACTACTACTACTAATACTACTACTAATACTACTACTACTAATAATAATAATAATAATAATGATAATAATAATAATAATAATAATATTTACAGGCTCGACAAAGCCTCCTCAAAACACAACACTGCAGTCATTATTCATTCACTCCATACTCAGTGATGGTAGCCACAGCTGTCCTGGGGCAGACTGATGGAAGCGAGACTGTCAATCTGCGCCATCTACCCCTCCGACCACCAAGCACTCATGCACACACCACTTTCATACTAGGTGATGTGGGTGATGTGTCTTTCCTATAGACGCAATGACAGAAGTTGATCCGAGTGGGAATCGATCCTCAGACCTTCGGGTTGATCACTGCTCTAATCACTGAGCCACTGTCACTCAATATACTACTACTGTCACTCCAAATACTACTACTTCAAACATTCTAAACCTTAGCATTGATATTACTGTCATGTTAGTCATGGGCTCAGTATGGGGATAGTTATGCTTAAAAATGCAGTCAGTTAATAGTCATTTCAATTCATTTTCTAATTTTCTTTTGATATTGTAAGGCCTTGTATGTAATGTCTTTTTATAATAAATATTTAATTCACTATGTGTTTATAGCTAGGGCAATATTTCTGTATTTTGTGTAGACATTCCAAGGACTTTAATTTTCTGTGCCTTCAGGAGATGAAAAAAAAATGTGTCTTTTGTACAGCGAAGCATCCAAGGATATTATAGCCTCCATCTGCATCCACACTCTTCTTCTCCATCTTACTGAATTAAACATTAATAGCATTTTAGTATCAAAGTATACGCAGCAATGGCTAGGTTGGTGTGTAAGAATTCTAATAGACTTTTTTACAGATGCAAGAGCGAGGCAGAGAGGTGAAATTTGCCGATGGGAGATTGAGAGATGTACTTCACACATGGACAATACGGTTTGAAACAATCTACCGGTCTGTCTGTGGGCTTTTGTATTGGAAAATATATGTGAATAATAGACAATATAGGAAACAGGGTGAGTAATATAATAAAAAAAGTCCCGTCATGGTTTTCTTACAGCCTACAACCATGATTTCAATAGACGACAGGTAGTATAGTTTGTGTTGTCTTTAAAAAGGTAACAGGTACTTTTTCTGAGGATTCATTCTTCACTTTGATAATTAGGTAAATCATAATATGTCAGTGGCTGACCAATAGAAAGAGTGAGTGGAGCAAAGTATCTGCATTTGGGCAAAAGAGTGCATTAAACAGATGTACAGATGTACTGAATCACATTGATGACGTGAGCCATGCATGTCGCCATAGTGATCATGTATATGTAATATTCAGTTGTGTATTGCTTCTTTCAGGCTTGATTATTCACTACCAGTGAAACGTTTCTACACACCTTCTCATTCCATTTTCTTTATTTTTGTTTACTACTTACTCCACATTATATAATAAACCCTGAGGACATCAAATATAAGATGTTGCAAAGAAAAAAAAAAGTATAGCAGCCACCCTTTGCTTTGTCGACAGTGCTGCTTGGCCTTCCCTCACTGAGCTTCATGATGAAGTCTCCTGAAATGGTTTTCACTTCACAGGTGTGCCATGTCGGGGACCATAAGTGGAATACCAAGAGCAGTGACCAAAGCCAAGGTTGCTTATTTTGAAGAATCTAAAATATATATGGGTTATTTAACTTTTGTCACTATATTCCGTATATGCTCATTCATTGTTGTTAAGGTTAAGGCAGGGAAGTGAGTCCTCTGCATTTGACCCATCCTTCAATGTCGCTGGGGCATCTCCTCAGGAGCAGTGAGCACTGCAGCATGTTTTGGTTTGATGGGGTAAACTGTAGTGTCTGGAGGAAACCCACAAAGACACAGGGAAAACATGCAAACTCCACACAGGTGTGAAGGTGCTGGCCACTCAGCCACTGTGCTGCTGTCATGATGTCAGTTGTGATAACTTATGTGAGTATCCGCAGTGTAAATAGTCAAGCAAACAAAGAAAAAACATAAAACAATAAAAAATCAAACTTTTGACTGGTGCTGTATAAAGGCTTCACAAAAGTGAATGGCTTGAGTCATGTGAATCCTTGACACATTATAACAAATAATGCAAAGGTGTTAAAGAATGCTTGCTGAAACTTGGAATTTGAAATTAAATGAATTTTGGACATTGTTGTCAACCTTTGTTGGATCAATCTTTAAGTGTTACAACATTAATAAACAATTTCTTTATTCTTAAAGGTTGTAAAGAGGATTTTCCAAGGAACGAGAAATCCAGCGACTGTTTGTCCTTTTTCAAATGCTGCGCAAGCTTGAACCCATCCCCCTGCCCCCACAGCTCCCTAAGTAGAAACGCCTCCTCCCTATGCTAGAAGATGTTTGTTTACAGGCGGTGCACGTTCAGACTCGCTGTTGATGCTGTAACTATACTGTACGTTTTCAAATGATAAGCAGAAGTTTCCTGTCCAGAAGTAATTTAGCGACCAACACTTCAGTCTTTAGACCCTCTGCTTCAGTGCACACCATCACTGGAAGGCATCTCTGAGAATCACCTTAGTTTAGCTTCACTCCTTTTCTTCTTTCAGCAACCTCAAAAACAGACTTTCTTTTGCGGCTAACTGGTAGTGGATTCTTGTCTGCCATTGCAACAATCTTTGTGCAAACTGTGAGGAAGCTACAGTTGGAAAAAGCTGCTAAGAACCACTGCGTTGGTCGAGTAAACAGCGTCTTGCGTCTGTGGAATGCGTGAGAGGTGAACGTAAACCACGTAATCCCAGTGTGCCGGCAAGTCAGTTATGCTAGAAGCGTAGGGAGTTTGATTGACAACCTGACAGCCAATAGATAACTAGGTAGCCTCGATATCTATTAGCTAATGTTTATCTGGCCCCACCACGTCCACAGTTGATGCATTTTCATTCTTTTTTTTTTTTGGTCATCATACTTACAAGGCTGCTGCAGCTCTATAATGCTATCATTGACAACTTGAAACAAAAAAAAAAAATCCTCCATACAACCTTTAATTACTTGATGAAAATATATAAATTATCTACTAAGAAAACTTGAATAGATCTGTGTTTATTTTTTTGCAAACACCAATGCCAAAATGAGAGAACTTGTAGAAACTGTGCTGTACAGAATGTCTCTATGGAGATCAACTTCTTCCTGTATGGGAAATAGAGCTGGTGTGGATGGTAATCCTTGTTTCAGTATGATCCTGTGCATTTCCGTTCATATTAACCCGATTTCTATCCCACTGAGAGCATGCTTAAATCCTTCTCAATTATTCCTTTGATGTGGGCGACAAGGAGAGAAATATGTTAATGGAAAAGCTTTCTGTAGTCCTTCTGATTCATATTAGGCACATCCATTTTGTATTTGTCCTTAATGGCAGTGTCAACAGTACATGATGCCAGGAGTGTGGCTAAAGAAAGCTTTTTAATCTGGAGTTTTACAATGGGAAATGCAATGGGGTTAGTGTTAAGAGAGATCATTTTTCAAGACATAAAAAAAAATCATCACGTTTTTTTTTCTGTTTCTGAAAGTTGAATACAGATTTGTGTAGCCCGGAGATTACACAAGTGTCCGTGCCAGTCTGCAAACTCACACAGCTCTTGTGATGCCAGTGGTGATTTGCGTAGCCTATTTACATAAAGCTCAGTGTGAAACATGATGGTCTCAAGCTGTTGTTAGCCGGCTATGCTAACAGGGTAATTGTTATGGCAATGTTTGTGGCACAGAGCTTTGGCTACTGAAATAACTGTCTTTCCTCTCAAGCTTTTTCCTTTTTGGAAGAAAGATGCCAGAGCTTTTGTACTACAAAGGGCCCATGTAAAGCCACTTTCCTCATCTATGTTATAATGTTTAACACACAAACGCTGTATATTTATGCTGGTTTTTTTTTTTCCTCTCAAACAGAAAACACTCTGTGATGCTATATGGTAATACAGGTTATGTTATATGGTAATATAGGAAGGGCTCCACTGTGTTTTTAAATTCCATTCATTACAATCATTTGGATACTTTCAGCTCTGGAATGGCCAATCTCTACTGAACTAAAGTTAAAAGGTAGCTGTTAACTTGAAAACTACCACTTCATGACATCACAAGGTGGTATAAAACATTTTGAGCTTTGGAGATGTAGACAGACTAATAATGAAGGATTACTCAAACTCCTGGTATGTTTTTGAGGAGGTAACAACATTATAACATGGATTAAAAGCTCACAAGAGTCAAATTTGAAATTGTATTCAGTGTCACTGGTTTTAACACCCGGTTTATTCTTAGTATTGTCAATGTAATGCCACATTTAGATGGACAAATTTGTTATTTGTGTTATTGGCATTACTATTTGAATTAAGGCTGACTGATTTAGTCTAAAAATAAAATTGTTGTTGTTTTTTTCTCCAGAAATTAAATTTTTTTATTACATTTTTTTCCTCCACTAAAAATGTTTTGCAGACTACTATTACTTGTCAAAAAATTTCAAATCAGCTGAAATGGCCCTGTGCTAAACTTTGGTCCCTTCAATGGAATTTTCAGTGCAAGAAAGTGGGAATTGTTTCTATTTTTAAATTTTCCAAAAACTTCAAATTTAATTCATCAATTTAATAGAATTTAAGCAAATTTTGGAATTAGTAAGCTTTTAGCCTACCAGGCCAACCCAGACTTGACTGGTGGTGTATATAGGCTTCACAAAAGTTATTGGCTTGAGTCATGTGAATCCTTGACACGAACAAATAATGCAAAGGTGAAATGTTGAAGAATGCTTTATAACATGAATTTTTAACATTGTTGTCAACCTTTTTGGATCAAATTTTAGGTGTTAACACATTAAACGTGCACGATGTAACTTCTAAAGTGGAGGGTCCGCTACTTCCTTATCTGAATGGATACTTGAGAATTTCCATCTGATCCCTCAACTTTTATAGCCAGTTTCAAATATCCAAAACCTTGAGATGGCTGGACTACATTACATTTGTCAGAATATTCTCTGCTCTCTAAGATCCCACTCATGTGGTGTGTTATACGTTATGTAGTGCAGGTGCAACAGTATCTGCCCATTCACTTTAATTATTTAAAAATGGCCATAGAAAGCATAGAAAACTGCTCTGTGAGATCCTAGTGAAGAGAGGAGGCTGGAGCTGCTGGGGCCCCGTTCAGTACTGTGTCTGTCAGGAAAAACGTTGCAGACGATTGCATTACCCCCACCAAGCAGTTGAGCAAAGATTTGAATTGGATTTATGCATAAAAGGCCTTGACTTTTTTTTTAATGGATAAAAAGGCTGCATTGATGTAACAGTAGCTTAGTCTCAGCTGTGTTGGCATCGGCTCTGGTCTGAAGAACAAAGAGGCGAGAGAAAGAGAAACGTACAGAATTGGTGAGTGCTTCTATTTTCTGCTCTTATGTTTGGAACCAAAGATAATGTACTTTTTATCTGCACACCACACACTGCGGCATTACAATACAGTAAACATCAAGTTCTGTTTTAGGATAGCACAGCAAGGCTCGATAAAATAACTGGGTTAAAATGCAATGTGAAGCATACTCTTAAAAATAATGAAATGAAGTACAAATGAGTTTATATATATGAGTTAATAAGTGGATAATTATTTATGGTTTAAAGGCATCGAACTGTACCCCACCTAGGGCTACCTGTAACCAATGAATGTACCAAAGTAAAAGTAGTAAAGTACTGTACATAAGTATACATTTGAGGTATCTGTACTTCACTTAAGTACATTTTGAAGTGGATACTTTTACTTCACTATATTTGAGAGCAGGTATTTGCACTTTCTACTCCTCTGCATTTTTTAACTGGACTGAAAAGTAAAAGTATTTTTTATTATTGTTTGAGACTTGCTGAAAAGGCTGAGGGTTTATTTTTAACACATTTGTAGTCTGAGCAAAAGAGCAAAAAATGTACAAATAAAAACAACAGGAAAAAATATGAATTAATTTGTTTCTGTTGAACAAAATTCAACAGAAATCTTTATCAAAATCACTATATTTTAAGCTTTATTAGACCTCAAAATCTGCATGAAATACTTTTACTTTTTACTCTTTGAGTGCATTTTTAAACAGGTACTTTAATACTTTTACTTTTTCATGTGATACTTACTTTACTTTTACTTGAGGTTTTTTTTTTTTTTTTTTTTTTGTTCCACTATCTATACTTTTACTTAAGTAACAAAATCAAGTATTATTTGGACACAGTAGCTCACTCATCACAATATAATGTAATAACAAAAGAGTAAACAGTAAATGGCAATAATAAATTCTAAATAAGTTGCAAAAAAAATAGCAAGAGACACGTGTCAAATAAGACATAATTATATAAATAAATGTATATGTACAAGTCAAAATAAAATAGAAAAATCTGTAATAAAATATAACATCACAGCTTTATACAAGAGACAAAAAAGGCAGTGCAATGATTGAAAGGACATAAGGTTATCTGTCACAAGGAGTATTATCTGTTACATAAGATTGAGTTGTTGTACAAGACCATAGCTCCCCCACAAGACCATAGTGAAGTACAGTGCGCTGGCTACCACAGACTGGTAGAAGATCTCCAGTAACTCGCTGCACACATTGAAAGACCTGAGCTTTCTCAGGAAGTAGAGTCTGCTCATGCTCTTCTTGTAGACAGCATTACATTTGTCCCTCCAGTCCAGCTTGTTGTTCACATGGACACCAAAGTACTTCTGGCAGTCCACTATTCCCACGTCCTGGCCCTGGATGGTAATGGGCTCCACTGATGTCCTCTTCCTCCTGAAGTCAATCATCAGTTCCTTGGTCTTGTCAATGTTCAGGAGCAAATGGTTTGCCTGGGACCACTCCACCAAATTTGCAATCAGTGTCCTGTACTCCAGCTCCTGTCCATCCCTGATACACCCTACCACTGCAGAGTCATCAGAACTTCTGCAGGTGGCAGGACCCGGAGCTGTACTAGAAATCAGAGGTGTACAGAGTGAACAGGAATGGAGACAGGACTGTACCCTGGGGGACTTCTACATTACTGACCACAGTGTCAGACAGGGTGGTCCCCAGTCGCACATACTGAGGCCTGCCTGACAAGTAATCAGTAATCCAGAAGACAATGGAGCACGTGGGGGCCGACTTGGTCTGGTCCAGGAGACTTCTTTTGATGAACTTTCTCCAAACCATAACCATTGCTGCAACCACTAACAGGACTAGCTCTTTATGCATCCTAAATATTCACCAATTCAAGTTTAGCACTTTTTTATGTGGCCAGCAAGAACCACACACTTTGACAAAACTTTAAAAAGAAACTTTACAAAGAACTTTACAAAAAAGAAGAAGGAAAAAAAAAGCACACAGAGCGTGACGCATGCTCTGTTTATATGGCAGTTTACTTGTAAAAAAGGGGTCTAAAAAACAACATAAAGGATTGAGAAACAGATTTTTGCATGATCAACACCTGAAGCAACAAACTGTTACGAGGAAAAAGAAGTGATATATATATATTCTTCGGAAGGATTTGAGAATTTTGGAGAGGAATTGTCTTTCGCATTTAAGAGACACACAAATTAGTGGCTTTGGTTGGCTGATCAGGCAAGCACTTTTCACACCTTTCAAAGCAGACTCAAAATAATGCTAACATCAACTAGCATGCAAATCACGCACTTACACTGATGAGTTATTTTGACCTCAAGAACTGTGTACGTGCATCCACAAATTTGACTCTAATACATGTTTTAATCCAATCTTAGTTTAGTAGGATTTCACCGTGTTCCGCATGAACCCTCCAGTGTTATTAATATGCATCAATATAGCCCACATAGCTTAATTAATAATGTAATCCTTATCTATTTAACAAAATGCTGTCAGTCAGATGGCTGTGGTATACATTATGCAGATTGGACATTGGCTTTCACGCTGCACTAAAATGCACACGCCGTCACATCTATACATGTTGACGTTTTCATTTAGAGTGGAGAAAATGGTTGGTTTGGCACTTTGCACAGGCGTTCCCGTGGTGACAGGATGATTTCCTTTGGGGCATTTTTGTCTCAATTTCAATAATGTCTCAAATCGCTCAGGAGCTAAAATCGTGCCTCGCTGAATTTTACTTTAAAAAGGATTGCTGAAAAGGGCCATTGTCGCCTCCTAGACACCTATATGAGACGTCTTCATAAATTCAGAGGTCACCGCGAATAGGTGAATATAATTTTTGAATTGCGATGTGCTATTAAAATGAATGCTATTATTCACATTCAGAAAGGCGAGGTGACTGGATGACTGCATGAGGCGGAGGAGTTTGACTGTTTCATCTGCCTAAATGAATAAATCTTTGACGTTTCTCCAGAGACCTTGGGTATATAACTCTACCTGAACAGGTGATGTGGCAGAGCGTCGCCATGGTGACAGGCCACATTACAGAAGCATGTTTAATTTCAACATGCTATAATGGTAAATGACTTGAGCTTCATGTGATTAGATAGCCAGCTCAGACTGATTGCTGTGGGAGCGTAGTAATAAACGTCGAGCAGTATTCCACCACGTGTCACTCACCAGAGAATAGGAGGTAGCACTGTGGTGAGATTAGGTTAGAAAATACCATGGGACTTCTATATAACTTTTGTGAGATTGATTTATTTGTATGTAACATGTAAACTGTTGTTGTCCAATGCATAGGGTCACATGAGACACCAAGGGGCCTTCTAATGCTGAGACCATAGACTGTATAAAAAAGTGGACTAAGGGAGTGTGACGTCACCCATAGCGTTCGGTTCCAGTCAAGTGAAGCTCACCGAGGCTAGCAGTTACAGGGTGAATTTGGAGCCGAGTTCCATATTAGGAGTAGGAATTGCTTTAACGACAAAATAGCAGAATAAAAACACCAGGATCATGTAGAGTGGGTTAATACGAAAATGATGAGGCTCACTGCAGCAGTTAGAGAAAGAGGGGAGACAATTTTTCAATGTAAAATCAACTGGAGGCGAGTTGATGGAGCTGGAATCGCTCCCATGTTCACATTCTATTTTGAATATATGTCTTTTTATATATAGTCTATGCTAGAGACCTATGACCAATTTTTTGCCTAAACCAAATTAAAGCCCCCAATAGCACATTAAGTCAGGTAAGCTAGTCTAGGCCTGTCACTATTACATGTTTTGAAGAAAATTATAAGATCGAAACTAATTTATGACACTGATGCAATAACCCTAAAGCATGAGTATCCCAAAACCCTTATTCTAAATGTACAATATAGTTAAAGGTCCTATATTAAGCAAAATTGGCTTTTGTAAGCTTTACGCCATGTTCGAATGTTGTTACCTCATCAAAAACATTCCTGGAGTTGTGTTTTGTTTCATTCACACGTTTGAGTAATCCTTTATTATTAGTCTGTCATCTCCAAAACTCAAAATGCTCTGTTCCACCGTGTGAGGTCTTGAAGCAGTAGTTTTCAAATTAACAGCTACCTTTAACTTTTGTTTAGAGATTGGCAATTCAAGGGCTGAAAGTATCTAAATGATTCTAGTGAAGGTGTATGGAGTGTAAAAACATAGTAGAACACTTATTGTATTACAAACAAAACGTAACTCCAGCTATATTTCTAATGAGAAAACAACTTAATAACAGATCAAAAAACTGTGCAACATGGGCCCTTTAAAAAGAAGACATGAGCTGTAATAAAGTAGTGGGAATTACACACTTTAGTACTTAGTTTAATCTATAATGACTCATAATGGCACAGTGTTATTTATTTATCCATCTACAGTTCAGATCTCATGGGAATACAGAAAAAAATAAAATAAAAAGCATTCTCACTAGTACAGAGGAAAAGTACTCATGATAAATACTGACCCTCAGAATATATTTTTCCATTTCTTATTTAAGTCGATATAGTAATTATCATAATGGGCCTATGCTAGTCCACATGAAGACTGATGGATTTTGTGCGTAAATGTAAACATCAGCTCTGCTCCTCTACTCTCTGTGTAACTGTGTTTGGTCAGAACATACTGTGTGATTCGTTTGCAGTAACTCATGATTAATGTGTTCTATTTCTTTGATTAATCCCAAAATTGCCCCCAAAACTTTTATACTTCACTTGTATTTACTTTTACCAGAGTTTTTCTCTCAAACAAAAAATGCACACCTTGTGATGTCATGTGGTGATACAGGAACTGCTCCACTGTGTTTTTAAACTCCATTCAGCTTCTCAAGAATCATTTGGATAATTTTAGCTCTGGAACTTCCAATCTCTACAGAACAAAAGATAAAAGGTAGCTGTTTGAAAACTACCACTTGATGACATCACAAGGTGGAACAGTGCATTTTGAGCTTTGGAGATGTAGACTAATAATGCAGCCTTACTCAAATATGTGTGAATGAAACAAAACACAACTCGAGTTATGTTTTTGAGGAGGTAACAACATTATAAACACTGCGTTTTGCCCAGGTGATTGTGTCTGTTGGAGGATATTACAGGCATTTATTTTGTGGGACCTGCTTCAGCAAGAAATTACTAGTCAAGAGTTTTTTTTTTTATTTGTCTAAACCCTCTCATCTTCAGTAGGTCAATACCATCATCAATATTTCATCAATGAGAAGAGAACATAGAACTCTAGCTTCACATCATAAACTCAGCCTTGTAAATTAATAATAGCATTTTAACATACATGAATTTTAATTTATAGCGACAGGCAATTATGCACATAGTAATGAATGCATTCTTTTTCATCCCTCTCAAAAGAAGGTGCTTTCATTTTGTTTGCTGCCATATGTCCACTGTGAAGCTACGAGCCTAACATTTAGTCAAATCTGTATTCCCAACAGCATTGATCTACAGGGCTGCAGTATTTTGTTTATATAATTAAAGGTAAAAGGATTAAAAAGATGCCAGATTCGACTGGGCTTGAAAGAACACTAACCAAGGCACTGACACTATCATTAAAGTGAACAGTGGAGTCTCAGGCCTCTGGCTTAGCAAAACACTGACATAGTTGTAAATCTGTGTGTGTCTGTGCTGGTCCCTTTTGGATTGATACAGTTATAATCATGAAGAAAATGTTGCTGTAAAGAACTTGGATCCTTTCTTGCACTCACTAGACTTCATGGCTCCTTTTTAACAGTGTTGGGCGAGTTACTTCAAAACTGTAATGGGTCATTTATTACTTGTTGCTGTCATTTCAAAGCAATTTGTTACATTACAATATTACTGTATTTAAAATGTAAAACATTACACTACTATTGCATTACTTTTAAGTTACTCTCACCAAAGTAACTGGAAATATGGATTTGGCTAAATGTAGGTCATGACGCTCAATTATCTTATCACACATCCACTGGAATGGTTAAAAACAGTAGAATATAATTGCCACAATGATGGCTCATGGCACAACACAAGGAACAAAGGAACAAAAGGTTAAAGTCTGTGATAGAAATACTGTAACTTTAGCCCTATTCATATTAACTTTAATTGAACTGTATTGTATTATAATGTCGTAAGGCCGCCACACACTACAGGATTTTTCAGTCTTAAATGATTTTTAAATGTGTGACAAAAAGTGCACACCACAGACACGAGGAAACTCTTATGAGACTTAAAATCTCTGATCGCAAAGACTTCAGCGGGATATGGCTGTGGACCACAAGCTACAAAGTTGTGAGCGCGATCGCGTCAGGTGTTTCCTGTCTACAGTAAAACCACTTGCTTTGTGACTCTCAAGTGTCAAGTGTCTTAAGTGTAAGATCAGAGCACTGCACTTCAAGTTTAGATACAAGTCAAAACTGTGTGATTATTTAAAGCATAAAAGATTGGAGATAAAGTACACAGGAAGTAGACTCACTATCGCTAATCTACAGCTTCACCTCCATCCGTGTGCTGTGTGGATGTAAACAGACACGCGTGAGGAAATACTCTCGCCTTTTTCCATTTGAAGAACGCCTCAGTCTGGATTAATAGCGCGGTTTTGTGGACTGGGTGTCATTATTTGCGGAGAACAATTTCATGGATAATGTGGATGAGATGCTGCACTTTAAATTTACAACTTTAGGAGAGGTGAGTAATAAAGTCTTCTCGTTATTTTCGTTATATCCCGAGTATGTGGTGTGTGGCGGCCTTTAGCCTTGCTTACCTTGTCCTCATTGCTGCTAGTTGCAACAGGCATCTTGCTGACAAGTTTTCGAAAAGCTGGCGATTCCACTATTTAAAGCGGTAGCATATCTTCCACAACATACTCAGCCGCGAGTCTCCTAACCTTTTGAGGCTGAAGAATTTCAGAGAGTGCATTTTGGAGTCACGTGGTGGAATACTCTTTGCTGCTCGACATTTTGGCGTTTTGGCTGCTTTATGATTTTATCGCCAATTGTTTAGTTAAATTACTGGTACTGTTTCGGGAAGTGGACAACTCTTTAGGTTTAGCACATTAAGTGCATTTGAGTACGATGTTCTTCATATCTTTATTTTTCACAAACTTAAAGTAATGAGCATATGCCCATCTACAAAATGAGCTATCTGCAGGTTCACTCATCTCTCTCTTCTGTCTGACTAGCCTAAAGGAAAAGGAAGTGAAACATTTTGCGCGGACGGTTCACTGCTGCTGATCTCGTGGTGATTTTTGCTAATTTGTATTACAGTAATTTGTTACTTTTGTAACGCGTTACTCCCAACACTGCTTCTTAAGAGCAACTTTCAAATAGTGTGTCTTGAAAAGTAAGTAAACCATATATTACGCATTTGAGTTTTTTTTATTGCACTTCTAGAGAAGTAAATTTATTGATAATATCTATAAATAGTATATCTGAAAATACATTATTTGTTTGTTTTTATTATTTATTTATTTTTTTTCTGACCATTTTGCAGCACATGTTCCTCACAGTTCCTCCGTCCGTGGGCCCACTGTGGTGTGTGTGCCTTATGCCAGCCCCTGGTCTATATATGTCACTGAACATCTGCTTCTACGACCTCCGCCATCAAAGGTTATTATACACACCATACAGTGGAATGGACAATACTACAATGTCAGGTTTACTTAGAACGGCTCTACTTGACTCTTTAAAACTCTCGACTACTTGAAGTATTTTTGTCTATTATAATGTATCGTTCTTTATTGCTGAGACTGCTGTAGCTTTGTGACTTGCCCTGTCAGTGAAAGCTGTGATACGAGTAACATAGGCCTCCTCAGTTTTAATTCACTATACAGTAGTTGCTTGTTCTTGTGTGGTATAAGTTAAAAGTGGGATGACTTTGGCAGACACTGTCACGTTTCAACAGAAAAACAACTTTATTCTCCTTTAATCTGCTCCTGTCCTCCCCCAGGACATTATTTGTGCTTCTTTTCATCAACATTCCCTGTGAAATGAACACTTCTCGTTCCTTAAATCCCATATAGTGAGCTCCCTTGGGTGCTGCTGTGCTCCCAGAGGAGCCAGGGATGCAGCGGATGGGGCCTTTAGATTTCGATTTATACAGCAGTCTCGCTCATGCATAAAGTGCACAAAGTGACATTACAAGGGTACCATAGATTTTTGTAGAAACATTTTTTTACTACCAATATCTGCTAATAAGATTTTTTTGTTCTGCAACTGGTACATAGAGCCAACATGTTGGATTCAATAGAATTATCAGCACACAACCTAAAATTATTTTCTAAAAGCATTTTTGCACACTTTGAGCTGGTGTCAGGCAAAACTCAGGGGCTTGCAGTAAACTGTTAGCCAGAGGTAAATTAGGATGTTTATTCATATAAACTTTAAGTTCTCATTGTGGTCCTCACAGTATGAATCAGCTGCTTAATACTGTAAATGGCTGAAGAATAGTCAAACTTCAAACATGTAACATGACAAAGAGAGAACAAAAAAGCCAAACAAATATACACTTGTTCTTAACATAATATTGGATAATTTAATTTGTTTTTTTACTTTACGTAGTTTAGTTCAATGTGCTCCAATCTTCTGGAAAAAAACAAAAAAAATAACACATGAGAACTGATGGAGAAAATGTCAGCAGATGTGACAACAGTGGGATCAAAACACACAATCTTGTTTTCATGTCCATACTCCCATTCAGTTACTATGAAAAAAGGGTCCAAGGTCCCTTAATCTCTCTTCCTAGACACTGATGAGTTCTCTGACATTTCTAATTACATTTTGATGCAATTTTACAACACCATTATCCTTGACACGTCACCCACTCAAAGTTATCAAAAGTTACTGATGCTCTGGTCATGGCATCCTACAGCTATTCACTGTTCCCCAGGGGCCAGTGGATGAGCTTGTGAGCTTGGAGAGCAGCCAGGCACATTAGAGACTTGTAAGCACAAAGTAAGGTCATACTCAAACTTAAGTGGCCCCGAGTCTGAACTCTGTGGCCTGCTCTCTCTGGAGGTTAATAGGGATTAAGTGCGAGGACTCTCTCTGGACAAGCGTCCATGTTGTCTGGTAAATCCACCTATCACTGGACTCACACCAAGGCCAGCCAATGAACAGAGAACAATAAAAGAATAGCGTTTTCTTCTTCTCATCTCAGGAGGAGAAGTGGTGAGCAAATGCACTAAGAGTGTTGCAGAGTGATTGATAAAAGAAGCATCAAGTGACGTGATTGTTTGAGCTGGGTCAAAAATATTTACCCCCAAGGACATAGAACAGATCAATGCAAAGCATGGCACCACACTGTACAGCTTACACCACAGTGTCAGTAAAGCTTTGTATATACGTTATAAGCACCACATCCTTATACTTTTCAGAAAAAATGGGGTGAGGCTTCAGGAGTGGAGAAAGATGAGTGCAGATGGTTGCTTAAAGGTGCACTATATAACTTTCTGGTGGAAGGTCTGTCACCTTTCTGTTTCTATGGATATGTCATTGCTCTGCCTGGAATGTTCCTCAGTATGACATTAAACAGCTCTACTTTACATTTATTCAATTACAGGTGGTTTTATAGCTCAAAAATACCTAGAAAAACAGGCATTCTGACTGTGAGCAGAGTTGCCTCTCCACAGATTTAACCTGTAACTTGGTCTGGCTCGGTCTCCAGGAAGATAGAAAGGTTTAATACCATACTGTGAAACATTCCAGATAAAGCAATAACATTCTCATGAAGAAAAGTATTTGATGGGTCCTCCACCAGAAAAGTTATACAATGCACCTTTAATTAAGATTATGTGTGGCAAAGTTTTCTACAGTGTACAATCCAGTTTTGGAGTATCAGGAGTATCTATTCATAGTAATAGATCCAGACAAAGCAGAAGATATCTCATCTTGAAAATTCTCATAACATTTAGCACAAAATATATAACTTCTTTTACCTGACATAAGTAATAGTTTGGTACTTCAACTATTGATTCTGAAAAAATTCCACTCTGTTTCTCAGTCTTTTATGTAGTTTTTTCTCCTTTATGTGCAAGCAGCCATGTTTGTTTTTGTCATAGCGTGTGGTTCTGGCTGGTCAGGTAAACATTGGCGTGGGCCAACTATTGTGCCACTGTGCAATACATTGGCTTTTCAGGTGCACATAAACCAGAAGAACTGTAAATACATTTTGTTCAATATATCCTCAAAAAGTTAGACTAGGGCCACTACAGTCCCTGACAAAAGTCTTGTCGCTTATCCATTTTGTAGAAACAAAAGCTTATAACCTGACTTTAAATTAATCGATTGGTTTTAGAAATGTCTCATATGAAAGCTAAAACCCTCCCAAATTATGCTCAATATACTAAAATAAATTTGCTTCACTGAAGAAAGATTGATCATTTAATGAACACAGAAAGGTCAGATTTTGGCAAGACAAAAGTCTTGTCGCCTTGTCATATGATGCACCCAATCCTAGATTACAGCCTCACCTGTGATCAGTTACTGATCAATCAATTAGTGGGTGTGTATAAAAAGAACCCCAGCACACCAGACCTTCACATCAACTGCAACTTGACCTCTGACAACATGCCTAAGATCCACCCTGAGACCAAAGCTTTAATTATCAAGAGGCTGAAGACCAGATCCACTGCTGAGGTGGCTGACACCTTCAATGTGTCTCAGCGTCAAGTACAAAGAATAAGAAAAAGATCTGAAAAGACTGGAGATGTTTTCGACAAGCCCAGGTCCGGCAGACCCCGCAAGACAACTGCTCGGGAGGACCGTTTGTTGATTCGAAAATCCAAGGCCAGCCCCTTTTCCACTGCAGCAGAGCTCCACCAGGCCTGGTCACCTCAAGTCCCTGTGTCAACCAGAACAGTTTGTAGAATTCTGTCTCGAAATGGCCTCCGTGGTCGAATCAGTGCACAGAAACCAGCACTAAACAAAAGGCAATTAAAAAACCGTGTGGCATTTGCCAAGGCCCACAGCCTGCTAAAAGGATGGACACTGGAAAAGTGGCAGAAGGTGGATTTCTCAGATGAATCCTCAGTTGAATTACATCACAACCGCCGCAAATATTGCAGGAGACCTACTGGAGCCCGCATGGATCCAAGATTCACCCAGAAAACAGTTAAGTTTGGTGGTGGAAAAATCATGGTCTGGGGTTACATCCAGTATGGGGGTGTGCGAGACATTTGCAGGGTGGAAGGCAATATCAATAGCCTAAAATATCAAGAAGTATTAGCTACCTCTTACATTCCCAACCATAAAAGGGGTCAAATTTTGCAGCAGGATGGTGCTCCATCGCATACTTCTATCTCTACATCAAAGTTCCTCAAGGCGAAGAAGATCAAGGTGCTCCAGGACTGGCCAGCCCAGTCACCAGACATGAACATCATTGAGCATGTCTGGGGTAGAATGAAAGAGGAAGCATGGAAGGCAAAACCAAAGAATCTTGATGAACTCTGGAAGGCATGTAAGACTGCTTTCTTTGCTATTCCTGATGACTTCATCAACAAATTGTATGAATCATTGTCGAACCGCATGGATGCAGTCCTTCAAGCTCATGGAAGTCATACAAGATATTAAATATGGATCTCACAGCACCACTACTTAATTCACTGACGTTATGCAACATATTTTTGTATTTGAAGTAAATTATTTGTTCAATTTTCTGTAGGCGACAAGACTTTTGTCTTGCCAAAATCTGACCTTTCTGTGTTCATTTAATGATCAATCTTTCTTCAGTGAAGCAAATTTATTTTAGTATATTGAACATAATTTGGGAGGGTTTTAGCTTTCATATGAGACATTTCTAAAACCAATCGATTAATTTAAAGTCAGGTTATAAGCTTTTGTTTCTACAAAATGGATAAGCGACAAGACTTTTGTCAGGGACTGTATATGAAAACCACAGGTCTGTTTTCACTTTCAGATGGACATTGTTTACAGAATATGAAAACATATATTTGTAGTTTGAACCGCATAAGAAGCACAATCAATGTTTGAATGCTTTCATACTTGCTGTATCTCTCTAATAATACAATGCACCAAATCTATTTCTGAATACCATTTTCCCAGCCTTCTCATCGTGCTCACTGGCTCTTCGTCATCTCTGTGCTCATCAGTGACTCTTAAGTTCACCGTTCCGTCTTGGTGCTTCTGCTGCTGCAATGCTGTGACTAATCTGCCAGCA
This sequence comes from Taenioides sp. WSHXM2023, assembly GCA_029959045.1. Taxonomy (NCBI): domain Eukaryota; kingdom Metazoa; phylum Chordata; class Actinopteri; order Gobiiformes; family Gobiidae; genus Taenioides; species Taenioides sp. WSHXM2023. Next base: position 9,146,158 of record CM057090.1, read on the forward strand.
GGGCCTCCGAGGGCCCCTTGTGGTGCTGCCTCTTCACTGCGACGCTCCTGATTGATTGAACCTGGGGAAAACTTTGTCAGGCCGGCCATCACTGCTGGATCTCTTGCCTGATAATAAATTCCCCCTCCCTGGAGTGCAGTGGGAGACACCAGTGTCATGAGGCACATCTATAACACTGGCACTATGGACTATTGGAGCTGATCAAGAGTTTGCTTTGTTTTAGATACACTGTATAAACCACTCTCACTCAGTACATCTACATACATACAGAATAAAACCAGCACTTACATGTATGTAATATACCACCTAGCCTGGTTAAATTAAATACTATTAACTTGCATTAATAATGTTACAAACACTGATGAAGTGGATGCTAAATGACCACTTATAACATAATTAAAAATATATGTAGCTATATAATATATATAGCTATAGCTATCTATAGCTCCATTCACACATAAACACTGTAGTTCCTGTAAAGGTAAATAGGTAAAGATTACCTGCATGCTCCATAATATCCCCCATTCACACAAGCAAATTAGTCCAGAATCACCCCAGAACACTGCCCTGCCGTGAGCCACAAAACTTGAACCGGAAAAACGTCAAAGCAGGCGACAGCTGATGAACAGCTGATACACTCCACGGAAACATGTGAGATGTTTGTGCCATTAATGAGATCAGATGTTTTACTGCACAAGGGACATGAGCCAGAGGAGGGGTGTGTGCAGGGCTGTGGATACATTTGTGGTCCTATATGTTCATACAATGTGTTTAAACTCCCCAAAAACATCACAGAAATACAGTAACAAAGTGTTGCATTATTAACTTTTTTAAGGTTGAGGCTTTTGGCACTAAACCTTTGTGACTATTGTGTGTGTGGTGATGTGTCAGAAGACGTGTCAGAGGCTGAATGGGCCTGGCTCACCTCAGCTTCAGCAGCAGTTTGTCCTGGATACCTGATGCACTATTACATTTTTGGCTCTGATATAGAGTAGATCTTTGAACAGGGGGCATTATGCAAAATCATTGTTTTTAGCTTTCTATCAGGGTATAATGTTCCCTCATCAAAAACATGCTTTAAGAGGTTTTAGATGTCATCCATGCATGCTTCAGTAATATAGCAGTTTCTCCCAGGCCCTATTTGAAACCTGCTTACGGTTTACTGTAAGATTCTGTCCAATGCTCAGCCAACAAGCCTACATCACCCATGCTCCCATATGACAATTTTCCATAAATATACAAAATATACAAAAATATGATACAAAACTGTACACAACAACAAACCAGATGCAGTAGGTAGCGGGATGTGCGACCACTGTGTTGTAAATTAGTACGGAGAGAGTAAAGGGAGGGAAGACTCAAAACATCAAAAAGTTATAACATTTTTGATGAATACAGCATTTTCAAAACAATAAAATGTAACATGGTGATCTAAATATGGTAGGTATTAGCAGTTAATACCCCATAGAAGTAAAATAGCCCCTCTTTAACCTCCATGTTGGACCAGTTCCCAGCCTTTGTGTGAAATACAATCCAAAGTTTATGTTGGAGGGTTACTCAAGCCTGTAATCCGCTGGGCTACCCAGTATCAAGCAGGCTGCTGTTGACTGATTGCGTTCCAGACAGCATGGTGCTTTTACTAAGTCTTGACTTAGTAAAACTGCCGGATCAAAAAGTGCAGGGATATCCGAACAGGTTTATTCACACATGGCCCAAGTTTGGCTAAATGCTAGGCAAATACCCGGGTCAGGCCACAAGTGTGAATGAGGTTTATACTGTATATGAAATTTGAAATGCAGTTTTCACCATACCAACAAGCACAAGCACTTGTGTCTAAACAGATATGGGTAGATCTGCTAGCCAAATGAATGATCCCTTGTTTGGTTAGGGTCTTTCTGACACACAATTAGAGGGAATCTATTCTTCATCTTTGATTTTTGATTTGAACTATGACACTATTTTGTAATCTATATTATAATGTTTCCCCATCAAAAACATACCGGGAGTTATGTTTTGTTTCATTCACACATGTTTAACACGCAAATCCTGCATATTTAGGCTGAGTTCTTCTCTCAAACAGAAAACATTTTGTTCCACCTTGTGATGTCATGTGGCAATACAGGAAGTGCTTCATTGTGTTTTTAGACTCCATACATCTTCACTAAAACATTTGGATAATATCAGACATGGAATCTCTACTGAACAAACGATAAAACATAGCTGTTAACTTGAAAACTACCGCTTCATGACATCACAAAGTGCAACAGAGCATTTTGAGCTTTGGAGATGTAGACAGACTCATAATAAAGGTTACTCAAACATGTGTGAATGAAACAAAACACAAAAAAACAACATAGTTTAAAGCTCACAAGTGTCAATTTTGCATAATATAAAGCCTTTATTATGATAATTCCTCATTTGTCTTGTTACCATCAGTATTCATACACACACTCATTGTTTGCATTTGGTGCTTGTAACACTTCAATGCATCTCTAGTTGCAAGACTTTCAATCGCTCATATAAACAGTTTTATACATAGATTTCTTCTGTGGCCCTCAAGTTGCCAACCCATTATTCAGTCCCTGCGTGTTTTTAAACTAATGTGGTGAACCTTGGCATGAACAAGGATGTGTCCAAAACAAAAACAAATGGCATATTATCTCCAACTGTGTGAGAGATAATTCCAGAAACAGTCCTCTCCTTAGTGCTCAGCCTTGTCTGCATATCAGATTATAGCTGGGAAGAATAAAAGAGGGAATTACTTTTATCGGAAAAGTGTCATGACAAATTGATTTTCTCACTTAGATCCCAGACTACGGACTCAACATTGCAGGTTGGCTCTTCCTATTGCGCACTAAATAGCCCATTTTCATTTTCTTCACACATCAACGCTGCCGACTCATTAGGAATTACTAGGTGGACCCTTGTGCCAAAATGCTTCCCCATGCTAACCCTCCAGCTTCGGTTTTGTCCGTCTCGCATGCTTATTCATCGCGTCGCTGTGGTGATGGCTGCAGTGTGTCAGTCCATGTAAAGGCACTCGGAGGTAGCCCTGTCATCTGCCTCATTGATCCTTAATGAGGTGTGTCGCAGTCCTGTGTGCACAGCTGCAGCTAATCTATAGGATCTAATCAAAATGTGATTGTGCGTTATTATCATCACAGCTTCAGATCTATAAACACTGTGTCATCACAATGAGCTTCAGGTTATGTGGGAGCGCAGGACAGCATTGGGAAGGTTTTAGAGATAGTCGTCTGTTTCTGAAATCAAGACGTTTCAGTTCCCATCCAGAAGTCATTTTCAATTTAAAGGATATATATCATGCTATTTTATGATCTATGTTATGTTATTTCCTCATCACAAATATACCTGGAGTTGTGTTTTATTTCATTCACACGTTTAACACACAAACCCTGCGGTAATACAGGAAGTGCCCGCCTGTGTTTTTAAACTCCATACACCTTCACTAGAATCATTTGGATAATTTCAGGCCCATCTCAACTCAACTAAAGGTAAAAGTTAGCTGTTAACTTGAAAACTACTACATGACATCACAAGGTGGAACAGAGCATATTGAGCTTTGGAGATGCAGATACGTGCATATGACTGGTTTTGACTACTCATTTCATAAAACATAGTTCACATCGTTATTATAATATGTACTGAAAATATATTTTTAATAATTTTACTTTACTTCCTGGTTGGACAAGGGTAGCAGATATAACATGCAGAGGTACAGTATTTCCAGTTCTGTTACCTAGCAGTGGCGTGTAGTCAGGGGAATCAAGCAAACAGTGGCTGCCCAATAAAATCTAAAATCATCGCATGTCAAAAGCATAATTTATATTGATTATATTGAAATAATCCTGTTTTCTCATCACTCCTGTCTATTTGAAACATCAACAACTGCGGTTCAGAATGTCCCCTTAACTCGTGTTGTTTTGACCTTCTACGGAGGCCTGGAGGCACATGTTGAGAGTGCAGCTTACAGTCTTTGCTTTCTACATGCGCTTTTACAACCAGAGAGACCAGCTGGTTATTTCAGAGGTTTGCGCATGCGTACTGAAGACCACAGCGGGCTCAAACAGCGCTGAATAAACCTGCGTCACCACCAGGGGAACCTGATGGGAACCGGAGATGTGCAGTGATTCCCAGTGAGTGCGCCTGAGTCCCTACTCCACTTCAGGAAAATACAGGACGTTTCTTCAGGAAAGACGTGGTTTTGCATCTGTGAGAGGTGAATGTGAGTGCGCTGTTCTAACACAGGGCTGTGTTTAAGGAGACATTTGTGAATCATCAGGCTGTATTATAATAAGTGCACCTGTCTGACCAGAGCACCTGTCTGACCAGTGCACCTGTTTGACCAGTGCACTGTTGTTGTTAGTATCTCTTCATGATCTTCATGAGTGTACATTTTGTGTAGTAAGTGCATTAGACATCTGTAAAACTGTCATATGTCATTCATATGCTTTCTAGATGCATTATAATAATTACAAAGATAACTACAGTCCTGAAGGCTCAGCTGCATAAATAAGGTGTAGGAGTTGAAACAAACAGCGCACAAATAGCCCTGTTTGTGCAAAGATGGTGTCAAATACAGTCCAATATACAAACATTAATATACTATATTATTATTATACTATATATAGTCTAAGTCTCTCTAATTTGACTCCAGATTGGCTCAGTATACATGCAGTTAATGTGAGTAAAAATACATATACTCTTTTGCAATGTAGTTTGCATAAAAAGTGGTGTTATTAAAGTGTTACTGACTAAATGTTGATGTCCACCCCAAGTCTGCTTGCTTACCCATAAAAGTCACTGCAGGCTACTGTCCTAGCAACCACAATGTAAACATAGGCCAACATTTGTTTAAATTGCACAATAATTAGGATTAGATTGATAAAAGTGCTGTCACCCATTTTTATTAATGTTTAATCTGTCAGAAAATTGCCTTCCTTAAGGCCGCCACACACTACAGGATTTTTCAGCCTTAAACGATTTTTAAACATGCAACTAAAAGCGCACACCAGAGACACAAGGAGAATCTTATGAGATATGGCTCCAGACCACAGGCTACACATTTGTGAGCACAATCGCGTCAGCTGTTTCCTGTTTACAGTAAAACAACTCGTTTTGAGACTCTTCAAAAGAAGTGTTCAAAAGATCAGAGCACTGCACTTCTAGTTTAGATACAAGCAAAAACTATGCTATTATTATTTGTGAAATGTGGTGCAATACTTCAGATACATGATTTTTAATACACAGAAGGCTGGAGATAAAGTACACAGGAAGCAGAGTCACTATCGCTAATCTGCAGCTTCACCCAGATCCGTGCGCTGTCTGGATGTAAACATAACAGTACTCTCGCCTTTTTACTTTAAAAGAACGCCTCAAACTGGATTAATAGCGCGGTTTTGTGGACTGAGGGTCATTATTTGTGGAGGACAATTTCTATGGATAATGTGGATGAGATGCTGCACTTTAAATGTACCACTTTACGAGAGGTGAGTCATAAAGTCTTCTCATTATTTTAGCTATATCCCGAGTTTGTATTTTGCGTCTCTGTGTCCGTCACTCCTCTGCCCCTGATGCTCTGGTTTATTGGCTGTTACCGTAAAGGGTAAATGGTCACATTTTTATATAGCGCTTTTCCACCTTCAAGGCACTCAAAGAACTTTACAACAAGGAACCACTCACCCATTCACACACCACACGCAGACACTAGGGGCGAGGTGGGTTAAGTGTCTTGCCCAAGGACACAACGGCAGCATTCATCTGTGGGAGCTAGAATCACACTGGATCTGACTGCTCAACCAATGATATTTCACAGTATGCCGAGAGCGGGATTCAAACCGCCAACCTTCGGATCAGTGGACAAACAATCCAGGGGATCAATAAAGTTTGTCTAAGTCTAAGTCTAAGACAAATGCTCTACCAACTCAGCTCCTGCCGCCCCCATACCAGTGCGTTGCTGAAGTTTGGTGGTTACGATATATGACAGAGCAGCTCAGAGTCACACTGACACCACACACACGAGGAGTGCAGCGGCTTCAAAATCGCTCACAAAGACACAAAGTTGGGTCATGCCTCTCCGAACTCGGGGAGAAGCAAATCACAGCCTAAATCGGACAAATTCTCTTGTGTGTGGGGTGCCCTTTACTCGTAAATTGCTCCTGCATTTTGAATGGAATATTTGCTGCTGATGACATAGATAGAGGTGAGCTACAATGATGTAAGTCACTGTAATGGCCATAAAAAGAATGGAAACCCGAATGCAGGTGTGTTTGGATTTGGATCTGTTTGTACACAAATTTCTAAATACTTTGTTTGAATTAAAGATGGTATTTTGAGAAGAGGTCTACTTTAATAATATTCAGTTTTGCCAATTTTATGTACTTTTTATTTAAATGACATTTTTGCCGAAAGTGAAAATAAAAAGTTGTTGCCATGGCAAAGCTTTCAAGGTGATTTGAAGTATTTCTTAATATGAATATGACATTTGAATTTCAAATTATACTTTTGTTCCAGTGTAATTTATGAAAAGTCAACTACAAAATGTCAAATTGTTTACAACATACAATCTAAAAGGTACTGCTACTATTGGACAAATACAGAAATCATGTTTCCTTCACTCACGTGCATGAAATTAGTTCATTCACAGATGTCAAAAAGCTCCTGCCATTAAAGGACAAATTCTATTAACTATGAAACCATTATATCCATTTAAGATAATTACAATTGCTAAATGTTGAAGGTTATTGTTAAAGGTCCTATATTATGCAAAATTTACTCTTATGAGCTTTTATCCAAGTTCTAAATCTTGTTATCTCATCAAAAACATACATGGATTTATGTTTTGCTTCATTCACACAAGTTTGAGTAACCCTTTTATTATTAGTCTGTCTACATCTCCAAAGCTCAAAATGCTCTGTTCCACCTTGTGATGTCATGTAGTGGTGCTTTTTAAGTTAACAGCTACCTCAGTAGTAGTAGTAGTAGTTCAGTAGAGTTTGGCAATTCCATGGCTAAAATCATCCCAATGATTCTAGTGAAGGTGTATGAGTTTAAGAGCACATTGGAGCACTTCCTGTATTACCGCATGACATCACAAGGTGGAACAGTGTGTTTTCATTTTGAGAGAAGAACTAAATATGCAGGATCACTGTGTTAAACGTGAAACAAAACACAACTCCAGGTTTTTGATGAGGGAACAACATTATAACATACAGAAAACAGTGTAATATCAGCCCTTTAACCCTGGGTGCATTAATAATATTTTTGTGTCAATAGGCAAGACACTTCCCCTACTTTTCAGGTGTATCTGAAAAGCATGTGCACTCTATTAATCTCATAAATTCATCAAAACACAAAAATTACATGACAAAATAGATTACTTATCTTACTAATTTGGTTAAATCACTTAAGCACTTGTAATTGAAATCCTTTACAAAACTCTTCTTTAAAAAAAAGCAAAAAAAAAAAAAAGCCTTATCCTAGTTGAAGGTTATTTTATTATAACTGTATTTGGTGAGCACACAGAAAATCACCTAAGTAAATGAATGGATTTAAATATGTTGAATCACTTTGCTACAGAGGGGGAAGTAAAAGAAACAGCACCTTGTTAAGCATATAGATAGATGTTGGACCTGGTGGCACACATTTCTTTATTACTTACAAGTATTTGAAGGTGGCACTACTAAAAGTGGGCTATAAAACACTAGGGGATGTTCTGGTCTATTGGACGCACACAGGCCCAGAGGGGGAGCTCCGCCTCTGACCGCTCCATCCTGGCCTGTGCTGACTGATTTCCCTGGTGAAGCACAGTAGACCCCCGCTCCACACCGTGACAAGCCACTGAAACAACTCATTTAAAACACTAATTAAATTCACCAACTCTACTTTGCCTGAGTGTCTAAGCATCCAATGGAAGTATACAGGTTAGGACAGGGCAGTCTGGGGATGTGAGCCACCAAGCAGTAGTCAAAGCACCAGTCTACAATACTGACTTACTGATCCATTATAAAAGGATTATAGTAGATCAATATGTCGAAAAATGTGACATGATTATCCCCTGCTCCAGACACGTAAGGAGATGTGATGGCTGTTGGTGTGTCACTTACACAATATTGTTGTTTTATTTTATTTTATTTATTTGGTTTATTTAGCAGGGGCAGTGTACATTAATCAACATTTCTGTAAATGTACCAGAATTAGCCAGAGAGGCTATTTTTCATCTGCAGTCCCTGGACAGATGGTAAACATGGTCACCCTAAAAACACAACAATAAGAATTATACAAAAAAGTGCAATAGAGGGTTTGCACCACCACGTGACCTCCATAGCAACGGTAACTACGCCGCCATGACACCGGGCACGCTATTGGCTTCTGTACAGTAGCATCAGAGAAACATGGGCAGGTTTTGTTGTGTATTTGGTTGTTCTAACCGTTCTGAAAGGGATAAAACGATTAGTTTTTTCACTGTTCCTCTGGAAATTACTCATCAGGGAGCTCAAACAAGGGAATTATCGCAAAAAAGACGAGAATCATGGCTTGCAAACATAAACCGCGAAGAGATTTCAGATGGTACCGTCATGACACCTGAAGTTTGCTCACGTCACTTTCATCGAGGTATTTGCTATTCAGATTGTTTCATAGCTTATTTAATGAAAGAAGCACACTTACTGAACTAAAATTTCATTCATTTATCCAGGAAGACCCGCACCAGTTTACGATCCAACAAACCCAGATTGGGCTCCTACGATCAATATGGGGCACGAGTCGAAGAGCTCTGTGAGCCAAACTACGAAAAAATCTGCCATGAAAAGATACTTGCGAACGTTAGAAAGATCCGCTCGCAAAAAACGATTAATTCTAGAAGACATCGTTGTTGATAAGCAAAGCAATAAAGAAAACGCCGGTCCTATGGTGAGTGACATGGTTCTATGCAAGTTGGAAAACACTTACCTTTCCGATCAAAACCTTGATGTTACTGCTAGCTTTTCCTACATAAACACATCTGCTGGTGTGTTTATGTAGGAAAAGCTAGCAGTAAGGTCAAGGTTTTGATTGGAAAGGTAACTGTTTCATTTCAAGGTTCATTGGATCGTAAACTGGTGCGGGTTTTCCTGGCTAAATGAATGAAATTTTAGTTCAGTAAATGTGCTTCTTTCATTAAATAAGCTATAAAACAATCTAAATAGCAAATACCTCGATGAAAGTGACGTGAGCAAACTTCAGGTGTCATGATGGCACCATTAGAAATCTCTTCGCGGTTTATGTTTGCAAGCCATAATTCTCGTCTTTTTTGTGATAATTCCCTTGTTTGAGCTCCCTGATGAGTAATTTCCAGAGGAACATTGAAAAAACTAATCTTTTATCCCTTTCAGAACGGCTAGAACAACCAAATACACAACAAAACCTGCCCATGTTTCTCTGATGCTACCGTACAGAAGTCAATAGCGTGCCCGGTGTCATGGCGGCGTAGTTACCGTTGCTATGGGGTCATGTGGTGGTGCAAACCCTCTATTGTGCATAACAGTTCAATTAAAAAGCAGTGAGAATACAAACAGACACTAGCAACCATAACCACAATGTACACAATGAGAAATAACACACACATTAGACCACACACACACAGACAGAAGACACGCTCGGGTAAGGAGGGCGGCACACTAATCATTGCAGGTTTGATTAGTGTACCTCAGTCCTTATGTCTCCTTTTAAAAAAAAATGTTTCAATATTTAAAGTTTACAATTTTGACACAAGTTGCCCTGGAAAATGGTGCAAAAGCCACCACAGATCTTCTCCAACAATCTGTTGCTACTGACAACATGGGCTGCAGCAGCTCCTCAGTACTGTAGTTAAGCAGGGTGTCTACTGCAGGATTTATAAGATTGTTGCATGTCACACTACACGACATGAGGATTTTGAAGTGTACGAAAGCACACAGGCACACTGTGATGGTGCACACAATCACATGAACTTTGACAGAGCAAATATCAAGCTCTGTGTGATAATGTCTCATCTCTCTGTGCCAGTCAAGAGGCGGCTGCACCATCATGAATCTTTCGTCACAAACGGACAAATTCATGTAGTGGACACCAGGCTTAAGACGATGTGCTTTCAGCTAAAAAAAATGTACAGATAATTGAGTTTAATCAGTTAATTTTGTTGTGGAAAATCATTTCCAAACCTCCATAAGAAGTAACAGACTATAGGCATCACGTTCATGGAGTCACGTTTTTGGTATTCTTCATTTTTGTTGCCCCATATTGATGTCTGCCGTCAGTGCCTCTGACTAATTTGCCATTGCTGTATAAATGTAATGTCATACAGCCCAAAACTCTGCAGCACATAGTTTTGCTGAATCATAGTTCTCTTTTCAGGTCAGTAACACACACACACACACACACAATTCCCTCATTGAAAAAGCTTTATAATTACCCCCCTCTACAGGCGAGGATGGACACTGCAGCCTGTCAGCACGGACTGGAGTCTCCTGGGCTTTAGTGTGAGATGACCATTGTGTAAAGCACAGCTCCCATATAAAGCTCTCCAGTTTATCAGCAGGACAGTGTGCTCTGTGTGCCCCTGTCCTCCCAGGTGACCACAATGGGACATGTGTCAGTGATACATGCTCGTCATGGGAGTGGGAGGCAAGCTGGGGCAGGGTTAGTCTGCCTCGTATCAGAAGTCAGTGATTCACGAGGGTGAAAAGGACATGCTGTTACTCTGGATACTTCCTTTAGGCTCATCTTGGCCTCTGCGGCTCACTCTGTCGTTTAAAGGGACAGGAGGGGATTTCATGAAAGAAGGTCAGTAGGACTTTTATATGCAAGATCTGTTCCCTGTCCCTATCGATCAGCCAGTTAAAACTCTGTCCAGACTGTCCATGTAAACTCATAACTGCAACAAGAATAAACATCATGTTTTTTTTTTTTGTTTATTGAGTATTTATAATTACATCATATATTATATTATACATAGTACTATACAAAAATCTGAAAGAAAAACAAAATCCATCTTAATTTCACTTAAATTTCAGTAATCTGACAGTACAAAACTGTTGCCAACACAAACAAAAATGCTGACTTTTATATTTTCACCAAGTATTTTGCTTCACTGTACACATCCTTCATGTCCCCTATGTTCTTTAAATTGCTTAAATTTCATATGGCCGAGGATGAGGTAGCAGCCCCATGTGGATACTGCCTAAATGTACAGTGGACACCCGTTTTTGAGAAAACTATCAACAAACAATTTTTCAGACTATGAGAAATGTATTGAAGCAAAGACGCCCAAAAAGGTGCAGTTTATATGTAACCTCACGCATGTGTGGAGCGGGAGATGACATGGCCTACACACATGTACATACATCTCCTTACCATGCAGAGGTGACTGATAGTGTTGGATTAGGTGCTCAGTGTGCAGTGAAGTCAGATAAAACATTTGGTGAGTCTTATGGAGAGATGTGCATGGCTATGTTTCCGTGATGGAGCTGTCACTGTGCGTCACTGTGTGGTGACAGTAGCTCAGTGGGTTTGTCCACTGTTCTGAAGTTTAGTGGTTTGAATCGTGCTCTTGATATAAACATAATTGGTTGAGCGGTCAGATCCACTGACCCGCAAGCTGGCGGTGCGATTCCAGCTCACACAGATGAATGCTGCCGTTGTGTACTTGGGCAAGATACTTAACCCACCCGCCCCCAGTGACTGCGTGTGAATGTGTGTGTGTATGGGTGAGTGGTTCCTTGATGTAAAGGGCTTTGGGTGCCTTGAAGGTGGAAAAGCGCTGTATAAAAATGTGACCATTTACCACATGGGAGATGGAAGTGGATTCTGAATACTGGAGATGGAGACATGGCATGTTGTTTATTACGATTAAAGGTCCTATATTACGCAAAATTGACTGTTGTGTGCTTTAAGCCATGCTAAAATGCTGTAACTGCCTCAAAAACATACCCAGAGTTACTTTTTATTTCATTCACACATGTTGTGTCCTTTATCTTTAGTCTGTCTACATCTCCAAAGCTTAAAATGCTCTGGTCCACCTTGTGATGTCATGAAGCTGTAGTTTTTAAATGAGCAGCTGCCTTTTACCTGTAGTTCAGCAGAAAAAGTCAATTCCAGGTCTGAAAATTGTTCAGATGATTCTAGTGAAGGTGTATGGAGTTTAAAAACATAGTGGAGCACATTCTATATCACCCCATTTTCAGTCTGAGTGAAGAACACAGCCTAAATATACAGGGTTTGTGTATTAAACAAGTGTGAATGAAACAAAACACAACTCCAGGTATGTTTTTGATGAGGACACATTATAACATAGATCAGAAAATAGCGTAAAATTAGGCCCTTTAAAGAACATTTAATCCAGTGCCACTCATCCTATTTTACACAGACCAAAACCACCCAAGCACTAAAGCACTATGCATTCAAACCTTCACGCTAATGTCAAGCTAGAGCAGAACAAATTGTGAGTGTTACCACAAGTGTTGTAGTAAATAGAGATAGAATGGGGTCATTGGCCGTAAAATTACAAAACTGTATTTTGTTTCTATTTCTAGGAATCCTGATATTTGAGTTGGCTTCAAATAATTCAACATAGAATCATCATCATTCAACAGGAACAAAATCTCACTTTTTTTTCAACTCTCCTGCCTTTGCATTCATTTATTTGATTATCCATGGGTTTTAGAATGGTGAAAAATTAGGACTGTTGCCAGAACGCTTAACAATTTAAAACAAAATATTTGATCTTGTTAATGATGAAAAGCCCTCAAAATGTCACATATAACACAAAGCTGAAAGCCATGAATTGTGTATCCTCATTAGCTCAGTCAAGATGTCACTATTCTTCCTGGAGACCATTAAAATGATCCCATTTAAAATACAGAACTATTCATTAAGTCTAAAATAAGCTGTTTATATAGCAAATACAATCTACAGTCATAGAAACTGCATTTTTCTAGATCACATTTACAGTCATCAATGATCATACAAATAGTACAATTCTCTGTCTATTGCAGAGCTTTAAAGGTGTATTGTGTAACTTTTCTGGTGGAGATGTTATTCCTTTGTCTGGATTGTGTCACAGTATGGTAGTAAACCTTTCTATCTTCATGGAGACCAAACCAGACCAAGTTACAGGTCAGATCTGTGGAGAGGCGACCCCGCTCACAGTCAGAATGTCTGTTTTTCTAGATATTTTGAGCTATAAAACCACCTGTAATTTAATCAATGTAAGGCAGAGCTGTTTCATGTCATACTGTGGAACATTCCAGGCAGAGCAATGACATATCCATAGAAACAAGCAGATGACGGACCCTCCACCAGAAAAGTTACACAATGCATCTTTAAACAGAACTTTTATAACAGACGTAATTCGTTTTAGAAGTTAGAGGTGGTAAATAACATATCATACGTATTTCTAGTTGTATTTTTATTTATTTTCACAACATAAATACAGATGTTTTTCAAACTGAAATACAACAGAAGCATGAGGGAGTGTGACAGAAACTAAAAAACTCTTTAGGACACACCCCTAACACCAGTTAAATCCTTTCAGCAGCTCAAATGGAGAAAAAAAGCTTCACTTCTGATTAACAGAAAAAAAAAAACAAAAAAACAACAACACATAATTTAACAGAAAATATATGTACCCTGAACGTATAATTGGCATTCAGATTATTATGATTATACGTTACCGTTATGTTCTTAGAATGCTAGATAACTACATTTTTTTCAGGTACTTCTAACAAATCTCCAGTCTTGTTATTAATTACACAATTATGCGAAATTGTGGAATGAATGAGTTGTAATGTAACGTATCTTCACATATAAACTCAAAGAGAAAGTGTGGAAAAGGCTTGGGAACACCTGCTGGCACCAACATTCATCATTGTAAAAAAAAAAAGAAAAAAAAAAAGAAAAAAGAAGAATATTTATAGTTATTGAATGAATAACCGTCTCATTAAAAAAAACAAGGTCATGATGGATGATAATTAAAGTTAGCAATACAGACCATCACAGACTGTCCACTTCAAACAGTAGTAGATCTCATACTGTTGCCATAGCAATCAACAATTAAAAATAAAATCTATCTTCTGAATGGTCAAAATTCCACAGACGTCACTTATTCGTGGGTTTCAGGCAAATAATTCCTTTCTGATTTGAAGGATTTGAGGACATTTCCCCATTCAGAAGATAGAATGTAGTGATTGAAGTTGCTTAATTACTATAGTGAAATATTAATTGCTGTTGCCATACCTTGAAACGATGAATACTGTGTAATGCTGAGTAATTTTGCCAAAATATCCACTTGCAAATTTTATATATTTGTGATTTATTTTATTCTAAGTCCATGTTTTAAACTTGTCCAGAAGACATTACAAAATGACTGAATTAAGAACTCACATATTTTTCATATTTCTGAACATGTTTGTATAGATGTAAACTAGTGTTCTGCAGGATATTTAATACATTTGTGCAAGAAATTACGAGACTTCAAAAATGGCACCCTTTGCGATTTACTAATTGCATTGCATTCAAAGTGTGTTTTTGATTTGATTTTCAGACCTAATTTAAAGGGATCATATTATGCTATTTTCTGATCTATGTTATAATGTTTCCTCATCAAATACATTTGTTTCATTCACACATGCTTAACACCCAAATTTAGGCTGCGTTCTTCTCTTAAACAGAAACACTCTGTTCCACCTTGTGATGTCATGTGGTAATACAGGAAATGCTCCACAGTGTTTTTAAACTCCATACACCTTCACTAGAATCATTTAGATAGAATCATTGCCTGGAACTGACAATCTTTACTGGACTAAAGGTAAAAGGTTGCTTCATGACATCACAAGGGTTCCACCTTGTGCATTTTGAGCTGCAGGGAGCATTTTGAGCTTTGGAGATATAGACAGACTAATAATATGGCTTGCTCAAACATGTGTGAATGAAACAAAACACAGCTCCAGGTGTGTTTTTGATAAGGTAACATACTTAAAGTCTAACATGACTTAAACCTTAAAAGAGTCAACTTTAGGACCTTTAAAGACATTTTCCACTTTTAGAATTCTTTCACAGCTCCTCTCGATTCTCTTGAGACCGGGACAGGTCTGTATTTAGAGTGACATTTACCCTTGGACATTTTGGACACATGGGTCATTGTAGCATGTTGTGAGGGTCCAGTGGGCGACAGTATGTGGCATGTATGTGTTTTTTAATGCATCTAAAGCTCTGTCTCCCCGAGGGCTCCAGTGTCATAATCACCCCATGCTCACACGGCAGTCGGCCTTGAGTGTGTTAAAAATGAACGCTAGCAGCAACGGAGGTGACATGAAACTTCTTTAAAAATGATGGGGAAACTTTGATAAGTCCTCAACAGGGACACACACTGTCAGGAAGACTGATACGGCGAGTGGAAAGGGAAGCTTTCATTAATGTAACACAATCCCACTGCCATCTGTTTGAGATGACATCAAGAGGCTCATCTGAAAACATACGCTGACTGTATGCACTTATCAACCTGCACTGGCTGCCACCGCTGGATGGGTAATTAACAAAAGGCTACAGGACATGTGTGATTCTGTCACTGTCAAATTACTGGGAGGTTCAGTTAGTGGATACAACAGTGTGATGCATTTATCACAAGTCAATCACGTAAACTGGTTGATTTGAGGTTAAAGCCTTTACTGTAGCCTGTGTAAAGAAGTGGACTAAGGGAGTGTGACGTCACCAATAGCATTTGGCGCCAGTCAAATGAAGCTCACCGAAGCCAGTGGTTATAGGGGTGAATTTGGAGCCGACTTCCATATTCTGAGTTACAGTCACAAGTATCATAGCAACCAACAAGCCAATCCGTAATGAAGCATTTGAAGGTAAGGCCCTTCTGCTGGTTTACAAGAGGCAAGCTGTCAATCAAACCTGTTGCTAACGCTGGCTGGAATGACCTCTGGGAAAGAAGGCACCTGATATCTGATATTAATGTTCTTATCTTGATTTACAGACAAAATAGCAAAATAAAAACATGAGGATAATATAGAGCGGGTTAATACAAACATTTTAAGATCAAAATGACAAGCCTGAGAGTAGCAGTTATGGAGAAAGGGGCAATATTTTTTCAATAGATAGTAAAAAGGAGCCAGAAATGTGCTATTGCTCACTTCCTATATGGAATGGGCAGCTAGCGGGTTAGCTATGTCCATTTATATTTATATATAGTCATGGCGCTTTACCTAGAATTTTACTGGAATGTCTCACAGTATGCCATTAAACATATATCACCATGGAGACAAACAAGGATGCAACCATCTGTGAAGAAGCAAATGCATTTTGTTGTTTTCTCAATAAATCTCCTGTAACTAAATAAATGCAAGCAAGATGAGTTTAATACACCTTTACATACTGTCTGTAGATGCCTGTAGGGATGTAACCTGTGTCATTTTTTTAATGTATTTTTTAATAAACTGTCTGGCATTGCAAATAATGTGCTTAAACTATTAGATGTTATCAATGGTTCGCTTGCCTCTCCCATGTGACGGCGCTCTATTGTGTACAAGCAATTCAAAATGCAATTAAAGCAAAATGAACCACCATTTTGCAAATATACTGATGTTACAGGTGTGAGAAGTACTATGCTTGCTAAAAGACATGGGATTCTAGCCTGGCTTATCTTTACAGTTGCAAAAGATTCTGGAGTCTTATCAACTTGATGGAGCCCGAGGGAAGGATAAAAAATTACATTGTGTGCTGCTTTAATAATGCACAGAACACGAAAACCCAGGTGCATATGAAATACAGCCCTGCACGCTATTGGTATTCCAGCTACAACTATCTGCACTATCGCCAGGTCTTCAATTTATAAGCCTCCTCCCTTGCAATTCTTTTTGTCCTACTACAAATAAAAATCTGCGCTTAGCCTGCTACTTGATCAAGATGGTGCCGTGCCTCTCGCCGTATCAGTATTCATAACACAGCCCGAAGACGCATCCACACAACAAAGCCCAAGCATGAGACAAAAGCCCCTCTGCTGTCGGCTTTGGAGCTCTCTGAAAGAGTCTAGAGGGGAAGCTAATTTTTCATAATCAATGACAGTTGCATTGATGTCAGGGTTTAAGTAATCATTAAGCACAAGCTCCACTATCTTTTTGAAGGCGTCTGACTGAGTGACGAGGGTCCAAGGGGAAGAAGAAGGATGAAGTGGTAAAAGAGAGTGCACTAATGCGCCAGTCAAGGAGTGCACAAGAGAGGAGAAAGAAGGAGGAATGCGGACCATGTAATGAGCATGGCAGTAGAGACTAATTAAAGCTGAGAGGTGGTGTGAAACTTTCTTCTAAAAGCATGTCTGGTACCCAGTGGTGGAAGATGGCGAAGTACAAAAGTAAAAGTACAGTACAATACAATTTTTAGGTATCTGTACTTTACTTAAAGGTGCACTATGTCACTTTTTCATAAGGGTCCGTCACCTGCTTGTTTCTATGGATATGTCATTGCTCTGCTTAGAATGTTCCACAATATGGCATTAAACAGTTCTACCTTACATTTATGCAGTTGCAGGTTTGCAGCTTAAAAATACCCTCTCAAAAAAAAAGAAGTATTCTGACTGTGAGCGGAGTTGCCTCTCCACAGATCTGACCTGTAACTTGGTCTGGTTTGGTCTCCGTGAAGATAGAAAGATAGACAAAGCAATAACATCTCCGTGGAGAAAAGCATTTGAAGGACACTCTACCAGAAAAGTTACACAATACTTCCTTTTACTTCACTACATTTGAGAGCAGGTATCTGTACTTTCTGATCCACTGAAACATAAAAAGTACTTTTCTTTATGGTTTGAGCCCTGCTGAAATGGCTAAGACTTATTTTTAGCACATTTCATTTGAGTTAATGTCCCAACTTTGAAAAAAACAAATACACAAAAAGAGCTAGAAAAATTAAGAAATAAGTTGAATCACTTAAAATCAATTAAATTCTTTAGCAAAATCATTGTTCTAAAAATCTCTGCAACATACTTTTTTACTTTTAAAGTACATTTTTAAACAGGTACTTCAATAGTATTACTTAAGATTTTTTCATGTGATACCTTTACTTTTATTTTATTTATTTATTTATTTTTTTTTAAATATTTTATTCTTGTATCTGTATAGAGGCCTGTCACCTGTTTGTTTCTATGGATATGCCACTGCTCTGATTAGAATGTTTCACTATATAACATTAAACAGTTCTACCTTATATTTATTAAATTACAGGTGTTTTTATAGCTTACAAATACCTAGAAAAACAGGCATTCTGACTGTGAGCGGGGTGAGTTGCCTCTCCACAGATCTGACCTGTAACTTGGTCTGGTTTGCTCACAATGACGATAGTAAGGTTTAATACTGAAACATTCCAGACAAAGCAATAACATCTCCACAAAAAAAAGAATTTGACAAAACCTTCACCAGTAAAGTTACACCTTTAAGTAACAAAATGGAGTTCTTCATTCACCACTGCTGGTACTCTCTTTCTCTGCGAAGTCTGTTCATTCTCGGGGCCTATTGTTCCAGCCATCTCCTGTCTTTGGCTCCGTGTTCCTTCATGGCACATTTTCAGACTCCCCCCTCCCTCTGGGTCAAATGTTGAGTCCATATTTAGCTGCCCGGATGGTAGCCCCTGAATTTGCACATCATTGCCTCAGCCTGGACGACGTGTACAAACTGCAAAAACTCCTCAGCGATCTTACTGAATAAGTACGACATCTGAAGTTCTTCCAAAATCATCTCCATCTTTTTGATCATTGCCAGTATTCTAGTTTTCACTTTTGTATGTTATTCGTTTTCGCTCTGTAAGCTGAAGTAGCGTGTGCTGAATTCACGGCTTTCTCTTTTGTATTTCTGCATGACATGCAACATACAAGAACAGAAATTAAGTTGTTTTTTTTTTACTCTTTCTTGGCTACGATAGTTTTCTTGGGCAGACTCTACACTACAGACGCTTTCTTACTAGTCTGTCTAATACTATTGCTAGGGCTTGCCAATGTTTTTTTTTTTTTTTGATCAGTCTCAATTTTCAGTATGATTTCATTTCTTCCTTCCATCCATCCATTTTCTCCCGCTTAATCCGGCTGGGTCGCGGGGGCAGCACGCTGCCCATTACTCTGTGCACCAGACCCAGACCCCTATGAACCCCTCTGCAGGTGGTGAGCCCACAGGAGGGAGGAATTCCTTGACGGTCCTTGATTGTATACTGTTCATAGGGGTGTTGCATGTTTTTGGTTGATGGGGGGAAACCAGAGTACCCGGAGGAAACTCATCCAGACACGGGGAGGAAACATGCAAACTCCACACAGAAAGGCCCAGGGATCGAACCCGTGACCTTCTTGCTGTGAGGCATGAGTGTTGCCACTCAGCCACCGTGCCGCCATTTCTTCCTTTCAAAAGCAAAATAAATGGCTTTGTATATAGAGTTCATGAACATTAGACATGACTGAATTTCAGTCTCAGTTCATATGCCAACACACTGACAAGAGCACTCTATACACTATAATGCTGTGAATTTGTTCTATATTTGTACAAAACTCTCCATTGGCCAGATTTATCTACAGAATGGAAGCAAGTATAGCTACTGGAACAACTAAAAACAATGTTTGATAGATATTGTACATATATTATATCATAATTGTAGTCTGTGGTTTGAGTTGCAGTAACCTATATCTTAAGTCAAATGAGATATCTAGGCAAGAAATGCATTATTATTTGTATAAAATGTGCTAATGTTCTGTTGTTGCACATTTGAAAGAACTTTAGACAAACAACATTTAACACAGTAGCTTTAGGTTCTGTTCAGTATGATCACATCTGTGGCCTAGCACTGAAAACAAATTATTTAGTATTATGTAACTCTTATGTAACGTATATTCACTAAATGGACTTAAGAGGGAGCTATTATGTCAAAGTAAAGCAGGATTCAAATATACCATTTACATAATTAGCCATAAATTATCTACATTTTTGTGTCCATTCATTGATTCTTCCATTGAATTGTAAAAGTAGCATTTGCTCAAAAGACTGTAGATAATTCCTGTTATGCAGGTCATAGACAGCACAGCACAAAACTTTCAACTGTTATCTTCTGGCAAAGAAATCTGAGACTTTCTGGATGTTCATGTGAAGATAAAGAAAAGGCCTTGTTCAGACACAGCATAGAAATGATTACAATATCACTGTGCACTGTATAGGAATAAGGATTAAACTGTCTGGCTCCATCTGATTCATCAGCAAATGGAAGTTAAACTTGTCATAGATGACTCTTGTACTATGTGAGATCTGATGCCTGTGTACTTGTGACCACTGAGAAACAGATGCTTTTGCACTGGTCCACTGCAGCTCCTCTGACATACATATACACACATACATGCACATACACACATACACTTACACGAGTCTTTTACTGTTCATGTGTCCCACCATTGCCCCCTCCGCATATTGACATCACACGCCCACGGGGAATGCTCAAGTGACGTGAGCCCTCCATCCGGTAAATTAGACGGTATCAGAACTTTTAACTGCTGAGTGATCCAGAGACTCGATCCCATGTCTCCCTGGGTAGTGAATAACACATATGCTAATTAGCACTCATGGAGAGAGGGAGTAGCAAACATGTCCTAATTAAATACATTTACCATTAAGTAGGTCTTCTGTGACAGTTGGTTAACTTCTTCTGTCCACAGATGTGAAAAAACTAAAACTACTAGTTATTTTTATCCAATCCAATCCACTTTATTTATGTAACACATTTTATAAACATGACCAAAGCGCTCCACAGACAAATTAAGAAAATAAAAGGGTAAGTCATAAATAAAAACAGGAAATAAAAAGCATTAAAAAACATGAAGCTAAAAATAGATAAAACTACAGTATAACATGAATAATCATCATATTGCCAGCCCTAATGTGAAATATCTTGCAAAGTAGATCTGAATACTGTACTTTCTACCTAACCAACAGTGATTGGTTTTAAGGGGATTTTAAATATGACTACAGTCTGTAAACACATGCAGTACTTTGTGTTCCATCCACCTCAGGCTTAGACTATGACAAACCTCCATGGCGGATATATCTTTACAGAGACCAGAAAGGTCATTATTAAACTATATTAGCTTAGCAGGTAGCACACATGACAGGTGCTCCCCGGCAGCCTGCAAACCCACTCACCACACAGTCGTTTCACGGGGCATATTTTACACTGATGAGATATTCAAGTGTACGGTGTGAGAATGGTCTTGCTACATCAGCTGTACATAACTACAACCAGGTAATCATAGGATTTTATGTATGTATGTATATTGTATATTGTAAATCAAATTAGTTGATTGTAAATACTTATTATTATTATTTATCTTGATTTTGATGCATGCTCTTATTTTCCTACTGTTTCTGTAACTTGCGTTGTGACACTGCAATTTCCCCATTGTGGGACAAATAAAGGATTATCTTATCTTATCTTATCTTATCTTATATAGTACATGATGGTGGGATAGGGAGAACATAAACCTATAGGTTAAATATGAATTGCTCTTTGATGAAGGTTCATTCAATCTTTTAAACAGTTTAGCATAAATTATGTTAATCAAAGAGTGTTTGTTTACCTCTCCTGTTTCAGCCTTTTCCCGTAGTCTTCCTCATAATCATCCTGTACAGTACAACGCCATTTTATGCTGCTATTCTTAAGCCTGTCACGATAACAAATTTTGAAGTACGATCAGTGGCGACTGGTGGTATAATTTTTTTTGGGGGAGCCAAGGCCAAAATTATAAATATATATATTATATATAGGCTATATAGTATTATAATGAATGCCAGAAACAGTCAGTCATTTTGGTCACTATTGGCTGAACTATATCTTGAATGAATATTAATAATTCGTTTTATATTTCATCAGTCACCTGTCCTTCGCTTGCACTGTGTTGGTCATCACAATTAGAGCACAACGCACAGCCAAACACAAAGTTCACACAGCAGCAATGTCAGCAATGTCAGCAAAACTACAATAAGAGGCTACGGTCACAACACGAAAATGTGGCATCTTGGTTCTGTTCATCTGTTCTGTTCTGTTCGTGGAAATATTAAGCATATAGCCTAATACAAAATAACAACTTTATATATATATATATATATTTTTTTTTTAATCTAGGTCAAGTTAGGGAGTGTGGTGCACTTGCGCCCTCTATTGACTAGCCGCCACTGAGTACGATATATTGCTGAAGATAATATCGACGATAACCAATAAAATTAAAAATCACTATGCCCCTGACCCAACAACCGTAAAACAGGATTGACCCCAAAAATATATTCTATATGTACCGTATTGTAAATGAACATGAACTGGAATAAATATATAAAACTCATGAGAAATACTGACCCCCAAAAATGGGATAACATGATATAGTATTAATCTTGACAGGCCTAGCTATTCTACCATTGCAAGAGACACAACCACATCTTGGACTGGAATAATGCCACCGTCATTCACGCTGAAAGCTACAAGCAGCACCACTGGACAAGAGGCCATTGTGGGGTTGTTGGGTTGTTGTCATAAATGAGAATTGGTTCTGAATTAAGCTGGCTGCGTATATAACGGTTGAATAAAACCGTTTAATCAGCATACAGCATGTGAGCAAGCTACTGGAAGTATCTGAAACATTACATTTACAAGACGGTAAACCAAATGTCTGACAAAAATAATTTAAATTTGAAGTATATTTACTGTATGGGACAAGTAAAGGAAAACTGCCAAAAAAGAGTAAGTTTAAAGGTTCTATATTACACAAAATTGACTCTTGTGAGCTCTAAGTCATGTCCAGGTACATTTATCAAAAACATACCTGGATTGTCTCAACAGAATGTAGCCCTTACTGGAAAATGTAAAAATGGGCAAGGTACAAACCCGAGGCACACCGACTGAATATATTAAAAGTCCTTTATTACATGGAGGGACGCTGTAAGAGGGAGGCACCTGTACTGCTATTTTTTAACTTTTTTATGACCCAGTGAAGCGCTCTACCTTTTCTCTTCATCTGATACCTGGAGTTGTGTTTTGTTTCATTCACACATGTTTGAGTAAATCTTTATTATTAGTCTGTCTACATCTCAAAAACTCCAAATGCTCTTCTCCACCAAAAGGTTTTCAAGCTACCTTTTACCTTTAACTCAGCAGAGATTGACAATTCCAGGGACGAAATCATCCAAATGATTCTTGTGAAGATGTATGGAGTTTAAAAACACAGTGTAACAATTCCTCTACTACAGCAAAAAATTGTTTAAGTTTACTTGTACTAAGCCAGTAATAATATGCAGGCAGTGGCTTTCAGGAATAATAATAATAATAATAATAATAATAATAATAATAATAATAATAATAGACACTAAACATACAGAGTTGAAAAGCATAAGAGTTGTACTATGCTGATATTCTTTCATTTTAATTTGACCAGTACTGATTGGTTGATACTACTCATAGTACTCCAAGAAGAACTGCAATACAACCTGTGCATGGTTCTGTTTTCAATGGCCTGTCAAAAACACCTTACAAATATGATCTACATTAGCCCTTTTTAATATATAAAGGAACACAGTATCAGCTCAACTCAACCACTATTCCTCCTCAAACATGTGAGAGGTCCCTAGAAAGTGTGACATGAAAGCACAGCCAAAGCCACGAACTGTTCCAGTGCTTTCAAATCCCTGTGACTTTGAAAAACAACTAGCGATTGTGCAAAAGAAGAAAGTGGGCATTGCAAAACACTATAATAGCATTTGTGGATTAGATGTAGACTCTACCCCCCACCACCCCCGCACCATCCAGCAGCGTTTTCCATCAGGGCTTTATTTGGCCTTTTATCCACCTTTATTGAGCATGGCGGAGGCAAGCCCGCTCAGCGTTAACAATGTCAGGCCCAAGTCATTTCACACAACACTACTTGGTCATGTAAGCTGACAACTTTTATATTCCCTTACGTCCTTGGCCTCGCTCTACTCGTATACAGGCTTATCGACTATGGAGAGTGGAGCAACCAGTGGGGTTTCCATCCACCACACTGTGAGGTAAATCGTGCTAATTTCAAGCCTGAAGAAGCCATTACAGGGGCCTGGGGGTAACTCAATGTGGCAGACAAAAACGCCTTGAAAGTGCCCATCGGGTGTACAGCCAGGCGTCAAAGATTTCACATCGAATTTATGTGGTGTTTAATGAAGATTTGTGCAGTGTTTGTAGGTAGTAGGTAGGTAGATAGTGCAGTGTTTTTATTTTTATTTTTATTTTTGACAAGTATTGTGATTGTGGTCAGATTTGTGATTTAGGTTTAAAGAGTTGGAGTTGACATGGGGATGCACTGATACAGCCTTTTCATTTTCGATACTGATAATAATGCTTTAAGTATCTGCCAAATTCCCAACATTAACAGATATCAGTGCAAAGACTGAAAACAGCATTTATATCCTTAAGACAAAATTGATCAAAATATGTTATGTAGTCATTATTTATCACTTAAGTAACTATGGAACAACTTTTTATAACTAAAAGTGCAACTGTTACAGTTTCTGGGCCAACTATGAACAGGAAATAGTCTTATTACATCAATTTATATGTCCAAACAAGATATTGGTTAAATCAATATTTGAATGCTGATATCTGATCCAGCAAATTTTCACAAACTAATCTAAGAAACACATGCATTTCACATGCATTTCACATGCATTTATCAGATATTTTGTTGTTTGCAGAGAGAAATTATCTTGCTTAAATAATTGCAGTTTATGATTTGCTAATTGTGACCCAGTGTTGGGAGTAATGCATTACAAAAGTAACAAATTACTGTAATGCATTGCTTTTTGCTGTAACGCAGTAATGTAAGGCATTACAGAAAAAAATTGGTAATATTTTACTTGATACAAATGTCAGTAACATGCGTTACAATGCATTTTAACCTGGATTGGTGGAGGGTTATTTGCTTTTCTTCATACAAATTTGAAAATCATCATATAAAATGTTTCACTTCCTTTTCCTTTAGGCTAGTCAGACAGAAGAGAGAGAAGAGTGAACCTGCAGATAATCTAACGCCGGATGGCACATTCTCCAGATGGGCATAGGCTCATTACTTTAAGTTTGTGAAAAATAAGGGTATAAAGAACATCGTACTCAAATGCACTTTGTGTGCTAAAGCAAAAGGAGAAATTAAATTTGTCAACTGGACAAAGTTTATTTGGTCGAATACGTTTCGCAGCTCATCCAAGCTGCTTGTTCAGTTCGGATTCTACCTGGACGAATGAGGGATTCTACACACATCTTTTTGTGCTAAACCTTCCCGAAATAGCACAAGTAATTTAACTAAACATTTACAGAGGTGCTAATGCCATAGTAACATGAAGTTCCGGCGGAGGATGAGAGAGGCAATAAAACCACAAAGCAGCCAAGATGAACGTTGTCCCGCTCTGAGATTCTTCAGCCTCAAAAGGTTAGGAGACTCGCGGCTGAGTATGTTGTGGAAGATATGCTACCGCTTTAAATAGTGGAATCGCTAGCTTTTTGAAAAATTATCAGCAAGATGCCTGTTGCAACTAGCAGCAATGAGGACAAGGTAAGCAAGGCTAAAGGCCGCCACAGTCCACAGGAGAATTTGCCCGATTTGCTTCTCCTTGAGTTTGGGGAGGCGTGACCCGACTTTGTGACTTCGTGTGCGATTTTGAAGCCGCTGCGCTACTCATGTGTGTGGTGTCAGTGTGACTCTGAGCTTTTTGGCCAGATCGTAATAACCAAACATCAACAACACTACGACAACAGCCAATAAACCAGAGCGTCAGGGGCAGAGGAGTGACGAACACAGAGGTACAAGATACAAACTCAGGATATAGCGAAAATAGTGAGAAGACTTTATTACTCACCTCTCATAAAGTTGTAAATTCAAACTGCAGCATCTCATCCACATTATCCATAGAAATTGTCCTCTGCAAATAATGACACCCAGTCCACAAAACCGAAGTGTAAAAAGTTTGAAAGTAAAAAGGTGAGAGTAGTTCCTCATGTGTGTCTGTTTACATCCACACAGCATACGGAGCGAGGTGAAGCTGCAGATTAGGGATAGTGACTCTACTTCCTGTGTACTTTTATCTCCAGGCTTCTATGCGTTAAAAATCATGTATCTGAAATATTGCACCGCGTTTCATAAATAATAACACAGTTTTAACTTGTATCTAAACTAGTGCAGTGCTCTGATGTTTTGAACACTTAAGAGTCTCAATGCCAGTGGTTTTAACATAGACAGGAAACACCTGACACGATCGCGCTCACAACTTTAGCCTGTGGTCCACAGACATATCCCTCTGCAGTCTTTGTGATTGGAGATTTTAAGTCACATAAGATTTTCCTCATGTCTGTGGTGTGTGCTTTTTTCCACGTTTAAAAATAGTTTAAGGCCTAAAGTTACAGTATTTCTATCACAGACTTTGACCGTTTGTCTGTTCTTGTGATTGTTCCTTGTGTTGTGCCATGAGCCGTCACTGTGGCAATTATATTCTTCTGTTTTTAACCTAAGCTTAGCTCAGTCAGAACCACATCACCTTCCAGTGGATGCGTGATGACCTAATTGAGCGTCATGAGCTACATTTAGCCAAATCCATTTCCAGTTATTTTGGTGAGACTAACTTAAAAGTAATGCAATAGTAGTGTAATGTTTTACATTTTAAATACATTAATATTGTAATGTGACAAATTACTTTGAAATGACAGTAACAAGTAATAAATAACGCATTACAGTTTTGAAGTAACTTGCCCAACATTGTTGTGACCATTCAAATTGCAATTTCAATGTGATTTGTAGCAATACTAAAAGACCACTAGTTGGGCGAAAAGAATGCCACCCGCCTAGAGCTACTGATGTAAACAAAATGTCAAACAAGCTTGCAATTAGTCCAAAAATCACTCCTCAGAACCTAATCACTGTAGAATCTTAAAGGTTCTTTATTATGTGAAACTGACTCGTGTGAATGAAACATAACACAACTCCAGGTATGTTTTTGATGACGAAACATTATACCATAGATCAGAAAATAGCATAATTTGGTCATACATTTAATTTTTGGTTGAAAAAGAAAGATGAAGATGCAATGATAACTGCAGATTTGAGTCTTTTAATTAACCTCATGGCCCATGACTATCTTTGGCTCCAGAACTGGGCTGACCTTACGCTGATTTATGCCGTAGTAAAAGTGCCAAGGTTATGGAAATCCAGGCTGAATCAGGAAGTGACAGAGGGCTGGCTGCACTGGGCTCCGGGCTGACACAGGCCATTATCCTTGATGTCTGCTGGAGACGAGTGAGATGGTGTCTGTGCCACGCTGCCTGCTTAACGCCAACATCCACACTTGAAAAATGGACTCGTACTGGTGGTTTGCACTAAATAAATCTGAGGTGGAAAGAAAATGAAAACTGGATATTAGATTTTTTTTTTTAATTTTCATGTTATCAGTTACAACAAACTAATGTGTCCTTTGGTACATCTCTGAAAACAGGACTTCTGGTAAAATCCACACAATGTCCAGTTCAGTCCAGCTTGGGTTTTCCAAATTGCGATTTCAGCGGAATAGGTTGCTATGCTAATGTTTGCAGCCTTTAATAAAAATCTGTGGAGATAACAAAAACAAAAGCAGAAATCCCAGTAATTACTTTATAGTCATACCCGATTTTTTCCTCATGTATTTGAGCAAAACGTGTCTTGTCCCACTAGAGATATATTATATAAGCATAAGCACATGCAGAAGCTCTTGAGGTCAAAATAAGTCCACTGCTGCTGCATCTAATTAGAAAGCATTTTATTGTCCGATAATCAGGAAGTGCACGGTAGCATGGTAGTTGTTAGATCAACAGTCATGGCAAAACTCGGCTCAAGTTGCTAAAAGTTGTGAAAAATGCTTTTAAATCTCAGTGAATAATTAGGATGCTTCGAATCCATAAGGTAAGTGAGGGCGACAGTTGTTTTTATAAGGCAGTAACAATAAGGTACAGCACCTTTAACAGGTTAGGGTTACTATATTATGAATATCACTTTTTTTTTTTGTTGCTGCAAAAGCCTGGAGCATAAATGTAGCACATTTTATTTATTTATTTATTTGACAGGGACAGTGTTTATGTGTAATGAACATTGCTGTAAGTGCACCACTTGATAATTGACAGATTAAATTCCTATTACCTTTTGCAACATGTAGTTAGCCAGTCTAAAAACATTCTAGCCTGAAGGACTTCTCTCCATACCCTTACTTTACCTTTTGACATTTTTAATCTCTCCTGAAATGCCATGACGCACAGTGAGAAGTGACTAAACAGCTCTGTTGTAAAAACTCTTGCTCTGCGTCATTAAAACAGTGAGGAACATACCTGACTGAGCAGATTTGGCACTGACAATGTTTGACTAATATTTTTATTTAAAGTATTATGGGTTTTGAACAGCTTATAATTATCTTGTCATACCAGTTAATTAGCATTATATAATGACTTGCGGCTCACAAGGCAGTGCCCATCAAACAGCAGGGCAGACGGGTACATAACTAGATGAGTTGAGGGATGTGCTCTCAGGTCAGAAGCTAGGTTTACCTCCCACTGAAACCCAGAACAGCCAGCCCCGGGTTCAGCAGCGCTCATGAATATAATATCCTCCTCTTTATATACTAGTAGTTATGACTGGAAGTGAGAAGATTAGAGAATTTTCATAGATACACACAAATTACTTCTGGGTAATTTAGCTTCTGGGGAGTTCCCGTTTACAAGACTTCCGTAGAATTGTGTGAACTATTTTAAATGTTTCTGTATGTTTTGTAAATAAATGCATGTAGACTGGAACAAGAGGGGCAAAGACTAATTGAATTATATTTTTGCACAGTAGTTTTTATACCTTAAACTTTTTCTGCACTACTGTATCTATTCCAAAATGTCTATATTTTGCTTAATCATACGTCTGGAGACAAATTCAAGCCCACTATCCCATAATCTCACAGATTTGCATCTCTGCAGCAGTCTCCTCCTTCCCTGCAGTTTGTTTGGAGTGTGTGGGGGAAGTTTGTCCTGCTTTGAGAATAGCTTGTAGCAGTGTTCATTGATCTGCGGCGCACTGTCTCTGAATGTTGTTTTGGAGATTGGGCAGGATAAAAGCGCTTATGTAAGCAACAGTTGAAGACATCAGGGAAGCAGTCGCAGTGTGTGTGTTGGAGGAGAAGTAATGAGATATTACCAATATCAACACACATAGTGCACAACAACATGCATGTTGTCCAAAGCCCATAGTGTATAGAGGCTCTGCTGTATGCCGGTGAATACCATTCCCCCTCTACACCCACATCTGTTCACTACATTCATGTGCCTATGTGAGCAGATGGGCAAATTAACTCCAAACTTGTACCTTAATGCAAACTCGGGGAAAAAAAAAAAAGAAGAATATGTAAAGCTACGTTGTGTTTACAGGAATCCAAAAGCTGCCTCTACAGATTCTGTGAAAGAGTAATGCTTAGAATTTAAAGCTATTTGAAGTATCTAAATTGCATGAGCGTAAGTGTCATGAAAGGTGTTACATAAGACCAACTCATTCTTATTTGGAGAATGACGACGCAGGATTACTCTGATATGAAGCTGGTATGTGGAGAAAGCAGCCTTGAGCTACAGTTTCTCAAAATGCAATAATGCTTCTCTGACAGATAACAATGGGCCTAATTCATGAAATGTTCTTACTAACAAATTTGTATTTAAGGCCTTCTTTAATACATTTTTGGCATTCACAAAACTTTTTCTTAACTGAAAATGTTCTTTTGGAAGAACAAATCCTACAAAGAGTCAGGACCACTCGTAAGAACAAAAATTATACTGTTTTAGAATATTATTACTCTGATAATCCATGATGGTAAGTTATATATTTTCTTAAATTATTTCTAATAAACATATTACCGTATTTTCCGGACTATAAGCCGCTACTTTTTTCTCACACTTTGGACCCTGCGGCTTATACACCGATGCGGCTAATATATTATTCTTCTATGAACACAGCGCATGTGCGCGCAGCTTGAGTGCAGAAAGCGCCGCTGTCTGTGCGGTGAACATGGGTTAGGGTTAGTTAGAACACTCGCTAGCGCTGTTGTCAGCACTAAAACAGTTTATCGCTGCGTGATAAAATAAGTTCTGCTGCTAAATGAACATTAGTGAGTGGGATACGTCTTAATGACCCGTATGTGTTAAATGCAGGTGAGGCGTAAATGACGAGACGAAACGTCTCAAACTTCAGTAGCTGGACATCCGCTCATACATGATCGATACAACTAACCCCGACCCCCGGGAGAGCCTGAAATCCTGTTGAAATCCTACAAGACACTGACATGATACAAGACAGGACAGCGGCTCTTTCTGCTCGAGACATGCGCTGTAGAGTGCCAAGTGACGGGGCGCAAGAGCGAGACAGACAGGTGAAGAGATGATGTGCTGAGGAAGATGCTCATTTGATTTTGTTTTGAACAGTTATTTTGTGCTTCATGCACACACCCTCCTTATGGAAAACATACGAAGAAATGCATATGATGCAGCTTTGAAGTTAAAGACAATTGATCTGACTGTCAAAGAAGGAAACAGAGCTGCTGTACGTGAGCGCGGCATCGATGAGTCGATGGTGAGACGCTGGCGACGGCAGCGTGACGAACTGACTCAATGCAAAAAGACGACAAAAGCTTTCAGAGGCAATACAAGCAGATGCTCCGAACTTGAAAACTTCTTGAAGACGTGGACACCTGCGGCTTATAGACAGGTGCGGCCTATATATGTACAAAAATAAAATTCTTTGAAAATTTAGGTGATGCGGCTTATATTCAGGTGCGCTTAATAGTCCGGAAAATACGGTACTATATTATCCAATAACATTTATGAGGCGTTTTATTGAACATGTAGTCTGTTGGGTTTAACAAACTTTATACAGGCTGCAGTGAGCCTCAGTCTGTCCCAGCCCCAGTGCTCTCCATATGGGCCTGTTACAGCCCTGCACCTGGTCACCGCGCTGGACTCAACACCCCCATCACCCCCTGACCCCCCATGACCAGAGCGCACTCTTATGCACCCTTACCCCAGTCCCCTCCCTCGCTATTTACCGTGGGGGAAAGCACGATAAATACGATGAAAGTGCCCGCTTATTTTATGACTTAAATATTCCCTCCCTGAGTGTGTTCATGTGAGTTTGGACATTTGAAATCGCCAGTCAGTTACGCTAGAAACGTAGGGAGTTTGATTGACAACCTAACAGCCAATAGCCTCGTAATCTGTTGGTTAATGTTGGTCCCACCACATCCACAGTTGATGGATTTTCATTCTTTTTTTTTTGGGTCATCATAATTACAAGGCTGCTGCATCTCTATAATGCTATCATTGACAATTTGAGCCAAAAAAAAAAAAAAACCCTCCATACAACCTTTAAGAAGGAATTTGGATGTGTAAGAACACTTTGTGAATCTGGCAAAGAGTTCTCTCAGCATCTTCTTAAAGTGGAAGTTACGAACATTTTTTAAGAAAAGATTCATGAATGAGGCCCATAGAAACAGCTTATACAGCCTATAAACAGCCTACAAAAGCCTATAAAATCAATACCCATGTACTAATGGGTACCAAAACTAATATATACAGTAGACTGATACTGAAATACATTTTGTAATGGGTTTAATGGTAATTCATGAATTAATTATTAATTAATAGTTGGATTTATATAGTGCCTTTCAAGACACCCAAAGCACTTTACAGTCACACCACCATTGCTCACACACACACCACTTTCATACTAGGCAAGTGTGTTGTGTCTTGTGTTGTATCTTGTGAATTGTCTTGCCTAAGGACACAATGGCAGTTAATTGCTACTGGTGCCCCACTATGGATCTAAAACAGAACTAGTATAAGACCAATAAGTATTACTACAGTAACTACCATTATCTTGTTTTGAAATTTTAGATTCAATTTGTGTGTAGTAATAATTATTTTGTGTACACATATTTATTATTATTGTTTCAAGTTGCTATTTGTGAATTAAACATTTTTCTTAGTATCATAATTAAGTTTGAAATGTACTGTGACAAGGATAGAAGGTCAATATAACCTTCTGACCACCAAAATGTTCACATTCATGCTTTAGGGAGGCCTGTTGCTCTTGTGTATTAGTCAGGAGAAATGAGCACATTTGACATGGTTTAGTTGAGTATTGGTGATGGTAACTCAGCTCCAGGGTAAATGTGGCTGTCTTTAACTGTCAGTCCAGTGATTAAGTACCAATTGTCCAGGGTGTACTTCACCTTAAACCCCCAGGCCAGCTGAAGCAACACTGAGCAGCAGTGAGCCAGAAATACAATTCACACAAGAGTTACAAACAGGGGATTTAGAGTTGATGGTAACTGCACTGTAATGTAAATTATTAAGATCATAATGGAAATCTCCTATTTTTGTCATATGGAGGTTACTGAAATAAGACCCAAAATGCAAAACTGATAAATAATAACACTTGAATCAACAAAATGGCACCAGAGATTCCCAAAATTCCCAAATAGTCTAAACTCAAAAATCACAAAAAGTAACTCTCAGAAGGAAACTGGTAGAAACATGGGGCTAAAATACACCAGATGAAACACACTGGCCACATCTCAATTCTCTTTTCTTGATTCCTCTCCTCCATCCTCCATTTTTCAGCTGTCAGTCAAATGCATCATATTAAGTGATCTCTCAAAGCTCAGAGAAGTCAAGGGAAGGAAGCCACTAAGGAAACATGAGGGAGGGTTCAGGAAGCAGACATCAGATCAAATAATAAAACTGTATTTGTCTCACAGTGACAAGTTTGAACTGGTGTAACTTAAAACATTGCACATGCACTGTAGGAATAAGGCACACTAACAAAACATGAACAGTATTGAATTCTATCTCCATGACTGATCTATTATGGCTCTCTTACTGTAATCAAACAATAATGAGTCATTCAAAGTTTAGACACTAAATTCTCTCCACATGTCCATAGTGTGAGTTGTGCTCATCGTCATGATGACAGGGCATACCCCTGTTCTAACCAACGTAGACAAAGGTCAGTGTGCGACAGCTGCTTGTGGAACAGCACATCTGCTCAGAGCTAATTAGCGCCGTAGGCTGAAACTGTTCATTTCAGAAGGTACAGATGCCACGTGGTGTTTGATGTCATTTGATTCTCTGTGTTACCCACAAAGCTTCATTTGAGGAGCACTGATTTCTACAGAGTTGATATGTTTTACAGGGACTATTTAAGGTCATAGCTTTTACAATATGCATTTATTACAACTCTTCTGCATTTGACCCATCCTTCATTGCAGCATTGTAAGATATGACAGGGGCACACAGCAGCACTCAGGGTTCCTTCTCCAGATCTTGAGCTTGGTTGGGAAGCCAAGAAGCCAGAACATAACATTTTTCAGAAAAAATAAAAGCATTTGCTATATATATATATATATATATATATATATATATATATATATATATATATATATATATATATATTTTTTTTTTTTTTTTTTTTTTTTTTTTGGAGAGGTTTACCCAAATGTGAATTTTGCTGGCTGGGCTTTTTTCTTGCAAAACGTATCCTGGTTAATGGCTTTGGGACCATAATTACACCTTCATTATAACAGGGAGGAAGAAAAGGGTCTAATGTGTCTAAAAAGGTGTAATTGTAGAAAAAGAAAGACAATTTGAGTCTGAATTGGTAAATTTTAATTAAAAATGCCATACTTCAATGTGAGAGTCGTACTTGATAACACGTGTATATCATGTTTCAAATGATTATGCAAATTGTGTTTAAGCGTCAAAAAGGCAAATGTTTTGTTTTCCAGTGAAACTCATGGATAGTATTGTGTCTCAGGGCTCATTGGGTCAGTGAAATCAATCTCAGACGCCTGTGCCAATTAGTTTGCCAGGTAAGTCCGATTAAAGAAAAAAATATTTAAGAAGGACGGTCCACATTATTAAGCAGAGCACCATTTTCAAGCAATATGGGAAAGAAAAAGGATTTCTCTAGTGCCGAAAAGCGTGAAATAGTTAAATACCTTGCACAAGGTATGAAAACCTTAGATATTTCACGAAAACTTAAGCGTGATCATCGTACTATTAAGAGATGTGTAGCTGATTCAGAGCACACACGGATTTGTGCAGACAATGAAGAAGACAAATACATCGGATTAAGACAACAGCTGCTAAAATGCCATTACAAAGCAGCAAACAGGTATTTGAAGCTGGTGGTTCCTCTGGAGTCCTGTGAACATCAAAGTGTACGATCCTCCAGAGGCTTTGCAGTTATGCATAAACCTTCTATTTGGCCACCGTTAAACAATGCTCACAAGCAGAAACGGCTCCAGTGGGCCCAGAAATACATGAAGACTCATTTTCAAACAGTCTTGTTCACTGATGAGTGCCATGCAACCCTGGATGGTCCAGGTGGATGGAGTGGTGGATGGTTGGTGGACGGCCACAATGTCCCAACATGGCTGCGACATCAGCAAGGAGGTGACAGAGTCATGTTTTGGGCCAGAATCATGGGGAGAGCTGGTCGGCCCCTTTAGGGTGCCTAAAGGTGCAAAAATGACCTCTGTAAAGTATGTGGAGTTCTGACTGACCACTTTCTTCCATGGTACAAAAAGAAGAACCGTGCTTTCCGTAGCAAAATCATCTTCATGCATGACAATGCTCCATCTCATGCTGCAAGGAATACCTCTGCATCATTGGCTGCTATGGGCATAAAAGAAGAGAAACTCATGGTGTGGTCCCCATCCTCCCCTGAGCTCAACCCTATTGAGAACCTTTGGAGCTCCTCAAGCGAAAGATCTATGAGGGCGCGAGGCAGTTCACATCCAAACAGCAGCTCCGGGAGGCTATTCTGACATCCTGCAAAGAAATTCAAGCAGAATCTCTCCACAAACTCACAAGTTCAATGGATGCAAGAATTGTGAAGCTCCTGTCAAATAAGGGGTCCTATATTAAAATGTAACTTGACCTGTTGAGATGTTTTGATTGAAATAGCTTTTGATTTCAGTAAAATGCTAATGCTTCTAATTGAAAAATAAACAAATGACCATTTTCAATTCTTTACAACAGTAACATGGTTTGAAACTCTGTTTTGCGTAATAATTTGGAACAATGCATTTTAAGTTTTTATTTTTGAAAAAAATACTGTTATCATTGGGAGGTTTGTTCAATAACATTAGAATTGTACTCTAAAGGTGACTTGAAAATTATGATTTATATTGACAATTTGGCAAAATCAGAGAAAAATATTTGCATAATTTAGAACACAGTGTATTTTAAAGTTGCTCCAATGGACAAAAAGAACTGGGCTGAAGTTGTAAACAGACAAACAATTGTCATGAAAACAATTTCCACATAAAGGCAACATTTCTAAAGGTCTGTCCCTCCACTGTGACAGGAAGAGAATTCAAAAATAAAAGGATTCAAATGGAAGCGGCTCATGCCAGGCCTTTGCAGCAGTGCTCCCCTGTCAGCAGGAGCAGCAGGAGCAGGAAATACACAGCTAAAAAAAAGTACTACATTTAGTAAACCCTTACTTTTCATTTGAACTTTAGAAGGAAACTTAACTTTCCATCAGTCTATAAATGAATCAGAATCATTCTCTTTGATCAGTGCTAAAGTTTTCCCCATTGTGACCCACGTCTGACAAAATGTAAATAAGGAGACTACAGTGTAGGCCTACTTGTGCACTTCTTCTGTCTTCTATCTTTTCAGTTGCACACTGGAAGTTTTCTATTGTCCCAGTAGTGAAGCAGATTTGCATTCAAAGGGATGCTCTCACCCAATGGGGCACACTGTTATAAACAATGACAAAGTCTTTTATGAATAATGCATTTGATGGGGCTGCTTAGACAATGCCAAACTTCTGTTTGTTTAATAAAATGCTTTAGGACATAATTCCATAAAGAAAGATTGTGAAGAAAAACAAGATATTACTGTAATGTATTTTAAATGATGCTCGTATTTTCTTGGCACAACCAACTACTGCAAACGGTTATGCTCTTTGTTCTTAATCATCCCCAGATGTAATGGCCTCATCAGTGAATAATCTACACTGTTTTCTCTCTATTGTTTAGAGAACCAACTGGAAAGAGAACTCTTATTTAATTAACACTGCATGGGAACTGCAAGCCATGAAGCAGGTTAAAAGCAGCAAAGAAAACACCACAGACATCCCCTCAGATGACCCACCCTTTTCACTAGTGCTCTGTGTAGTGCTCTCCATTTATTTGAGATAGATTGTATGCAGTGCTCTATGCCATTTACACCTAGTGAGGTAAAAGGAAGTGAAAATGTCCTACAGTGCAACATGAAAAGACAACTGTAACCATGGTTACCAAACAGGTCAGCATAGAGCTTCTTCATTCATAAAACTATGTCAATAAATAATCAAAATATTCAATCCCTCTCTCAGCTCACAATAAATGTTTGAATATTGCCTATTTCTTAACGCAAAACAAAACTGAGCCAGACTTTCACTTTGTTCTGACCACAAACGTGTCTTCGCCAAATGTATAAAACGCCAGATGTGGTTTCATCAAGCTTTCATCTCTGTCTGAAATGTACATCCAATTTTAATCAGTGCACGTGAATTAAATCAATAACAGCAAAAAGAAAAAAAAAAGTTTCTAAAAACAATTACCTCTTCAATCTCAAAGCAATCAAGAAGCCTGTTCATCATTCCAAAGTGTGCAATTTCTCTTTATGACCAGAAAATAAATAAACCCGGAAAGCAATCACACCACAGTGCTTCAGGGAAATATTTCAGATTGTCATTTTTTATATCTGTGACTAATTAAACTGGTTAACTCTGAAAGTGATCAAGTTGGTACACATTTCTATCTTGCTTAAAATGCAAAGTACCCCATCAGCAGCGGATTGTTCCATAAATTCATCTGTATTTGTGGTTAGTGCTGGACAGTTCAGTAGACCATGATATTTCCTTAAACTAAATGTCAAGAAGGCATTGGGGCATGAAATGTCAGACTAATTCAGGGCGCGGGCACAAACGTAAGCTCACACAAGAGCAGCTCATACCTCAACACGGTAATTTATCAAAGCCAAAAGGTGCAGGGCCAAGAACGCACATTTTATTACATACGCTTACCAGGGGAGTTACAGCGGAAAAATAACACTGTGGTTTCAAGGCTGGGTATTAGCTACACTACAATAATTACTGTTCCCATAAACTAATTTGGTCTTAGCCTTTTGATATTTAGTGGTGTACCATAGAGAAATTTCTGGTATGCATTTGTTCAATTCTTCAACGTCACATGGGCCGTGATCTTTTCAAGAGAACTTAGCTGGGTTTTTGTGCAGGTTTTAGGTTGATGAGGGCAACTTTTTGTGCCTATAGATTAACATGGGCAGACATTATTAAAGGAGACATGTTGTGCTTGTGTCTGCTATATAGCTATAATCTATGACACATTTTAAATTGCAATATTCATCTAAAACAATTTAATAAAATAATTAAGTTTGCTGACTTAGAAAACTGCAAACGTCATCACAACAAAGAGTCAGAACCTCCGATGAATAGCTGCACGTCATGCTAGTGAGCTGAACATTTTCTTTCATTCGTACCGAAATGACTACGCAACGCTGCTGAATCCTACGTGTGTCATTGATGAAGAAAATAAAATTGATAAAATTGGAGCACAAAGTAAGTACAGAGCAGTGGGCATATGCCGGTGGCAGTGAAAACTAGATTGGCAATATGGTGTCTTGAAAATAAATTATTAAGGATTGCTCAAACATGCACAAATCACTCCAAATACAACTTCGGGTGAGTAAATGATGAGGAGAATCAACTATAACATGGCTAAAAGCTGTAAAAAGTAGATATTAGATAATAGGTCTGCTTTAAAACAATCATGGAGACAAACTGTATGTCAGATCCACACCATAAAACTGATGCGTATATTTTCCATGGACATTCAAGTTTAGAAGTCAGATCTGAAAGTAGCCCTATAGTGTATGGGTTTGTATTCACTAGTAAATGAAATGTAAAGTGAAAAGCCAGTCAGCCTCAGCATTGTGAGATTGATTCCTGGCTCTAGCAGTATGCTGAATGCTTTCCCTGCTCTTCACCAAAATTATTCAAATTTCTCTAGTTTTCCATGTTCCCCATCTCTTGTTGCTTATGGTGTTGCATTTCAAACACAGACTGTATAAAGTGGACTAAGGGAGTGTGTGACATCACCCATCGCATTCGGCTCTAGTCAAATGAAGCTCATTGAGGGTAGCTCGTTATAGGGACAAATTTGGAGGAATGTTCCATATTTGTAATTCTGGCCACGAGTATCATAGCAACCAAAAAGTTTATCCGGAGCGAGGCCGTTTCTGCAACGCTGTCAAGCAACAGGAGCAACCACGAGGAACGAAGGCTAATGATTTGTCTGTTATTAATGTTCGTATCTTGATTTAAAGACAAAGTAGTGAAATAAAACCCGGATCTGACAGCAGCAGGTACAGAGAGAGGGTTTTTCAGTAGAAAGTGAATTGGAGCCAGAGTCGATTGAGCCCATGCGCTCTTCCTATTTGGAACACAGTGGCTAGCACATTAGCTATGTCCTTTTATATGTACAGTCTATGAGTCTAAATGGGTTCATTAGTAGATGATAATCTCAGCGCCCTCTACTGGTCTTTCAAGCACAGCCTATGTGACATTGAAGCTCAAATCTGAAGTTTCTCCAGTGCCCTCTCTGTGGTAGTTGTGTTTATTCCTTCTTCTTCAGCCCAAAGCACTACAGTCCTGATCAGACTGAGTCCAACCTGCTGAGCTCAGCTGCATATGCCCCCAGTGCAGCGCTCACCTCACATCACTTTAATGTGCTATCATCGCCACAGAAACGCTGTGTGCAAGGCTTCCTAAGGACAGCTTAGAGGAAAACATTAGTGACAATTTAGACATTATTACCTAAATGTCCTCCCAAAGATATTAGATTGGGTTTTTAATGTTGTCTCGAGGATTCTAATTTACATGAAGCTTTTCTGTGTCTGGGCCTTTTGTGAGGTCACACAATACCATTTTATGTCTGATGAAAAGTAGAATGAAAATGGTTGAGGTAGACGAAAAAATATGTATTTTGAAAGAATGATGAGAAGCCGGTGTAATAAAGCATTGTGCCAATATATTGAAATTTTATTAGGCCTTTAACCACATTTTCTTATAAGATAAGACAAGATAAACCTGTATGTGTCCTACAATGGGAGAATTACAGTGTTGCAACACAAAGGTCAAAAACAGGAGGAAAATGTAATCAAGAATATAGATGTACAATGAACAAAATATCCTATATTATACAAAACTGACTCTGAACGTTAAGCCGTGTTATAATGTTGTTACCTCATTAAAACATTCCTGGAGTTGTGTATAGTTTCATTCATACATGTTTGAGTAAGTTAACAGCTGCCTTTACCCTTTACCTAGCAGCAATTGGCAGAAATTATCCAAGTGATTCTAGTGAAGGTGTATGAAGTCTTAACATACAGTGAAGGACTTGTATTGTGTTGTATTACCACATGACATCACAAGGTGGAACAGAGTGTTTTCAGTTTGAGAGAACAACTCAGCCAAAATATGCAGGTTTGTGTGTTAAACATGGAAATGAAACAAAACAACTCCAGGTTTGTTTCTGATGAGGAAACAACATTATAATACGATCAGAAAATAGCATAATTTGGGCCCAGTAAACTGAAAATAATGCTGAAATAAAATATATCTGTAAAAGCAGATAGAAACAGTCTGTTTTTGTCATTACAGTTCCTCCAGAGATAGAACCAAAAGTGTCCAGTGGAAATAGGTGCGAAGATGTTCAAGGAAAGTTGTGATGGAGTCTGCAGGGGTGCCAAGAGTTGTGTCCAGGCCTGCTCCGAAACTCATTTGATTCACCAGCCTATGTACTATTTGGAACGTCTGCGAATCTCTCTCGCTTGCAGCATACATGCGATATTTTGTTTCAACATTTCCTTGAGACAATTTAAAGGGCCCATATTACGCTATTCGCTGATCTGTCTTATCAAGTTGCTTCCTCATTACAAACATGGAGTTGTGTTTTGTCTCATTCACACATGTTTAACACACATATCCTGCATATTTTATTTTATGAGTTCTTTTCTCAAACAGAAAACACTCCGCCTTGTGATGTAATGTAGTAATACAGGAAGTATCATTTGGATTATTTCAGACCTGGAATTGCCAAGCTCTACTGAACCGAAGTAAAAGGTAGCTGGTGGAGAGTCTACCCACATTTTTGTAGGTAAGCAGGAGATGCCACCAGACCAAGATACCAGTCAGATCTGTGTAGAGGATCTGGGGGGGTCTCACTTTTTTAAACTTCACCAAAATTTTAAAAATAGAAAACAAATATATACATTCTAACATTGTAAAATGTTATATGTATGTATGTGTTTTAGTGACATGAGAAGTCTAACCTGTCATATGCGCATTAAAAGCCATCCTAATTAATCCCATCACTCAGTTCATTCATTTCTACTGTACGTCAAATCTGCGTTTTTCTCAGATTTATTTAAGAAGAATGTCAAGAGCATTCACTTGAGATATCTCTTTTACAGTAACAGGTCTGTGTCAATGTCAATGTGTGAGGTGCAGACTTTTTTTAAGAATATTCAAAATATGAAGGCTTCCACAGATCCACACGATTCCACATGATTTTGGTCATCTGTTTTTACAAAGACAAATTGATACATTTTATTACAATGATGAATTTAAAGGTAGGTGGTACAGACAGTCTATACATGCTCTTGTGCTCATGTTTCACACACTCCTGTTGACAACGTAAAAACAAAATCCATTTTAAACTTCTATAATTCTGCTACATGATGAGATGATAGCTGCTAAATTTGCGTATTCCATGTTATGTCAGAGAAGTCTTGACTATGTCGGATCAGACTTCATTTTTATGTTTTGTTTTTCAAGACAAAAGCATTGCATTTTATGAATGACTTGAAATCCTCACAGTTACAATTGTGATGTGGGCTTAACCTTTCACACAAACTAACATAGCTCTTTAACAATGGTGTGTAATTAGGTGCTGAATATTTATCAGACCAAAGCCAGTGTGCCGGAGGATTTGTAGAATGGTATCAAATATTCATACCTTTGTAATGAGCTGCAGTTTAGAGAAGAGATGATGACGAGTACTTTGTATTATACGTACAGATTCCATTACAAATGTGTGCATCAACAAACTCACCAAACTGAGACTGCAAGCTCACAAAGCTTTAAATAGGCAGACCACACTTTGGCTGCGTTATACATTGTTTGATTTAGTAAAAAAAAATAATATTTTTTTAATAAATTAATTCTTATGTTAAAATGTATTACACATAACCCATGGAAGA
The DNA here is from genome assembly GCA_029959045.1 of Taenioides sp. WSHXM2023. NCBI lineage: Eukaryota > Metazoa > Chordata > Actinopteri > Gobiiformes > Gobiidae > Taenioides > Taenioides sp. WSHXM2023. Next base: position 9,187,600 of record CM057090.1, read on the forward strand.
CGCATATTAAGCTGAATTTAAACTTTTCACAAACTCCTTTTAATATTTGGTTATGGCTATGTTATCATGCCTGCAACTGCTTGGTTGTGAGAGAAGACAAAATATTCTTGTATTATATTGTGCTTATATATTCATAATGTAATACAAACAACTACAGTTCCCATTACAGCTGTGAGGCCCGTTGGACAAGCTTTATTACACCCCAGAGATCATCTGTCCTCTAAAACAACGAGTGAAGGAGAGAAACAGAAAAAAGACAATGAGGAGTTGGAGACGGTCCAAGCTGCATTTCCAGTTGAGGCAGCAATCGATTTCCCGAAAGAGATCCATTATGTTTGAAACTGTACTAAATGTGTGCAGCACCGATTCTACAACTTTTAATAGGAAGAAGAAATGGTCGGGGAAAGGGAATATTTAAAGGACACATATTATGCCTTACTTGTACTGTTACTGTTTTTTAAACATGCTTTTTAGTGGCTTGGGATCCAGAATACACATTTCCGCAATACTTTACAAAGATTCGAGTCTGATCACTGGTGAAACTGGCTGTATCTGAAAAAATACATTGCGGATTTCTGCAGAATCAATGAGTGAAGCACTAAACTCTGTTAATCTAATGTGAGAGGTGTTTTACTTATATGTATTATATAAAAACCTGTCGTACTTGTTGCTATGTGCATATGTTATGTTTTTGTCATCATGTTTATTGTCATGTCTATATGATGTTAAATGTTCACTCTGGGCCCAGGGAGCGCTGCAATTTCAAATCCTGTGTGCGCAACCTGTACATATGGTTTTTGACAATAAAGATGACTTTGAACTTTGAGATTAATTTGATTTTATTTGTAAATTATAGGTGACCAGTGAGTTCCTTTGTTTCACATGTATCAGAGAGATATCACTCTGGATTTCCAGGCAGCTTTTGAGAACTTTTGCTTGGGAATGTCATTTTTTAGAACTTAAAATAATGTCTATGTATAGAAAAAACACATTATTTTGCATCAGTTCCATGTCCCCTACTTGGATTTGCTGTTAGCTCGCCATCTACTGGCAGCACTGAGAATGAACCATGCTAATAAGCACTAATTTGTAACACAGTTCTAACTGTGACAAAACAATCTGTAATGGATTTAATGTGAATGAAGCAAATACAACCTTTGGTATGTTTTTGATGAAGGAACATTTTAACACAAAATCAAATTTGCACTTTATACGTCCTCTCTAGAGAATACACAGACAAGAATCTCATCCAGGTTGGTCCCAAATCAAGTTTACAATATGAAGAAGCCTGGACTACAATAGAGAATATTGCCCTTGTTTAAACCACTGCTAGCCAAATTCATATGATCTTAGTCTGCATATTTTACCTGCTTTCTCGCCCACTACAGATGTAAAATGTCATCACTAAAATATCTAATGCCATGTTGTGAGTAGTTGTGTCCAGCATGCACACTTTGTCTGTGCTGTTGCTTAGCAATAAGTGAGCTTGATTTATGTCTGTGTAAATAGTTTGCTGTGGTGTATTTTTTGAAACAGATATTTTGCTGGTCATGTGGAGAATTAATCAGATGATGTTATCAGCCACTCCCTAATCAAAACACGTTGCATCTCCTGATTTCAGTCAGTGCAGTGTCGTCTCATCTCTCCAGCACTATTGATATTTTTGCTGTCAATTGTAGCTGTAAAATGAGCCCCCCACAACTGATTCAGCAATTTTTCCCCATAAATATTAAGGATCAATGAGGCCTTCACAGGACTGGACATTAAGAACGTGGAGTGATGACAGTGTGGGTCCTGCACTGGACTCTGTGTCTCATTCAGAGCCACTGGGGTGTGATGGTCTGTAGGAGGGGTTCTCAACTGTGATCTGTAGACAAAATCTTGAAATATCGGAAACACATTTTATTATTCTGCCATAGTGCTCTTATGTGAGTTATACCCACAGGTTTTTAATGTGTGGAACATGGTCATGACTTTTGCCTCACTGCCAAGAAGGTTAGAGCCCAGAGCAAACGTTTGAAAAAAAGTTGGAGAACCTTCGGTTAGCCTTGGTTTAGTCTTGGACCATAGTTGCCCTGATACAGGCCTTGTTCCTTGTTTTAGCAAAGCCACGCAGCAGTCACAAAATATATGACATATTCTTCATGTTAGATTTACAATTTATTCAAAACAAGTCTTTCTCTGACATTTTGAAATCCATTCCCATCAACAGGCACATTTTGCCAGAACTTTTGTTGTTATTGATATGAAAGGCTGCAAACTTTGAAGTAGTATATGCTTAAATCCTGGAAACAAAAAGCTTGAGCAACCTGCCTTATACATAATGTATGGAGTGCTCCTCACCGCGGTTTCCCCTCTTTAGTTCTGCTGGGTAGACATGAAAAAGTCCTAGCTCACTTTCCTGTTTGTAGTGGACACGCTGCTCTGACAATGGCCAATACAACGTCCGCTTTGATTTCCCCAGGGAGACAAGGCTATCGTATCACCCACACCACACTTCCTTTCAACTCCTTCCCTCTGCAATTTATATGGAACAAATACGGTTCAGGTCAACAAGAGCCTCTTCTTTGTAGCTCTCTAAACAGTAGCTGCACACCAATAGTCAACAGAGAGATACAGCCCCAATATGCTACAAGTGGTTTGTTAGAGATGAGATGAAAAGCTCACTACAGCATCACTAACCATGACTCATAAAACACTTGGGTGAGAACGGTACATTTGTACAAACCAGCTTAACCTTAACAATGACAAAATTTATGAGCCATTTCATCTGCCAATGGAGTTATACTCTAGAATGGTTCTTTGTAAAGACATGTCTCCAAAGTAGTTCAATTTAGATGATCAAACAAACAAACAAACAAACAAATGGGAACTTTTTGGAAGAGTCCACCAGTGAATATTATCCCAGTGGATTTAAAAAAAACAAGAACTGGATTTTTAGTTACAATGGATACGATGGATTTGTGATTTTTCTGACTTCTTCTCATCATCCAGAAGTACGGGTTTTGGATATAAAAAGACATTCATGTGACATTCATCCTGATTATCAGACAATAGAACATTTTATTGACACTTTGCAGAGACAGCACGCGCGGGGTGTTCTATGTGTACCATGGAGACACAAACATAGCCAAAAATGTTTTAAGATATTTTGAAAACTCAAGAAAAATATGCAAAATGGATTTAAACTGCACATTTTCAGGAGCCTATACGACAGTACGAATGTTCACTGTCCTGTTTAGGTGTTTGATTTTCAACACAAAGGTTATTTGTTATTTGAGAGAGGGACTTGTTTAACAGCACAAACTCACCTGTTGTAGTTCAAACTAAATCAGTTCTCTCTGTTCAGATTGTGTTAAAGTAAAACTCAGATTAAAGTCTAACTTGAGTAACAGAGCTTCAGACAGAGTAGAGCCTGCAATTAGCATCACACCACCATGGAATATTGATGACATCGGCTGCAAAGTAACAATAACTGGATGCAGATAGAACAAAGTAGTCTCAATTTTTCCTCAAGAGCTGTTTATAGACAAATTTTCCTCTTAATGTTTCAGTTGCTGATGGAGTGTTATTGTGGTAAGAAGTGAAATGTGAAAGCAAATGACCATGAATACTTTATTGCAATTTTGTTGTTTTGATTTTCTCAGTTAAGAAATTACTGACTTGGAAACTTGTGAATCTGAAAATACATTGCCTGCCTGGTGAAAGAAAATGATGTACTTGACTATGTGTATGTGCTTATCTATGTTTTATGTGGAGTCCAAGAAGTAGTTGTAGTTGTGGTAATAACTAATGGAGATACAAAATAAAGAATAAAGAATTGTGATGGGAAGAATACTTGTATTGTATTTAGTTACAGAATACTGAACACCCCAATTAAAATGTATTTTGTGATATATTGTAATACATGGTGATACATTTAAGGGTGCACTATGTATTGGGTGGAGGTCCATCACCTGGTAGTTTCTATGGAGATGTCATTGCTCTGCCTGGAATATTCCACCGTATGACATTAAATAGCTCTACTTTGCATTTATCTGTTTCATTTATTATTACAAGTGGTTTTATAGCTCAGAAAATACCTAGAAAAACAAACATTCCGACTATGAGCGGGGTTACTTCTCCACAGATCTGACCTGTAACTTGGTCTGGTTTGGTCTCCATGAAGGTAGAAAGGTTTAATACCACAGTGTGAAACTTTCAAGAGAAAGCAATAACATTTACACAAGGAAAAGCATTTGACCGAACCTCCACCAGAAAAGTTACACAATGCACCTTTAAACTATAATGTAAAACAGCTTTATGTTTGTGTCAGTGTTTGTTTTGCATTTCCTAATAAGAGAAGGAAAAATTGCACATTCACACGATATAAGAGCAATGATTTCTATTTTTCTCACTAATATTGTGCAGTTTTAAGCCTAAATTATGCGCCGCTTAAATTGTGTACCGCCATGTATTCCTTTTTAGCAAAGTTTATAAAAATATATAATATGTTTGCATTACTATATTTCTATATTTTATTCTACTTGTACATTTACTTTTATATAATTATGCCTTATTTTACCCCAGTCTCTTGCCATTTACTTATTTTGAATTTATTATTACAATTTATATTTTTGCTTTGGCTCAGTAAAGCTTGTCTATGAAAAAGTAATTGTACCAAAATACAGTTACTCGAAATTTTTATTAATACATATTCTCGGTACATGTATTTAATTACTTCCCAAACACTAATAAAGAATGCCACTCCACATACAACTAGTTAAAAACTGTACTTTCTACATATGTGCTGGTATATTGAAGCCCAAAATGGTAGTAATTCATAGTGTTGTCAGACAAAGATTGACCACAGTCAGCAAGCTGCGTTAAAATGGCTCTATATAAATCTATGGACCATTCTTTGTCCTATTACATGGCCCTTTAATAAAGCTGTCACTTGAGCACATTATGCCCTGACCTCTTGTCATCCAGTCTCTTTAATGTTCCTCAGGGATCAGTCAGGCTTTATGGAGGCACAGCTAAATCATCACACGTCATCAAAAACATTGTCTTTTTTGTGTGTGTCCCAAATTTGTTCTTTCATGAAATCCAGTTTGCATTCACACCAGTTCACACTTGTTTGGTTCTTGGTTGAGGTCAGTAAAGTCCTGACTCCTACATTTGGTTTAGTCCTGTTGTAGTCCTGGTTTAGTTCTGTTGTAGTCCTGTTTTAGCCCTGGTCTAGTCCAGGTTCAGTTCCAGGATTAGTCTCAGTTTATTGAGATAACATTTCCAGAGTTTGATGCAGGGTTTGTGTCAAGACTGACTGCCCCCTCAGTTATTATCCATGAGATGTTTCGGGGGCTTTATTTCTTTCTTCTTTTTTTTTTATTTTATTTTTTTTTTTATTTTAAGAATAGCAAACCTGGACAACAGGGATTTCACAAACAATTTTAAAAATACATGTAACATAAACAAAAATACTGCACCCATCTCTCTACACTCAACACATACACACAAAACTACAGATACACCACTCAGTAAACAAAACAACTGTTAGTCAAGTCCAGTCCTGTCAAAATGTTCAAGAAAGGTTTCCATATAAGTTTGAAGTTCATGGTTGGCTTTACTTCTTAACACTCTGTGGCTTTTAAAAAACATAGATACATTTATGAAGATGAATTTGTGCTGTAACACACACAGACTCCTCTCTACAGTCTAATCCCACAGCTCTATCTTACTCACCGTATCAACAAGTCCTCCCTGTGCTTTATTCAAATCAGTCTGGTCCTCACTGAGCAGGAGAGCACAGAGATCCATGAGCAGAAGTGATGACACGAAACAAGCTCAAATTACTTCTACAACTTCTTCCTCTCTTCAGTGGAGAGCATGTTGGCGTGGAGAGCCCGGTGAAGCAGAGACCTGTTTAATGCGAATAATTTTCTGCATGTGACAAATGATGAGGTGAATATATTGAGTTGCACCGTGAAGCCCGAGCTGGATGAGTGCAGCAGTAAGCAGCATCATCAGAGGAGAACACAACAGCATAGGTAGGTGTAGTGTGTTTCTGTAAAAGGTAGAGTATGTGTGTGTGTGTGTGTGTGTGTGTGTGTGTGTGTGTGTGTGTGTGTGTGTGTGTGTGTGTGTGTGTGTGCGTGTGTGTGTGCGTGTGTGCGTGTGTGCGTGTGTGCACGCATATATATATATATATATATATATATATATATATATATATATATATATATATCCAATCGATTGACAGCTGTGTCGAAGGACTTGCTCTATTCTATTTCTGCCGGGTGTTTGATTGACAGATGTAGTAGTCGGATGCTATCGTTTGGTTGACAGTGCTACGTGTTTTAGTTGTTTTCAGTGCGTCCTGCAGGGCTTGTGGGTGCAAGTCTCGTGTGCGTATTAAAGACGTGAGTAGTGGTTTTCAAAAGAGGCGTAAATATACATCAACATGTTTGCAGAGTGTTTTTAAGTTAGCAGTAGTTGATTATAGAAAATGTGTTTAAGGGCCAATTAGATGTTTATTTTGATATCGGAGAATGCTACGTGCCAGATGCTAAGAGCCTGCTAATGGCCCGCTATTATTACAGAGCTATTACTGTTTGCGTCTGAGGTGTTTATTTTGCTGTATGTATAGAGTATATTATAATTTATATTATTTCCCTCTGTTTGTATGTTTCAGGACCACACACATATATACTCACCCACACAGAGTTCAACGTTTTTAATAAAAGTCATGAAAACTCGTCATCTCTCATTGCGCATTCTTACTGATGCCCCCTGGCAGTCACAACAATTATAAGCCACACAACTAACTTTCCCCATATATATATATATATATATATATATATATATATATATATATATATATATATATATATATATATATATATATATATATATATATATATATATATATATATATATAATGTGTGTGTGTGTGTATATATATACATACACATATATATACATATATATACATATATACATAATACATATACACATATATATACACACACACATATGTACATATACATCATACATATATACATCATATATACATATACACATATATACATATATATACATATACACATATATATACACACACATATATACATATACATATATACATATATATACATACATATATATATGCGTGTGTGTGTGTGTGTGTGTGTGTGTGTGTGTGTAGCGATTAAAATATTAATCGCGATTGATCTCAAGAATGTTATAGTTAACTCGTGATTAATTGCAAATTAATCACACATTTTTGTCCCTTGAATCATCGTTTTAATACTTTTATTAACACTGAAGAGTGGATGGGCGCCGCTTTGTGCAAATGTGTTTTTATTGCAAACCATAACAATTGTCAGTGAGACACTTTGTGTTGGATGTTCCACTCATGTTCCACTTTCATGAAGTGCTCTGCATCAGTGTGAGTGAAGTGCTTCTCTTCTGTCTTCATAACCGTCAAAGCGACTGAAGTTCCCACAGTAGATGAAATAATGTGCTGTGTCCCTGAGGTAGTTCTCATTATTGAGGGACGTCCAGTAATCTCCATTTTGCGCGACTGTATTTGTCTGTCCCAGCGCCTGCTGCACTAGGGGTTTTGTGGCCGGGATTTGCACCTGCGCGGCTGGGCATCGTCACAAGGCGCTGTATGTTTGGCGCTTTTGGCAGAGAGGGTGGGTCCAGCGGCAAGGGGTGTCTATTGAGTGGTGGGACCGATCTGGGTCCTGCTGTGGTGTGCACTCCTCCGTGGGTTTGTGGATGTGGTGACCACCATGCCAGCCACCATGGAAAATACGGTTAGAGGCTAAAATCAAGAAAGCACGGAGTGAGCCAGTTGTCAGAGGCCAAAAAAGGTGCAATGAAAAAGCAAGTACCCAAGAGGTACAGCCAGATGCCCATGCCTGAAGCACTCGAAACTGCCAAGCAAAGGCTGCAAGCCTTAGCCAGCCGCCTAAAGAGGTACAGGTGAGATAATGAAGCCAGATGAATAAACCGCCTCTTCACAACACAACAGGTTGGTCTGAGACTGTATGCGAGCACATAACTGCAGGGTGTAAGATGCTGGCAGGCATATATGGAGCGACACAACCAAGTGGCAGGCATAGTGTACAGAAACATCTGTGCAGAGTACGGACTGGAGACCCCAAGGTCAAGGTGGGAAACACCTCCGAAGGTTGCGGAGAATGAGTGAGCCAAGATCCTGTGGGACTTCCAGATACAGACTGACAGAATGGTGAGGGCAAACCAACCAGACATAGTGGTGGTGGATAAGCAACAGAACAAAGCCGTGGTGGTGGACATTGCAATACCAAGCGATGGTAATATCAGGAAAAAGGAACACGAGAAACTAGAGAAATAACAGGGGCTCAAGGAAGAGCTGGAGAAGGCCTGGAAGGTGAAGGCATCAGTGGTCCCCGTGGTGATCGGAGCACTCAGGGCTGTAACCCCCAAACTGGAGGAGTGGAGGAGCAGATCCCAGGAAAAACAACTTAAAAAGCGCACTGTGTCTCCATGGTGATTGTTGCTTTGGAAATGATTGGAATTGAAATGTTCCACAGTATTGCTATTAAACTTATCTTGCTTGCATTTATCCGGTTACTCGATAATGGCTAAAGAAAATACTTATAAAAGCATGTTTGTGTAATCCTGCATTATTAGTTTGTCTGCATCGCTAAAGCTTACAATGCTCTGTTCCATCTTGTGAGGTCATGTAGTGGTAGTTTTCAAGTTAACAGCTATCTTATCCAAATAATTCTAGTGAAGGTATATGGAGCTCAAAGACACAAGACAGTGGCGCACTTCCTGTCTTTTCAGTTTAAGTGCTAAGAATCCTGTTGAGTGATTTGAACATATTTTTGTTTTGGTCAAACTGGGAATGATTAGAATTAAGTGGCATGAAGAGCAACAGACCACATTTGCTTTGAGTTAGATGAAACTTTTAAGAGTTTTGTGTTTGAATATAGGTCCAGTCTATATAACTTGTCTGCAATCTTTTTCACATTCTTTTGCTCAATGTTGTAAAGAGCCTTCATGTTTTCGGACAAAACTCAAGAGAAGAAAACACCCTTGTGTCTGTGCCTGCCCAGTCTGACCGGGATCAGCAGCGGTAGTTGCAGAGTCCATTAGTGCATGAGAATGATGAAAACTTCTGCAAAATCCATGTGAAAGTTCATCCACTATCTCTGAACTCTACGAGTCAATTCTCTCCACAAAATTCCCAAGACGAATTATTTTTGACAAAACAAAAATCAAATATATTCTACCTTGATATTGTCTGTATACTACCAAGTTTGACACGATACAATTCTCTTCTTGTCCGAGGAGGTTTTGCCTTCATTGTTGTATTGACCTGTTTCTAGTTTGGAAGGTATCTCAATAGTTTTCAGACTATAGTTTAGAATGTGGATCTCAGCTACTTTAAAGGTCCTATATTACGCAAAATTGATTCTTCTGAGCTTTAAGCCACATTAGAATGTTTTTACCTCCTCAAAAACATACCTAGAATTGTGTTTTGTTTCATTCACACTTGTTTAAGTAATCCTTTATTATTAGTCTGTCAACACCTCCAAAGCTCAAAATTCTCCGTTCCACCTTGTGATGTCATGAAGCGGTAGTTTTCAAGTTAACAGCTACATTTTACCATTAGTTCAGTAGAAATTGGCAATTCCATGGCTGAAGTTATGCAAATAATGGAGCTCTTTCTATATTACCATGACATCACAAGGTGGAACAGAGTGTTTTCTGTTTGAGAGAAGAACTAAATATGGCGTAAATATGCAGCATTATTGTATTAAGCATCTGTGAATGAAACAAAACACAACTCTAGGTATGTTTTTGATGAGGAAACAACATAACATCAATCAGAAAATAGCATAAAATGGGCCCTTTAATAGAGAACAGACCACTTATTTAAATGTTTATTTTTGTATTGTATTATAAATATTTATACTTATTTAGAGATGAATACATGTACAAGCATTTGAACACAAAGTAATAATTGCTTTTTCCAATCTAAGAGCATTTCGGAAAAATAGTCCTCTCAGCCTTTTTAGATTTAATAGTCACACCCATTGTAGTAAAGAGGTTGTCTGCTCTTTCCCGCAAGTTTTATAGTCTTTTGTAATAGGGATAGCTTTGTTTTGCTTTTTTTGTCATATTTATTGATCACGATTTGTTTCTGTTGTTGTATCCTTGAGCAAAACATTTAACCCACCTCGGCCCCATTTTCTGTGTACACTGGTGTGTGAATGTGTGAGTGGTTACTCGATGTAAAGCGTTTTAAGTGGGTTGAAGGCTTGAACCCCTGTTTTGTATGTTTGTATGTCTATTGAAAAAAATGCATCTAGTCAAATCCTTATGGTTTTTCTCTTGGAGATGCTGTCCTTGGTTGGAAATAGGGGGTCACTGTTGAGAGACCGCCCAGAAAATACACCCTGACAACAAGCCGGCGGTAAAAGACACGTTTGAGTATAGCATTTCCAACTTCCTGTAGCATTTTCAGGTGTTTTTGTGTGGTTGCGTGTAAGCATAGGGTGTCCATTTATTTGGAGATTGTAAATAAATCCTGTGATAGAAGAAAGTAAAGCTGAAAATCTTCCATTGGAAAGTTTGCCCAGATGCTGAATACACTTTGTTTATTTGTCAGTACTTCAGATTCTGGGAAAAGGTTTTCAGCAAAGACCTGGTCAAGGTCAAGTTAATGTTACTGGGTTTATGTGAAAAATACTGCTTTTGACAAACAAGAAAACAGGAAGTCTTTATAAATTAATGGGCCTAGATAATATTTTTTTCTGGTCTGTGTTACAATGTTGTTTCCTCATCACAAACATACCTGGAGTTGTGCTTTGTTTCATTCACAGATGTTTGATGCAAAAATCCTGCATATTTTGGTTCTTTAGTTCTTTAGTTTAGTTAGAGCTTTGAAAATGTAGATTAATAATAAAGAATTATTACTCAAACATGTGTAAATGAAAGAAAACACAACTCTAGGTATATTTTTGTTGAGGAAACAACATTCTAACATGGCTTAAAGCTCACATGAGTCAATTTTGTATAACACGGGACCTTTAAAATTGAAGCTTTAACTTATGTTTTAAATATCTCACCATTACTTGCATGATCAAATTAAATGTAGTAGTGCAATCCAAAACAAATGAATCATTGTTATGTAATTTTGATAAAACATTGCTAGCACTGCAAAAATGAGGCAGGCAAAAATAACTCAACATAAAACTATTTTTCGTGCAGGAGAGAAGCTGTATTTAAACGTAAACTGCTGGCTAAAGAGTTGAAAAGTTATGACATGGTAAAATCCTCTTAGCTTGGCCCATTCCCAGAGGAGATGAACCAGCTGTGGTAGGACATGACAGTACAGACCACGATGCAGGTGTGTGCTGCGAGATAGCATCTTTATTTGTACAATAACGCTATATTTGGACATCCACATCCCATGGCACCAAAACTCCACAGTTATTCCAAGCTCAGCTGCTGTACAACCTGAAAACGTGATGTTCTAACAACACTGCATTGATGTCTGTAGTAAGTCATTTGTGCTTTGAAAAGACTGACAATTCCTGTTTCCAACAAAGATATAACAACTACTTCTACACCGTGTCAGATACAGGCCCGTTCATGCCTTGACATACTGTCTGGAAGCCCCTGGGATCTATAGTGAGTAAAACTGTTAGAAAATAGCACCCCCAGCAATACCAGACATTCAAGACGAGACGAGCGTAATTGGAGACATGAAAAATTGTCTTCATCTCAGTCAGAGAACTTTAAGTAATTATACAATATATGGGGCTAGTGCCTGAAGGTAGAATTTTGTGTTATGATCAAGCAAAGACTTCTAGGGATGCACTGATACGATACTGTTATTGAATATCGGCACTGATACTGTTTGGGTATGGGTTCTATGATATTTGAAGTCAGGTCGGAAATCAGTAAGAGACAATAGATCAGGTAGAGTCGTAAAAGAAGTTCTTTATCTGATCAGATTTAAGGGAGTTACAAGCAGGAGATACACAGAAGACATGTGAGGATAGAAAGCAAGCTCTAAGAGGATGTTGGAGAGAAAAAAACAACCAGAGTGTGTTACATATATGGAGTGTTGTTGACTTCCTTGTGAGCCAAAAATACCAGAAAGGTAAAAGGGCAGAATTTGAGAAGTATTGGTTGCAACCAAGTTTTTCCACAACGTTAAATTTAGCGTATGTGAGAACAGGTGAAGGTTAACCTTGCCTAGAAACAAAATGCATGCTTTCAATATTGGTTAAGTATTTTTGATACTTATTTAGAATTTATTATTACCTTTTATATTTTTTCTCTTTGTTATTATAATATATTGTGATGTGTGAGCTACTGTGTCCAAATAATTTCCAAATCAATAAAGTTTGTCTAAGTCTAAGTCGATATTCTGATTGGGCCTTTAATTGTATGTAATAAAACTACTTACAGGCTGATTTTGGCGTATAACTTTAATTTGTGTGTTTTAAGTAAAGAGTATCAGCAGAAGTATCGATATTGGTATCAGAACTGGAAACGCTGAATTGGTGCATCTCTAATGACAACGCACAGCAAAGGGGAAGAATTACTGTATATAAGTTGTGAATTGTCTTTCCCAAGGATAGGAATTGAACTGCTAATCTTTTGATTCTCAAAGGACTGTATGTCTATTATTTGTAAATTTTACCATAGTCTCGCAGATAGTGGGGGAAATTTGACTGATTATATTAAAAAATGAAATGAAATGAAAAAATTATAATCTATGACACCAGTGGATCATTATGTTATCATTTGCACATTTAAAATTCCAATACTGTTCATCTAAAACTACTATGCAATACTGCTGAATCCTACACGTATCACTGTTTAAGAAAACAAAATTAGTAAGTAGAGATCAATGGGCTTATACTGGCAACAGTGAGAATACGGCATCTTGAAAATAGATTATTAAAGATTACTCAAACGTGCACAAATCACTTCAAATTTAACTTCAAGGGAATAAATGAGAAGGGGAAACAACTATAACATGGTTCAAAGCTCAAAGCTGTTGATTTTGCATAATAAGTCTGCTTTAAGACAGTTACACTAATCAGACAGTGAGAAAACATATGTTAAACTGCACAGTCAACTTCTTTTACTGCTTATTGGCAAGAATTCAGCTGGAAAATCATTATACGTTTCTTCTTAACTCCCAAGCGACAAATGAGTTGGAATCCAAATGAGATGAAGAGACAATGAGGCTCACCATGGACACATTTTGGTCCTGTGTTAAATAGGTTGAATATATTTTGGACAGATGTTGGATCAGCAATTGAACAATAATTGGTGTTAGATTTAACAAAATACTGTTCTCGGCCCATCTTTACCAGAGGATTGGCTCAAATTATCTGAAGAAACTAAAATGGAAATGAAATAAAATGGGATGTTTGATTTACGTGGACTTTAAAGGTCCTATATTACACAAAACTGACTTGTGAGCTTTAAGCCATGTTAGAATGTTGTCACCTCCTCAAAAACATACCTGGGGATGTGTTTTGTTTCATTCACACATGTTTGAGTAATCCTTTATTATTAGTCTGTCTACATCTCCAAAGCTCAAAATGCTCTGTTCCACCTTGTGATGTCATGAAACTGTAGTTAACAGCTACCTTTTAGGTAATGTCCACGTAACCTTATTGTGCTAATTAGAAATGTACTTTATAATATTTTCCTATTAATTAATTCTTCATTACTGCTAATTAGTTAGTCTGATGTTTGGAAATGTTTGTACATATATAAACATTAATATAAATACTACTTGTGGTACTAGCCCTTAACAACATCCTTATTACCAACGTAATTCATGTTCAAGAATCAAACTAATATGTAGTAGTTTGATTAGAAAATATGAATTGACACCAAATTAACCACTTTGGAAGCTAATATAAACCAAAATAGTGAATGGTTGTGCTAAATAAATAAAAATGAATATATATTTTTAGGTAGTTGTAATGTTGCTGTTCAGAGCATACTGCAATAGAGTTATGAAACAGTAAAGTGTAGACAAAATGAACTGGAGAGATAAAAAATACCATTTTACCTTGATTAAACATTTTATTTAAACATTTTTAGATTTATGGGCCCAAAGATGAAAGGTAAAATGCTTTTTTGACTTGATAGATTTAAAAAAAAACTCCTCTCTGCTATCATGCAGAGTGTGCCAAGAGAAAGCCCTCACCCGTGTGGCCATACCAGCTTGTCAAAGCCTCATCTCGTCAGATCTCAGAAGCTCAGCAGGGCCAGGCCTGGTACTTGGATGGGAGAGCGCTGGGAACATCAGGTGCCACAGTGGGGCGCTAGTGGCAAGAACTGTTGTTGTGTCCTTAAGCAAGGCACTTCATCCACTTTGCCTAGTATGAAAGTGGTGTGTGCTTGAGTGTTGGTGGTGGTGGGAGTGCCCGATGGCGCAGATTGGCAGCCTCGCTTCCCTCAGTCTGCCCCAGGGCAGTTGTGACTACAATAGCAGGTTATCACCACGGGGTATGGAGTGAATGAATAATGATCTGTAAAGCGTCTTTGTGACAGATGTCACATGCGCTGGTTAAAAATTGTAATTGAGTTTGACAGTGAGACCAGGGGCAGGGCTGTTGGAGCTACACAAACATTCAGGTTGCTCTGACGTTAAATCACCAATTAGCAGTCTCTCACGCTTTGAAGGGGCTGTGGCTAGCAAAAACAGGTCAAATTTAAGAAAGATGAAAAGATGAAAGTAAGGATGTTTTTCAAAAATCTTAAGAAATTTTGGTCACGCTATAAGAACTAAAAAAGTAATTGGAATGTTTTTGAAGAAAATTAAAGGTGCATTGTGCAACTTTTCTGGTGAAGGGTCCGTCACCTGCTCGTCCCCATGGAGATGTTATTGCTTTGCCTGGAATATTCCATGGTATGACATTAAACACCACTTAAACACAACTCTATCTAGTATTTATTAATGTGTTTCTATTTCTCAAAAATACTATAATTCTCTCAGTGAATAGGGTTGCCTCTCCACAGATCTGACCTGTAATGTAGGCTATAGTTGTCTTCCATGAGATCAATATGTTCCATGGTAGAGATTAAACCTTCTAGACAAAGCAATAGCATCTCCATTAATACAGGTGATGGACCCTCCACCAGAAAAGTTGAACAATGCACCTTTAAGTCATTTCAATTCCTGTATGCAAAAAAGTAAACCTATAGGCTATGTAAAGTACATTTTCATCTTATGTGACATATATTTTACTTCATTCAAAATCTTTGACATTGTAAAGTTGGTCACATACTACAGGAATGGTGATCTAATGAAAGTGAAGAAAGGATTTCACTGCTGTTCGGTCATGGTGTCAGTCTTAAAGAAGACCTATTGTCCTTGTGTCTGCTATAGAGCTATAATCTACACCCATGGATCATTATGTTATATAATAGCAATAGTCCTCTAAAATGCCTCCATAAAAGCAAAAAGCAAAAAAAAACAAAAGGAAGAACTGACTGACTTCCGTGTTAGAAAACTGTGGTGCCCATGGGAGCTGACGTCACAATATTTGTAACACTAAAATCAGACGTCGTGGCATCCCTATATGAAACATATTGCAAGAAACTTCAGAAACATTTTAGACTAATTGCAGTAATGCTAGATAAGTGTGACTGTAATTATTTTAGCCTCTTACAGTGTAATCTTATGTCACTAAGCCTCTTATGTCTTATTGAGATAATATTTTGTTCCCCTTAGAAAAAAAAACATCTTTTTCTTTCCTTCAATCTCTAGACCTCAAAATTCTTGCGTCCTTCCACTTGCATTCATCATTACAGTGTAATCCATGAAGCTCCTTTAAAATTCATACATTTTTTACCAGATTTGTTCTCCAGAAGTCATTTTGTGAGGACTGCTCCATTTTTCAAAAAAACACCATCTGATGCAGTCCTACCACCCTCTATGGCGTATTTTACAGAAATATTTCATTCCAAAGCAAAAACATTTACTTCAAGTTTTCACAAAAAAGAAAAAAAAACAAACAAAAAAAACCCCTCTTGACCTCTTGACACGTGCTCCTCTTTCAGATGTTTGCCATGGTTTGTTCTTTCACTCTTCCATTATTATACTTCCTGTAGCCAAATGAAGACCACCCCCCACAGCAGTTGTAATCTGGTGCATAATGTAACTCTCATATAAGTTAATGGGCGCCATTTTTTGCAATAACATTTTATAACCAATGCCATGTTTTACAGTGTAGTGTGACATTACAATGACTTAAGCAAAGCAATCATTTATAATTTAGGGCAATGGCGATCATCTCCATCTATTTGATCACTCAAATGAGCAGTTACAGAGTCAGCCTGAGAGAACATACCAACTCTTTTGCACATAATAATAATAATAATAATAATAATAATAATAATAATAATAATAGCGCTTTTCCAGGCACACAGAGTTGCTTTACAATGTGGTGCATTATTCATTCATTCCGTACTCAGAGGTGGTAAGTTACTATTAGCAAGTTACACACCACATTCATACTAGGCAATGTGGATGAAGTGTCTTGCCTAAGGACACAAGGATAGTTTTAACTACATGGTGCCCGACTGTGGCACCCGATTTTCCCAGCGGTCTTCCATCCAAGTACTAACCAGGCCCGGCCCTGCTGAGCTTCTGAGATCTGACGAGATGAGGTTTTGACAAGGAGGTTTGGCCATATGCCATTATTTTATTGTATTGGCAGTAGTTGACCACTGACAAAGAATTACACAATTCAGCATTTTTTCCTATCATCGATTAAATATAAATTAACCAAACTGTATTATTGTCCAGTCCTAAGTGGAACGTTTCAAAAGACGTAGAGAAATAAAGCTTTACAACAGTTGTTAAACATTAATGACAGTGAGAAAAGAGGTTGACGAATGAGCATGATTCACAATAACAACACAAGAGAACAGTTTGAAATAATAAGTAAAGGCAAAAGGCCTCTCAGAAGTTCCATTAAAATGCAGGACTTTTGGCTGTAGAGGTAATTCTATCACTTTACATTTGGACTGTATTGAAGAGCAGTGCACTGGCAGCACCCCCAGCTGACTGTGCCAGACATTACACAGCAGCAGAGATGCAAACGAAGCAGCACTTCATAAACGCAACTACAGCCAAGTGTGTTAATAAAGACGTCTGATGGGCTTTTGGGACTCTAAACTATTGGCATTGTGTCCCTTGACATTATTAAAGGAACTGTATGCAAGAGTTTGATTTTAAATTCAATAAATATGAGCTTTGTGTGTCCCCTGATATATATATATATATATATATATATATATATTTTTTTTTTTTTTAAATACACGAGAAAATGCATAGTATGTTTTCTAGTGAAGTGCAAACAAACATATGCACATCGAGAACAGCACTATAGTTTAGCCTGGTCCAAATGAAAGCGACATGTGCTGTGTGTGATATTGATTTGTGTGAGAACAGAGTGTATGTGACACTGACAGCTCTCTGATGAAGCACAAATAAAGTCTCCGATGGTCACAGTTAATTAAGTCTGTGCCTTAAAGCAGGATTTTACAGTACACTGACTTTGTACTTTGCTTAGGTCCATCTGACGTAAAAGCCTTCTGAGGTCAGATCAGGTTATATCGACTTTTTGGTGTTTATCTCTTCAAGTTTAATCATCTGTCAACATCTGAATAGCTTCATCTGTCATCTAGAAGTGAAACGTATCTTAGTTTCCAATAATTGATGCTTTGCAGTGACATCACACTGGGGGTGTTCTACATATGTCTCTATGGTGGAATGTTCACAAGCTACCATGAAGACACAATGCATACATTAGCAAACACTTAAAAATGTTTTAAGATTGTCTGAAAAGTCAAGAAAAAAAAACACTAAATGGATTTAAGCAACACATTTTCAGGAGCCTGTGATTCATATTTGTTTGTGCTTCATTGTGCTGTTTAGTCGCTTGGTGGTCAACAAAAAGGTGAGAGTGACTATCTGAAAATCTGTTGATGCTTGCTAGCTTGTGACTGCAACTTTGTGCGTGAGAGACTTGTTTAACAGCACAAATCAACCCACCTGTTTTAGTTCCAACTAGGACAGTTCTTTCTGGTCAGATTGTGTTAAATCAAAACTCAGATTAAAGTCTAACAGAGCTTCAGATTAAGCAGTTAGCGTCACACCCTCAGGGAATGTTGATGACATCAGCTAGTATCAAGTGCAGCCATTAAAGAGTTTCTGCAACAACACAACTCAATAAAATGTTAAAGCAATGGTGAAAATTGTGACTGTTGAATTTTGATAATGAGCTTGTTAACCTGCGGGAACATTTGTTTGATGCATGCTGCTGGGGTAACTCATGAGGAGCAGATGGCACAGTTGTGTTTACCTGGCCAGCTAGAACCACACGCTTTGATTTCAGAGGGCGTGACTGACAGGAAGATTAACCATTCAGAAAGACACATGGCCCATTTGTGTCAAAAACAAACATGGCGAAAAAAGAGCAGGGATTTTCTGAGTCAACAATCGAAGCATCGAACTATTACTTATCTCAGGTAAAAGAGCCTTAAGAGCCCTGTCCTGAATGAGGTTATGCATATTGTGTGACTAATATACTTCTCTATTATGTCTAATAGAAGAAACACCAATTACAGTAATTATAATTTTGAAGTCATTTGCATGTAATCCACTTGTGAGCTGTGACTAAAATTATGGCGGTGGCCTGGGTGCGACAGATAATCAGAAGAGGAAGAGAACAATCAGACTGAGAATACTTGTGTAATCAGGACCCGCCTTTGTGTACAGCCAATTATTCTGTTTGTCGATGTAGGCACAGAGGGTCTGTGCCGTACTTCTGTCATGACTCCTGGACAAGAGTGTGTTTTCCAAATTTGAATGTACCACTGATTAATTAATTGGACTATAGTTGATGTTATGTAGTTGTATTCTGGCAGCAGCAACATGTGGAGTATCTTAGAACATGTGAAAAGGTTTGTAAAAAGCTTTTTGAATTATAAGGAGGATAAAACCTCACTTCTTAGGTCTTATCATCTGAATTCAGAAAGGAGAAGAAATGCTTTGAAATCTTATAGAAGCCCTTTTATGGTTGCACAATGTATTGCATGACTACATTATTATGTCAAATTGCAGTAACACCAAGTACTAAATAGTCCATAATTCTGCTAAAAGAGCCATGTTTGTTTACATTAGTTTGAGTCCTTCACCTTTGGCCTCTGCCCACACTACAATGCTGCTCTGTTATTTGTACCATATTCATCGTACTGTTGGTAAGGCCCAGTCAAAAAAAGTATGAAGAAGATTCATTCTGGTGAGTTGCTGGATTTCATCATGCTGTGAAAGCTTGCCTATACTTCATTTGAAACAATTTAGCTTAACCTATGTGTCCACTGCACTATTCTGAAGTGTTGGGCTGTCTGTGTGCTTTGAGCATATGTGAGTGAGCTCTCCCCTGACTTTACACTAACAGTGTGGCCTTGTGTGTAAAGGTAAACTGGTCTACCATCAGTCTCCTGGGTCCAGACAGACTGCTGTCATTCTGTTTTTGGTTTGGTTTTCTGATCACACAGCAAGTATTTCACACCCACAGCCATTTGTTTTGCTTAGTTATCCATGCTGATGTAGCTAAAGGTTAGGCTGGCTGTTTTTCTCCTCTCTTCTTTGACTCCGAGTGGGCCAAGATCGATGATCCAGTGCTGAGTTATGGTCAAAATGATAGCAGAGTGCTTTGTCAAATAATCCCTGCAATCTTGGACCAGATAGTTGTTTTTTTTGGGTTGTCCCTGTACTTACAATCGCTACCTTTAATATTGGTCTGAAAATAGTCCCAGACAGAGGTATGGTGATAGTTTCTATGACAATGTTTGACATCTATAACAATGCAATGCTAATGCTGTTCTCGTCATTCACTGGGACTCATCTCACTCATGAAGGAACAATGATAAAAATGTGAGAAAAGAGAAAGGGCACCAATGCATTTTGAAATTAAATGTATGAAACTGTAATTATTAAAAAGCGAGTTTAGTCCAAAATGGAATCATGGCAATGTCTAATATCTATGTGTGCTTTTGTCAGTGTGTTCAAGGCTGTAGACATATGTCCACTAACACAAGAGGTATATGGTGGTGATGGGCGGGTCGATACCAAAAATGATTGATTCTTATGCTGAAAATATCAATGCTTAAAAAGTTTTCATCCTGAAATATTTTATTCATTTTTTAGTTTCATTTTCTTTAATTGTCAGAATAGTTCAAACAGAAGTGGAGTGCAACTAAAGGTAGACTCTCTACACAGATGTAATGTAGGAGCTTGGTATCTGATCAAAACAAAAATCACAGGTATCGGCCATATTCAACTGTGGCAGAAGTGGTATAGTTTATGCTTGTTGCTTCATTTTTTTTGAATCAACTTTTTATTATTATTTTTTTTTTATAAGAATTGTCTTTACTCACACTAAGATAGCATATTTTTCCTGGATATTGGGGTTGGCGATATTGACAAAAAGGAATATTTTGATTTTTATTTTTATTTTTTAAATTATTATTATCTTCATACTGATATTCAGACTATATTTTCTATATTTGTCTAGCTTGGAGTTATAGACTGTTTATATAAAGTGACATAGCTAACATGCTAGCCAGTGTATTCCAAATAGGAAGTGAGCATGGGTGCACTTCTGGCTGCATAGATTCTGGGTTCAATTCTCTTTGTATTAAAAAACTATCACCCCTCTCATCCTAACAACATCTGTAAGGCTTGCCATTTTAGTCTCTACAAGATCCTGGTGTTTTTACTTCAGTTTTGTCCATAAATAATAATATGAACATATAATAACAGGCAATCATGCACCTTCTTTCACTGAGGTCGCTCTGGCTAGTGTTGGCAACACATTTCACTGACACCGTTGCTAAGCGCCTGCTCCCTGCTAAACTGTGCGGGTGGGAATGAGCAATACCTTAAGCTGCCTTGCTCTGGATTGGCTCTTTGGTTGCCATGATACTCGTATAGTCGAAATTCCAAATTAAGAACTCGGCTCCAAATTCGCCTCTGCAGCCTCAATGAGCTTCATTTGGCTGCCTCAGTCCACTTTCTTATACAGTGGTTGAGGTCCAAGTCTAACGCAAAATGTAAATGGATCTCAAAATCACCCCCAAAAAAAACAACTGTGAATTTAAATGGTTTAATTATAGACATTACACCCAACTAATTATCTCCAGAATAACAAATGTGTTAATTCATTTTTCGATATACCTCTCACCTCTATCTGGATGTGTTGGCATAGAGATGCACACCAGAATTAACACAGTACTCACACACAAGCAAAAAATGGCTTGTGTCTGCACATGTGAACACTTAATACTTCCCCATTGTTTGAAAAGCTTCATTAGTCAGTTAGGATGTTTAGAGGCATCAATCTGCATGACTCTCACTCAGCAAATGGCGCCTTTATGGGGGTGTTATGGTGACTGCTCACTTAGAATTGTCATTTAATATTTCCATATGACTGCAGTCACTTCCACTCATTCCAACGCTAACTCCTGGGAGGGCTTTGGGTATGAGTGCTTGATCACAAGTCAGCTATGGACCCAGCGGCATCCCCTTCTTCTTTGGAAACTCATAGTCAATAGTTTCCTTGGGTTTGCCTCGGTGTGGGCTAAAAGGCTAGCATGACCTTTGCTGGTGTTGTCAGTCAGCTCATTTCTACACAGAAGAGAAAAAGAACTTCCAGACTGGCCCTCAGCAGTAGATGAGATGTATATGAGGCGGAACTACCAATCATTATGCATCGTGTCATCCTTGGTGCAAGCAAACAGTTTACCCAGAGGCCAACCTGATTCACTGTTAAATGCATGCAGTGATATGGAAAAGTCCTTGAGGTGGGACCAAGTACTTTAGTGGCTAACAGAGCAAAGCTTAACTGCATCATGCTTTGTTCAGATTTCATTGGCGTCACTTCTTTTGTCTCATATCTTTAAAACAACACCATATACTGTAAATTACATTGGATATAGGGTGAAATCACAAGAAATAATTAGTTAGTGCACCATGTAACCTTTCTTCACTACAGGCTTATCATTGTAGTTTAGTTTAGTCTTTATTTGAAGGGACATTTCTAAACAATTGCCTGACCAGTCAGTCCTTTCTACATTCTGTTCCAATGCAGAAGGGACTGGAAACGGACCATAGAGCACGAAAAACCTCCGTCCAACTTTATGATGATCCAACCACAGCCGCTAATTTGTCTCACGTGTCTCTCAAATGTGAAAGACATCTCCACTTATAACATTCAGAACAAAATATATAACTTCTTTGACCTGAGATAAGTAATAGTTTGGTGCTTCGATTATTGATTCTGATACGAACGGAGTGTGTGCCTCTCTGATTGGTTAATCCCCCTTTCAATCACAACCTCTGATATCAGGGAGACAGGATATGGCTCCAGATCCACTTGTCTTTGTAAAGTTTTGTTAAAGCGTGTGGTTGTGGCTGTTCAGGTAATCTAAACAAAGCAATAACCTCTCCATGGAAGGTTGTAGACCTTCCATGAGAAAACTTAAATTGTGCATTTTAAATGTATTTTTCTTTCATTGTCGTAAAGTGTGATTGAGCAGAAAAGATTGCTCACAGTGATGGAACTGAAGAAAACTTTTACTAAGGGTAATCGGTGTCCACATTTCTATGCATATATTTTTGTGGACACAGTCCTGTGAATCAGATTGTGTATTCTAAATGTTGAGTTTTAGGATGTCTAGTAAAGATGTGCGTGGGAGTCTTTTCAGAGCCTCAATCAAATGCCAAATCAAATCTTCAGTGAGCAGATGTGCTAAAGCAAGCACAATGAATGTGCATCTGTGAAAACACAGGTCTGTCTCGCTCTGCTAGTGATCCACTTCTGCAGTCTGAACAGTCGTACTTTTATCTGTCTTAATGTAATGAAATTCACTTTCCATTTGAATAATTCATATCATGAGAGTGGAACAGAATGTGTCAAATTGTGGCTTCACATTGAGCTCCACATCACACCAGTAATACACTGTACATAGGTTGCATTCTACAATAGAGGGCGGGGGCCTATATAACTCTATGAGAGCTGTACTGTTTATGAATAACATTTCCAAACTTATGATCCACAAATACTGGACCTTACCATTATGGCTAATGCATATTTATGGCTTACAGTCATTTCATCTGACAACAATCATATCTTTGGAGTTGTAAATGGGCACCACCAAAAAAGCAAAAAAAAAAAAAAAAAAAAGAAACTGATATTAGCAGTAAATCAAGACAACAGATTTATAATCTCAGTTAAACAGAAAATCTACCATAGAATTCTGACCTGTCCTCTAGCTCAGTTAAAAAGCATTCTACAATGTTGTGATTTCATGTGAATGCAACTTGTATGTTTTCTGCGCCATAGCTCTTTTCTCATTTTTCCCAGTTCCTCTGTACCTTTTTAAGTTTTCCAAAATATAATAGTTGAGGACTGAAAGTCATTTTAAAACTACTTAAAGATCACACAGGACTGTCAAAGGTGGACAAAGGTTGTTAATAGAGTGGGTTTATTTATATCAGAGGCCAAAAGAGCATGAACCGCTGATTAACCCATGGGTCCCTTGGGGGCCAGCCTGTCCTATGCATCTCAATTAAAAGCATTATCTGTTGAAGAAAGTGATTAGCATCCACTCATCCTATTATAACACTGCACTGGGAGAGAGCATTCAATATTGATTCATTCACGATCAGATCACAATGCATTCATTTTAGTAGAATATATTCTTCTGGTATCCAGGGCTTTTCCTGGGCCTGTCCGATGGCAGTGGTGGTCTTTTGTCAGTATAGAATCTTACCATGGAAACAAAATGCATAGTATTTCTTTGAGCTTGCACAGAGCACCCTGGAGCTGGGGAGATGGGAGGATAGGGATGGATGGAGGATGTAGTTAGTGTTGGCAGGAGCAACAGTGTTGAATGCTAATTGTTTTGAAGGGCAAAGGATTCATTGGTTGTTATGGTAACAAGAGACTGCACAGGATTACGCTGAATAAAAAAGGAAGGCATATGATTACACACTGATAGAGAGAAGGGAATATATGTTATGAAAGAATGTTTCTAAACAAGAATGCCATGTTTCCGGTTGGAGGGAACATCGTTGCAATACATCTAACTGAGCTGTGGAACAACTGTGTTAACAGCTGTCTATGTAGTAAAGGGGGAAAGAAAAAAAAAATAGGATTGAGGAACAGTATATTTTTTACTAAATACAATAGAAACAAGATGAAGCAAGTCCAAGCTAAGTCTTTTACAAGGAAAATATGGACACAGTTTTGTTTTTTATTCAATCATTTCATTAATTAGAAAACTAGCTGGATGTTCTCACTTTTTGTTTCAATGCTCCAGACAAGGATTTCTGAATTTAAATTAAGATAGAAGGCTGAAAAGCTACTAAATTAGAACATTTACAAGTGAGGTGGAAACATGAAACCTGTATGTGTCAAGTCTTTAATTAAGGAATGCAGGTCCAACTTGAAAAACCCGGAAACAGACACAAGGCTCAACTCCGCTTCAAGACTTTTATTGAATTTTTCAGCTTTTTCTTCAGTAGCAGTAGCAGTAGCAGTAGCAGTAGTAGTAGCAGTAGTAGTAGCAGTAGTAGTAGCAGTAGTAGTAGTAGTGGTAGCAATAGTAGTGGTATCAATAGCAGTAGCAGTAGCAGGTCGAAAACCTTTAAAGTAAACAAATATGTGGAATAATGAAATTACATTTTACATTTATGTCCGTATTTCAATCTATTTGCATTTTAATTAATCTATTTTAACTATAATATTTATTAATATACATTTTATATATTAACTTAATTAGGTAAATTTTTAAATGATGTAACATTTTAACAAATATTTTAACTTTCAATACAACTTATTTTTTCTACAATTTTAAATGACCATGTATGAACCAAATTTAATATTTTATTTTTTTTATCATATTTTAATGAATTAACAAATAGCTTTTAATTGCCAAATAATATACACTTTTTAAATTAGTGCTCCTTTAACTTAGACTTAAAGTTAACACCCACAATAAATTGGAATATATTTAAACAATCAACTGCCAATTTGATTAAATTATTCATTTCGTTTCACATTTTCAGAACTTAAATTAAATTACTATTTCCTGAATTTATCAATTTACTGTTAACTTAAATTTGAACATTTCATAAAATAAGTCAGCCAATTGCATTTACAATCTAATTAAGGCTTCTCATTATGCTTTTAATTCTACTTAAATTAAACAGAATGTTCACTTGAACAGATTATCATTACACTATTGTGTCCTTGGGGTCTTAACTATATTTAAAACTAATTCTGCAGGTAAATTTACTCACCGGTAATGTCTCTGTGTTTCCCCTTTACATTCCTGGGTTTGGTTTGTGCCTGTGCACCTGAGCTTAATTAAATGAGTGCAGCGACACTACCGGCTTACCTGTATTTTTAATGCCATCTACTGGCCACACTAGGAATAAGATAAGAGGGGAAGGAGAGGAGAAGGTTATGAGCAGAGGGCTGGGCTTTTTGACTTGACAGTATGTGGACACAAAATAAATGGATTGCTTCAATGTTTAAAAGTCCTATATTGCGCAAAATTGACTCTTGTGAGGTTTTAGCCATGTTATGTTGTGTTTTGTTTCATTCATGTTTGAATAACCCTTTATTATCTGTCTACATCTCCAAACCTCAAAATACTCTGTTCTGTGATGTCATGAAGGGGTAGTTTTCATGTTAGCAGCTACCTTTTACCTTTACTTCAATTGAGATTGAAGTAAAGGTAATAAAGGTAAAGAAGTGTTAAACGTGTGTGAATTAAACAAAAACACAACTCCAGGTATGTTTGTGATGAAGAAAAAACACTATAACATACAGCAGAAAATAGCATAATACGGGCCCTTTAAAAAGTAGCACAGATTAGGCCTTTTTTTTTTTTAAACAGCCGTATAGTAAACTAGTCAGAATATAGTCTGACTGGATTTTTATATGTATGAAGAAGCTTTTTTTTTTTTTTTTTTTTTTTTTTTTTGCAGATCACAGCTCCCACTGAATGAACTGACCATTGACACACAATAAAGGCCTTTTTCTTGGTTTAGTATAAGATGAAAGTCATGGAGCTGATTTAGAAAATTTTAGTAGTTATTTTCAGTCCAAAAAATAGAATAATAGTAGCCAGAAAATTTACTCTAATCAGATAAAAAGACCTCTCTGTGACAAATTTGAACACTCAACACTCCTCTAAATGAATATATTCTGATGAAGGACTTTAAAATGAGCTCTCCAAAGATTAAAGGTCAAAGCCAGTCTAAGAACCTTAAGGATGGGACTCTTAGAGGAGCTAATTGGTAAAAGATGTCTGCACATGCTAGCACCTCTGCAGAAAGTCACATTACAGCTTAATCTAGTATGGTGCATATAGACCATATGTTATGATCACAGAGTGTACAGTAGCACTTAGGTCACTTATGTTAACATTTACTCAGATTGGACAAATAAGGTCTCAGAATGGTGCATTTAAAGGAGACCTTAAATTAAGGTTTTAGGGCTCTTAATCATGTTATATTTGTTTCCCTTCACCATTTACTCATCAGAAATTGTATTTGGAGTGGTTTGTGCATGTTTGAATAATCTTTAATCGCTTATTTTCAAGATGCTATATTGTCGATCAAACACCATTTTCACCGCCACTGATTTTCATTTTTATCCAATTTTATTTTCTAATAATCAGTGATACATGCAGGATTCAATTAATTCTTGTACAACTGAAAAAAACTGTTGCTTGCTAGCATGATCTGCAGCTATTCATAGGAGACTCTGACTCTTTTTTTGTGATGACGTTTACAGTAACGTCAGAAGCCAGCTGATTTGTTTCTTTTATTAAGTCGCTTTAAGACCATCACACACTACAGGAGAATTTGCCCGATTTTGGCTGCGATTTGCTTCTCCCTGAGTCCAGGCAGGCGTGACCCGACTTTGCGATTTTGAAGCCGCTGCGCTCCTCGTGTGTGGTGTCAGTGTGACTCTGAGCTGCTCTGTCAGATCATAACTACCAAACATCAGCAACACTAAGGCAACAGCCAATTAAACAAAGCGTCAGGGGCAGAGGAGTGATGGACACAGAGGCGCAAAATACAAACTCGGGATATAATGAAAATAATGAGAAGACTTTAAATTTACAACTTTATGAGAAGTGAGTAATAAACTGCAGCATCTCATCCACATTATCCATAGAAATTGTCCTCTGCAAATAATGACACCCAGTCCACAAAACTGTGCTATTAATCCAGTTTGAGGCGTTCTTTGAAAGTAAAAAGGCAAGAATAGTTCCTCACATGTGTCTGTTTGCATCCACACAGCGTGCAGATCGAGGTGAATCTGCATCTGCTCGGCCATGGAAACCCATTCCATGAAGCTCTCTACGGACTGTTCTTGAGCTAATCTGAAGGCCACATGAGTTGTTTGTCTGGTTTGGAGTTTGGAGGTCTGTAGTGATTGACTCTGCAGAAAGCTGGGGACTTTTGCGCACTATGCGCCTCAGCATCCGCTGACCCTGTCAGTTTACGGGGCCTACCACTTCGTGGCTGAGTTGCTGTCGTTCCCAATCACTTCCACTTTGTTATAAAACCACTGACAGTTGACTGTGGAATATTTCATGACTGGACTTGTTGCACAGGTGGCATCCTATCACAGTGCCACTCTGGAATTTACTGAGCTCCTGAGAGCGACCCATTCTTTCACAAATGTTTGTAGAAACAGTCTGCAGGCGTAAGTGCTTGATTTTATATATCTGTGGTTTTGCAGCCTTTTGGAATTTTACTTTCTTTAAATCCTTTTAGGTCATATATTATTTTATTTGTTTTGTTTATTCAGACATGTTTGAGTAATCCTTTATTATTAGTCTGTCTACATCTAGAAAGCTCAAAATGCTCTGTTCCACCTTGTGATGTCATGAAATGGTAGTTTTCAAGTTGACAGCTACCTTTTATCTTTAGTTGAAATCATCCACATGATTCTAGTGAAGGTGGAGTTTAAAAACACAATGGAGCACTTCCTGTATTACCACATATTACCTCCTATCTGGGGGCACTGTTAGGTTATGTTTATGGAATTTAAAATTGTATCGTACTTTTGAATTGCAGCACTCAGTTTGTTTAGTTTGACTGGACTTCATTTATCAGGCCTGTGAAAGAACGCTCTCAGCACCACGCAATACGATTCAATACTCCATTTGGAATATGTGTAAATGTTACATGGAGCTATGCATGAAAAGACTGATCATAGAGGAAGGAAGTTCTAACAGATTTCACCTTGGTATAAAAGACCAGAGTGAATACACAAACCTCCAGGGTTATCCTAACCTGAGCTTTAGTTTGTATGCATTTCTGCAAAGAGGCTCTTAATCTCTTCTCCTCCCGTACTCCACGTCAGGCTACTAACAAGCTGTTTACCTGTCGCTACGAGAACCACATGGCTCTTTCCTTGTTTTAATCACTCTACTTTTGTCCCCATACAGGCCACAAACAGAGTACTGACCTGTTTGTGAATGTAGAAAGACCCACGCTGGTTCATCTGTCTCCTCAGACTCACTGTGTTATCAATGCCCTGCCACCCACTGCCTTTAAAGCCACACTGCTCCCAGTAAATAGAGAAGAGTCTGTTAAGAGGGCCGAGCTTGTATCCTGTGTAGTCTGACCTTCTTTTTTTCTCTTTTGCAAAGGGAGTCTACTTTTTTCCATTTATTTGAGAATAACGGCATCCATCTCCACAGTACTCTTGAGGTCAAAAAGTCAGCTACATTTAATTATAAAGCGTTTTCTTGACTGAGAATCAGGAAGTGCATGGTTAGCATGATAGTGGTTACCATTACCGTGATGGCAAAACTCCACTCTGGTTTCTGAAAGTTAGGAAAAGCACTTATAAAGTCATCTCTATTAATAATTAGGGGGACGTTAAATACAGGAGCATAAAATACCCCCTGTTTAAACATGCTCTTTGCTTTGGCATTTCATTTTTTAGATCTTTACATCTCGTAATTGTAAAGACTGACAACAGAAATCTGGCACTGATTTCAGCCTATGACATCACAATACTGGGGAATTTGAAACCGAGTGTTTTGAAAGGCTCAGTGGGAAAGGATCTTGTAGGATTTATGAAACAAGTTCAAATGAAGCCAGCTACAACTCCAAATATGTTTTTGATGAGGAAACTATGTGATAACAGTGAAGAGGGATTTACGCAGCATCAAATGTTCAAAATTCAGCAGTATTACTATTGCAAAAGACACTTACATTTACTGTCAATTTCTCTCTCACACATAGCTGACCTGGAACAGACTGATAATGCTGTGGGAGTCATTCTAGGTTCTCCTTTGAAATGTCTGCACTAGCAAATACACATAATTGTCCTCCTGTTTATTCCTCTTTTAGCACTTTTTAGTATTGGAAAATGTGATGTTCCACTTTGATGGAAGCAATATTTAGAAATTGCTCTCTTGTGTTTGCATGGACTCAGTGGTTAGAGGCAAGAAAGATTAATAACAGAATTGTTTCACATTGAATAACTATATTTATTCAAATTTCCCAAAAGATATTCAAACCATTTCTTGATCTTTGCAATTTTCAAAAAGATATTTCAAGTTTTGGGTTACACTTAACGTTTACAAAGCACGCACGCGCGCGCACACGCACACTTCACCTGATGTGTCACATATTTTAATAAATCATTTCAGGGCAAAACAGCAATAAAATGCAACCATTAGTAACAACAGTGCAATAGAATCTGCATCGTCACAGGAATGCTCACCTTCCCACTCCCATTTATCAACATGAGGCCACATTAGGAGGCTATAGAGTTATAACTGGCCTATAATGAATATGAAGCGCCCTGTAAATCTATTACTGTGCCATTTGTTTTTATCATTTAGATGCTTTTGTCGTATCATTTGTGCAAATTTACATTCATGGCCATTCAGTGAATAATGACATTCCGTCCACATTATTGTGTCCTCTGCTCGATGTTTTTAGTAAAAGAAAACCTCCGGTATGCAATGTACTTTTCTAATTAAGAGATTCAAATGTAATAATGGGTGATGATCAAGATGACTATTCATGGGTTTGAGGATAATCTACAACCATGTGTTTCTGCTTGGACTTCTATGAATTAATTTATATGATACCCTTAAATTATATGATACCCATTAAAAAATACAATTCACACCTTTATTGTTCTGCATTTAGTCCACCTGATAGCTGGAGGGCGCTGTAGAGCTCACAGTATAAAAGTCAGGCGCTTTCGTTGTCTGACACTTTCTGACCTCTTGCCCTTCTGTCCCTGGATTTGAGGTTGTGCTGCAGATCACACTCCGTGCTCTGTGCATGCAAGTAAAGAACATAACAATCCAAGATTCAGTTTCTGATTTTTTTTATTTTATTTGAACAGAAGGACAGTTGTAATGAGGACTTCTTTGTAAGTCATGTAATCTCCAGTTATATAAGCAAAGAGGATGGACTATTATGGGAACAGCCCAGTTTGGTTACTGTGACTTTTCTTCACACTGCTACATGTAAAGCACCTCAATCACATAAATACATGAATGTAAATGTTTTATCCATCTCCTTCAGTTAACAAACCTTTTATATTATGTATAAATGTTATTTGAACAGGCTACAGTTAAACCTCCACCGGTCACACAAACACGCCTACTTTGGTTTCTATTTGTAATTCACCGTCAGCACCATCCCCAGCTTTCCAAAAGGCAGTGCTCAGTTTGTGCAGTGGGTGGTGAGTGCTGATAATCAAAAGGATAATTTGGTTATAGAAGAAGTTGTGTTATGATTATAATTTTAATTGGTAAAACTGTAATACAAAATAGGCACAGGTCGACCCAACTTCTGAGAATTTTTCCCAGTGCAATTCTGCTAAGACTCTTGTCCTCCTCCTCACTCGATGCCATTATTATAGCCTAAATTCCTGTTCCTAAACCTAATCCAAACCTTAAGGGCCCATATTACACTATTTTCTGATCTATCATCACAAACATACCTGGAGTTGTGTTTTGTTTCATTCACAGAAATCCTGCATATCTTTGAAACAGAAAACACTCCACCTGTTCCACCTTGTGATGTCATGTGGTAAGACAGGAAGTGCTCCACTGTATTTTTAAACTCCATACATTTCACTAGAATTTTGATTATTTCAGATCTGGAATTGCCAATCTCTGAACTAAAAGTAAATGGTACGGCTTCATGACATCACAAGGTGGAACAGAGCATTTTGAGCTTTGGAGATGTAGACAGATTAATAATAAAGGGTTACTCAAACATGTGTGAATGAATGTTGTTTTATGTTCTGCATAAGGTCCAGTATTCTAACAAGGCTTAAAGGTCACATGAATTCTTTTTGAGTAATATAGGACCTTTATGCACAGAAAAGGAAAAAAAAATAATAATAACTACCATTAAAGTGGGTGTTTTTGGCAGAACTGCATTAGAATGAAACAAAAACAAGAACAACAAAAACACATCAAGCAATTTAACCTATACTGTACACTCTCCGAGGAGCTCTTTGGGAAATTGCAGCAAATCCAACTCTTAAAATTAAAGCCGCGCGCGGCTATGATGGCCCTCGCCCCGTTTCGCACACCCCCCTGCGCAGCCGCTGGGGACCCACGACCGCTCCGGCTCGCCAATCGCTCCTCCCGAGAGCCGGCCAGGCTGCCAGCTCGTCCGCAGGAAAAATTACATAATGCACCTTTAAATATATTGTAGGAGTCAGTGTGCACCTGCTGGCGAACCATGAAAAATGCCACATGTCCAAAATTTGTTTTTCTTGTAATCATTCGTAGAATTTCATCCCCAAATTTGCACAGATCCTCCATCAGGAATTTACATTATGCACCTTTAAATGGTTTTATGGGAGTCCGTGCGCCCCTACTGGCCAACCGTGAAATATTACAGACATGGGGTATTTATTTATCTGCTTGTAATCATGCATAGAATTTATTCCCCGAGTTTGGTTCAGATCAGATAATGTAGTTGTTTTATGTGTATGGTAGGGGGTGCTATAGTGTTCACTTTTCATATACTTTATATTGTTTTATAATCAAGTTGAAATCAAACATCAGTGATTAAAATTTCAGCGCTATAGGACAAAGCATGTGCGTGTAATATATTTTAAACTATTTTTTTGAGGTGTATTTGCGCCCCTGCTGGCCAACCGTGAAAATTGCCCCATGTCTATAATACATTTATTTGCTTGTAATCCTGCATAGAATTTAATCCACGAATTTGGTCCAGATCTGATAATGTAGACGTTTCACGTCTATGCTAGGGGGCGCTATAGTGTTCACTTTTATTATATTTCATATTTCATAACATTCGGGCCAGGGTCACGCAGTTGTGATTTGAATTTGAGCTCTCTAGGCCAATGCCTGTGGCCGTGAGAGGTCATAAAAAAAAACAGGAAATGAAGGCGTTTTTCGCCGGCGTGCTACGGGCAAACCGTAAGGAGTTAAGAAAAAACATGGATGATTTATGTGAACCCATGTCTGTAGATGTGACATGTCAAATCTGAGCTCATTTGGACTAAACACAAGGGACTTGAATCTTTTTGCACACACCCAAGCCAAAACGGCGCCGAATTTTTGATCCAATATAGCCGACTTCCTGTTCGTCATAGAGCAGTGTTATGAATGACTTTTTTGTTTGTCTCCCTGAGCTCTATCACTGTTCCGAATTTTGTCAGCCTACACCAAAATATTCTTTTCAGCTGCCCATTCATGTTGAAATTTTGATTTTTCAAGGGGGCACTATCGAGTGGGGTCACTTTGGGCATTGTTGCGATGCCCATTTTATCAAATTTTTCGCCGGACCGGTCGATCTGATACCCCCATGTGGGACTTTTCGTCGATGTTCAGGCCTTCAAAATCGCGATCGTTTGCAAGGAAAAATAATAACACAAACGAAGAACAATAGCCCTCGCCAGTGACTTTAGTCAATGGCCTCATTAAAAAGTATAATATGTAGGATTTTAGGATATAAGTGTTTATGTATGAACCTGAAAACAAATCTTGTCTTTTCCCCTATTTTCATAAGATGTTACAGGCTTATGTAAAGAATATGGAATCCTACCTATTGTACCTTCTTTACAAATACAGAATTAAACTAATCTAAAGCTAATCTAACTCTTATAACTGTATAATTTTGTTCTTGTATTTTTCACTGTTACCAATAAAGTTGGAGCCATATCTACAGTACATTTTGTTTTGAAATATCAAATTCATGATAGTGACTAACTGATCAGAATGAGACCTGCTCTAGCGAAATTACTCGTGTGATTAGATAGTTTAAAGCAAAATAAGTGCATCTATATAGGCAACAGTATATTTGCTCTGAAATAACACAGTATAAATGTGAATTTAACGCTTATTTGTGTGTTACTTGGGGATTCGTACAAGTCTACGCCATGGAAATCAACCCGTGAGTGTTTGTTAATCAGACTTAACCTTCACTTATTTAAACAAACACATGACTGACACAAAGACATACTGTCCTCTTGCAGGCAGCCCATTGTGGTGAGCACCTGTATGATGAGGATGGGAAAAAGCTGCCTCCTTGTATCCCTTGTATCCCTGGGGCCTGGCTCACTCCGGCCATCATGGCCTGTTACCTGCTGGTCGCCAACATCCTGCTCGTCAACCTGCTCATCGCCGTCTTCAAGTGAGTTGAGTCCTCTTCTGTTTCTGATGCTGAATAATGACAAGGAACATAGATAGTATTTCTCAGT
Source organism: Taenioides sp. WSHXM2023 (assembly GCA_029959045.1). Taxonomy (NCBI): domain Eukaryota; kingdom Metazoa; phylum Chordata; class Actinopteri; order Gobiiformes; family Gobiidae; genus Taenioides; species Taenioides sp. WSHXM2023. Next base: position 9,221,445 of record CM057090.1, read on the forward strand.
GTCAATAAAAGGAAAAAAAAAAAAAAAAGGTAAACCTTTGTGCCAGGGAATTTGAAATATTTCATATTCTCAGACTTCTGACAGCACTTAAAACTTTCATTTGTGACCTAATGTTCATAAACCTGGTTTAGATGTCCCTTGGTACCCAGAAAGTAGGTGTGGCTGACCACCCAAAGGCACGCAGACACACATATTTAACCATTTGTTATTTTTAAGTTTGGATTTCCTCAATTATAGTATAGTATTTTTTTTTTGCAAAGGTCTTAATGCATCTTGTAAATGTACGATACATTTGCAACCCTCTTAGCCATTTTTTGCAAAATCGTTATTAATGTAATGCACTTTAAACCTTAAAACTTTTGTTGATCTCTAGAAACATGGGATATTTACAATTTACAATGCAGTTGCTATTGATAGTTCTCTTTTGCCAATTGTGAACCGTTTTTCCCACAGCAAGACATTCTTTGAGGTGAAGTCCATCTCGAATCAGGTGTGGAAGTTCCAGAGATACCAGCTCATCATGACGTTCCACGACTGCCCCATTCTTCCTCCTCCCCTAATCATCCTCAGTCACCTGTACATCCTCCAGAGCCGTCTGTTCAAGCGCTGTGCCAAGAAGAGACAGGAGGGGGAGCTAGACAAGAAGGACCGCGGCCTCAGTGTGTATATTCTCCAAATTACACTTTCACAATCAGCTACTGTAACTAATGTTCATTATGGTCTCAAATCTACACAGATAAGACTCAATTGTTTGTCAAAAGGGCACAGAATTCAATCCAAGAAGCTTTTGGATGGGGATAATTAGAGCACAAACTTAAAACATGAATGATGAAATCTGTTTTGTTTTTCTTTCCAGAGCTGAGGCCGAATCCCGAGGAGCTGAAAAACCTCTAAGAGTTTGAGGAGCAGTGTGTGGAGGAGTACTTCAGGGAGAAGGAGGACGAGCAGCAGTCATCCAGTGATGAACGCATAAAAGTCACCTCTGAGCGGTCAGTCATTCTGAGCATTCGGATTCCTCTGAAGGAAGTGAGCATGTATCGTCACTCCTCTCTCTGTAACCATTGTTGGCAGACTAATCATTTTGGTCTTAAAATGTTCATGTTACCATTTTGTCCCTTAATCAACATATGAAAATTAATAACTGACAAATCAGGCACCTTCTTTCCGAAGTCGCATCCATTAGCTGATTTTGATTGACAGTGTTGCCAAGTGCCCGAATCACTGGTTTAATAGGGTGCGGGCGCTTCGCAACACTGTCAATCAAACCTGAAGGGGCATCATCTTCAGAATATAGACTACATCCAAGTAGGGCTGGGCGATATGGAAAAAAATATACATCACGATATAAACCGTTTTATATCACGATAACGATATATATCACGATATACCACAATAAAGTACATTTTCAGTTGGACAAAAATATCATCTATATCTATATCTATCTATATCTTATCTATATCTAACTCGACTTTACCGAAGTGCTTACGACTGGGCATAACGTACCTCGAGTCAAGGACTTTGACAAGGTCTCGGAAGCTGTCCTTCTCAACAACATACACGGGAGCCATGCTTTTACAAATGTAACCCACGATGGCACGTGTTATTTGTTTGTCGCCGGGACGTTTTCTCATACGGCGTGCCTTGTGAGAAAGACTCTTATCTTCAGCTGGCTATAGTTTCTGCTCGCTACTTGCTCCGGTTTTACTTCGCACTTTTTGGATTGCCACGTATTCCTTTTCGTGGACCTTCCTTAGGTGATAAAAGAGGTTTGTTGTGTTTGCGTCGGGTGAGGGCACAGTCTTGTAGCATAGCTTACATATGGTCGTCTTCTGCTCCGTGTCGGACGCCTTGAAGCCAAAATGTACCCAAACCACAGACGTACCCCCTCTTTTCGGTAAAAGCTCTTCTTGCGCTGCCTTTGTAGCGGTCTCTTTTTGTTGTGCCTGTTGCTGCGTGTCCATTTTTCCGCGCTCATGAGGTAAATAACGTAAAGCATGTCGTAAACCCGCATTTAACGTAAAGCACCCTCATGTCGCAAAATCCCAAGACGGACTTTTTTTTTGCAGAAAAAGTTTTTATTCTTGTTTATGACTTATATAAACATAGAGTATGCATAGTGACAACCCTAATATATCAACCATAGCCTATATAAGAAATTATTTCCAATTATAATGATAAAATTAGGTTAGAAACGATAGAAGAGAAATGCCACGATAGACACTTCTCTATCGCCCCCACGGTATGTATCGTCATATCGCCCAGCACTACATCCAAGTGTCTCTGGACAAATGCCGAAAGTTTCAATTGTTAGAAATCTCGTGCAGCAATTTCAAGACTCTTCAAGACAGACTGAACAGCAAGAAAGAGTTGTAGAAACCATTCCAGACATTCCTCCACCAGTGCCACCAAAAATACCAGCCAGAAGGAACTTATCAGACTCCACTGACTACCTGGCTGTAGCAGATGATCGGTTTCTTCCATATTACAGGTCCCGAAGCTTTAATGTTTCTGACAGGAAACCCAAGACCACGGTGACTGAGTCCAGAGTCTCAAGCAGCCAGATGGACCTCACTGAAGCCTGTGGAGCTCGTAAAGAAGAGAGTGAGGTGGGGACAACAGAGCAAACAGAAAAGAAGGGACCAGAAGAGGAGAACTGAATGCAACAATGATATGTAAAAATAAATGGTTCAACGGTAGTCTTGACTAGATTTTAAGTGAGGGGTCTCCAACTTGTATCTCTTCACCAAGGGACTTCTAAAATTATACATATTGTGCTGAATAACAAATTTGCCAAATTTAATGCCTTTGGCCAGTGTAAATATACAATTCTGATATGTGACTTTGTGCACTAAAACTGGATAATGGCTTATGTTTTAAATGCAACTGTTCCCACCCGAGGCTGTGGCTCCTATATTTACAGTTTCTTGTGACTGCTAAAATTAGTAGCTCTCTAGCATTTTCGTTTTGTAAAGGAGCTCACTGGAAGAAAAAGTTTGGAGACCCCTGTTTGAAGTTGAACATGTTTAAGTTCTGATCTGGGCTGTATGATATGGCAAAAATTAATCCTCAGTAATAAGTATTTTGTATTTGATGTTATGGTTTCTTCATGAAAAGTAAATAAATGAGTTAATAAGATGATAAAACAAGGTTCTTGAGCAAAGACAAAGGCAGACTTTTTTAAATGAATGCTTCTAACTCCTGTACCATTTAAAGGGCCCGTATTAGGCCGTTTTCTGATCTATGCTATAATCCCATTTCCTCATCAAAAACATACCTGGAAGTTTTGTTTTCCGTTGTCATTTCATTCACACATAAACCAATCATATTTAGGCTGAGTTCTTCTCTCAAACAGAAAATGATACAGGATTACTCCACTATGTTTTTAGACCCCATACACCTTTACAAGAGTCATTTTGGATAATTTCTGCCCTGTAATTGCCAATCTCTACTGAACTAAAGATAAGAGATTAAAAAAAAAAAAAAAAAAATGTAGACGGACTAATAAAGGGTTACTCAAACATGTGTGATCAAGATAAAGGCGGCAGATTTTACGCCAAAGCAACCCTCTCCATTTGTCCAGGCTGGGGACTGGCACAGAGGTACACAGCGTCCTCTGTGGCTGGATTAGACCCACCGCCCGTGCTTTTGTAGTGTTAGTAGGTGCGTGCAGAGATACTTACTACAAACAGCAGCCTCTGGGACCTATAAAAACTAATTTAAAAGTTTAGGTAAAAGTTTAGATCTGCAACAAGAAGAGATTTCAGAAGAGTTAGGGTTAGAATCATCAAAACAACATACAAAATGGCAGTACTGACCCACATTAGTATGAGATTTAACTTTGTGTTAAATTTAAATGTTCAAAGAAAAATGTCAACATATTTCAAACTGGTTTAAGGTTAAAATGAACAGACCATTAACAATGCAAACCTGTGAAAGAGTTAAGGAGAGCAGAACAACCAGTATTTTCAGTTCATTGTAAGGGTTAGGACCAGAGCCCTCACATTCTAAACCAGTCTAAATCTGGCTCACATTTAGACCAGTTCAGATACATACAAAAACATTCAAAAACCCAAGATTGTCAGTTAAGACCTCGTTTTAAACTCTAAATGAACAGAAACAAAAATCAGTTTAACCTGTGGAAGTGTTAGTTTAGAATAACCAGTATTTTAGTCCAGTGTAAGGGTTAGGACCAGAGCCATTACACTCAAACCAGTCCACATTTAGACTAGTTCAGACAAAATCAAATACAAAACACATCACATTCAGTAAGCCAAGGTCAGTCTCTTAGTCTGAACCAGGTCTGTCTGGAACTGACCAAGCCAAGTAAAATAAACAATTAAACCTGTGGAAGTGTTAGTTTAGAAATCAGGGGTTTTAGTCTCAGACCCATGTGATCATCACGTTTTACCAGTCTGTTTAAATCTGGTCCACATTTAGATCGGATCAGATCAGACCAGACCAAGGAGACCACGCAGTCTCCATAAAAGTGTGCCAATGTTTAGAATCTGGCACACACCAGTTTAGGCCCAAAACCAAAGCCTTAGAGAGCAACATAAGAATCCTCAGCGTATTCAGACCGTGTATTGAGATGATACAAGGTTCACAGAGAACCTCACAAATACCTACCTGGTTTAAGTCTGCATGGACAGACCAATAAAACCTGTGAAACCAGCAGCAGGGAAAGATCAAACCTGTAAGATTATTTCAATCACAAACCAAACGTTCAAGCGTTTGGGTTTGAACCATTACATTCACTCAGTCCATATGTGCCCCACTCTGGGGCCATCAAAGCCACAAGGAAAAGAAAACACAAGGGCCTCAACCCTTGGACAAGAACTCAAGACTGTCAGTATATTCAAAGTGTGTAATGTCCTCCAATAGGACGGTATCTGAGTGGTTAGCACTCACATGTGTACGGCAGCAGCTCACTGCTCCTGATGTTGCCTCAGCAACACTTGATGTTAAGTTGGTTAAATAAGTGAATTTTCCTCACACGGGATTACTAAAGTACACTTTAAAGTGATCCGGTTTGAACATCTCCATTTGGTTCCATCTTGTGCCATTCTCTCAGCTTCCAGCCTTTGAATGAATGTTGATCATGGGACCCCAAAGGAAGGAAAGAGACTTCCTTTTTTGTGCATCAAAAAAGACAGTTTCTTTGCATTGCTTTTGTTTAAATACAAATAAAAAAAGATGCTATTTATTTTTGTATGTATTGTTTGGTTTCCTCTGTCCAGCATCTGTTCTTTACACAGCGTTCAGGATAGGGCTGTTAGTGCAGTTTGGATTTGGGCTTTAGGTTTTTCCACTGCAGAAGCTTTAAGACAAAGTTAGACTCCTTTCCTTCAGATTAGTCCCAGGACATGCTTGGTTGTCCACAATGCAATCAATTTTTCAAATATATAATGGTTTAGTCACTGTTCAGCTTTTGCACATTGATAGTTGGCTCCACAGCGCTCTATTTTCTCAATAGCTCCATTTTATTGCTTTGACGTACTTGGTGCTGAATTTTTGCACTTCAAGGTGTATTTTTTCTTTGGGTGAATTTTTTGTATCCATTTTACATGATATATTCTCTTTATTAATTCCTTATTTTTGGGTACATCCTCCAATTAAAAAAAAAAAAAAAAGTTCCATTCTTGATTAGTTCAGCAGTTATTGCCTCTTCTGGATCCTTTTTTGGCTTTTTGACTTTGACAAATAGAGGCGAAGGTTCATTTCTCAGTAGTCCACATTCTATATAGGCTAAGTATCACATAGCTACCTGTAAAAAAGTTAAATTAGCATGTCAAAGTTAGACACCACGCCACCACCACATGTAAATTACACATGACAGTAGTATTTGTCTTAGCAGTAGACAACAAAAAATAGCATAGTTTAGCTTAGCAATGTTCAATATTTAAGCGTTAATAACATTATATCACATATTTATCCTTAGCTGTTCAACTTAAAAGTAGATTTAGCTTTAGCTTGTGTTATGAAAAAATAAATTGAAAACGACATGACAATAAATCTGCCCCTTGTTTAAAAAAAAAAAAAAAAAAAAAAAAGGTTAGACGCCATCCTAAAACCTGAAAATTAAAAAGGGTTAGTAACATAATATGGCAAACATGGTTTTATCCTTAGCTGTATTCAAATAAACATCTGCTACAGTTGCTGCAGATGATCTTCATGTCTCACAGTTGCAAGACATGAAGTAGATTTAGCATTAGCTTTAGCTTGTGTTATAAATAAGTAAATACTTAGCAGTTTAAAATAAACATAATAAATCTGCTCCCTGTAAAAAAAAAAAAAAAAAAAAAAAAAGGTTAAACGCCATCCTAAAACCTGAAAATTAAAAAGGGTTAGTCAGTAACATAATATGGCAAACATTGTTTTATCCTTAGCTGTATTCAAATAATATAAAGTAACATTAGCATGGTTTAGCTTAGCAATGTTCAAAATCCAGTAACATAATATGGGAAACATGTTTTAACCTTAGCTGTATTCAAATAAAATAAACATCTGCTACAGTTGCCGCAGATGATCTTCATGTCTCACAGTTGCAAGACATGAAGTAGATTTAGCATTAGCTTGTGTTATAAATAAGTAAATACTTAGCAGTTTAAAATAAACATAATAAATCTGCTCCCTGTAAATAATAATAATAATAATAATAAAAGGTTAGACGCCATCCTAAAACCTGAAAATTAAAAAGGGTTAGTAACATAATATGGCAATCATCATGTTTTAACCTTAGCTGTATTCAAATAAAATAAACATCTGCTACAGTTGCCGCAGATGATCTTCATGTCTTACAGTTGCAAGACATGAAGTAGATTTAGCATTAGCTTTAGCTTGTGTTATAAATAAGTAAATGCTTAACAGTTTAAAATAAACATAATAAATCTGCTCCCTGTAAAAAAAAAAAAAAAAAAAAAAAAAAAAAAAGGTTAAACGCCATCCTAAAACCTGAAAATTAAAAAGGGTTAGTCAGTAACATAATATGGCAAACATTGTTTTATCCTTAGCTGTATTCAAATAATATAAAGTAACATTAGCATGGTTTAGCTTAGCAATGTTCAAAATCCAGTAACATAATATGGGAAACATGTTTTAACCTTAGCTGTATTCAAATAAAATAAACATCTGCTACAGTTGCCGCAGATGATCTTCATGTCTCACAGTTGCAAGACATGAAGTAGATTTAGCATTAGCTTTAGCTTGTGTTATAAATAAGTAAATACTTAGCAGTTTAAAATAAACATAATAAATCTGCTCCCTGTAAAAAAAAAAAATTAAAAAAAAAAAAAAAAGGTTAGCGCCATCCTAAAACCTGAAAATTAAAAAGGGTTAGTAACATAATATGGCAATCATCATGTTTTAACCTTAGCTGTATTCAAATAAAATAAACATCTGCTACAGTTGCCGCAGATGATCTTCATGTCTCACAGTTGCAAGACATGAAGTAGATTTAGCATTAGCTTTAGCTTGTGTTATAAATAAGTAAATACTTAGCAGTTTAAAATAAACATAATAAATCTGCTCCCTGTAAAAAAAAATAAAAATAAAAAAAATAAAAAAAAAAGGTTAGACGCCATCCTAAAACCTGAAAACTAAAAAGGGTTAGTAACATAATATGGCAATCATCATGTTTTAACCTTAGCTGTATTCAAATAAAATAAACATCTGCTACAGTTGCCGCAGATGATCTTCATGTCTCACAGTTGCAAGACATGAAGTAGATTTAGCATTAGCTTTAGCTTGTGTTATAAATAAGTAAATACTTAGCAGTTTAAAATAAACATAATAAATCTGCTCCCTGTAAAAAAAAAATAAAAATAAAAAAAATAAAAAAAAAAGGTTAAACGCCATCCTAAAACCTGAAAACTAAAAAGGGTTAGTAACATAATATGGCAATCATTGTTTTATCCTTAGCTGTATTCAAATAATATAAAGTAACATTAGCATGGTTTAGCTTAGCAATGTTCAAAATCCAGTAACATAATATGGGAAACATGTTTTAACCTTAGCTGTATTCAAATAAAATAAACATCTGCTACAGTTGCCGCAGATGATCTTCATGTCTCACAGTTGCAAGACATGAAGTAGATTTAGCATTAGCTTTAGCTTGTGTTATAAATAAGTAAATACTTAGCAGTTTAAAATAAACATAATAAATCTGCTCCCTGTAAAAAATAATAATAATAATAATAAAAGGTTAGACGCCATCCTAAAACCTGAAAATTAAAAAGGGTTAGTAACATAATATGGCAATCATCATGTTTTAACCTTAGCTGTATTCAAATAAAATAAACATCTGCTACAGTTGCCGCAGATGATCTTCATGTCTCACAGTTGCAAGACATGAAGTAGATTTAGCATTAGCTTTAGCTTGTGTTATAAATAAGTAAATGCTTAACAGTTTAAAATAAACATAATAAATCTGCTCCCTGTAAAAAAAAAAAAAAAAAAAAAAGGTTAAACGCCATCCTAAAACCTGAAAATTAAAAAGGGTTAGTCAGTAACATAATATGGCAAACATTGTTTTATCCTTAGCTGTATTCAAATAATATAAAGTAACATTAGCATGGTTTAGCTTAGCAATGTTCAAAATCCAGTAACATAATATGGGAAACATGTTTTAACCTTAGCTGTATTCAAATAAAATAAACATCTGCTACAGCTGCCGCAGATGATCTTCATGTCTCACAGTTGCAAGACATGAAGTAGATTTAGCATTAGCTTTAGCTTGTGTTATAAATAAGTAAATACTTAGCAGTTTAAAATAAACATAATAAATCTGCTCCCTGTAAAAAAAAAAAAATTAAAAAAAAAAAAAAAGGTTAGACGCTATCCTAAAACCTGAAAATTAAAAAGGGTTAGTAACATAATATGGCAATCATCATGTTTTAACCTTAGCTGTATTCAAATAAAATAAACATCTGCTACAGTTGCCGCAGATGATCTTCATGTCTCACAGTTGCAAGACATGAAGTAGATTTAGCATTAGCTTTAGCTTGTGTTATAAATAAGTAAATACTTAGCAGTTTAAAATAAACATAATAAATCTGCTCCCTGTAAAAAATAATAATAATAATAATAATAATAATAAAAGGTTAGACGCCATCCTAAAACCTGAAAATTAAAAAGGGTTAGTCAGTAACATAATATGGCAAACATTGTTTTATCCTTAGCTGTATTCAAATAATATAAAGTAACATTAGCATGGTTTAGCTTAGCAATGTTCAAAATCCAGTAACATAATATGGGAAACATGTTTTAACCTTAGCTGTATTCAAATAAAATAAACATCTGCTACAGTTGCCGCAGATGATCTTCATGTCTCACAGTTGCAAGACATGAAGTAGATTTAGCATTAGCTTTAGCTTGTGTTATAAATAAGTAAATACTTAGCAGTTTAAAATAAACATAATAAATCTGCTCCCTGTAAAAAAAAAAAAAAAAAAAAAAAAAAAAAAGGTTAGACGCCATCCTAAAACCTGAAAATTAAAAAGGGTTAGTAACATAATATGGCAATCATCATGTTTTAACCTTAGCTGTATTCAAATAAAATAAACATCTGCTACAGTTGCCGCAGATGATCTTCACGTCTCACAGTTGCAAGACATGAAGTAGATTTAGCATTAGCTTTAGCTTGTGTTATAAATAAGTAAATACTTAGCAGTTTAAAATAAACATAATAAATCTGCTCCCTGTAAAAAAAATAAATAAATAAATAATAATAATAATAATAATAAAAGGTTAGACGCCATCCTAAAACCTGAAAATTAAAAAGGGTTAGTCAGTAACATAATATGGCAAACATTGTTTTATCCTTAGCTGTATTCAAATAATATAAAGTAACATTAGCATGGTTTAGCTTAGCAATGTTCAAAATCCAGTAACATAATATGGGAAACATGTTTTAACCTTAGCTGTATTCAAATAAAATAAACATCTGCTACAGTTGCCGCAGATGATCTTCATGTCTCACAGTTGCAAGACATGAAGTAGATTTAGCATTAGCTTTAGCTTGTGTTATAAATAAGTAAATACTTAGCAGTTTAAAATAAACATAATAAATCTGCTCCCTGTAAAAAAAAATAAAAATAAAAAAAATAAAAAAAAAAGGTTAGACGCCATCCTAAAACCTGAAAATTAAAAAGGGTTAGTAACATAATATGGCAATCATCATGTTTTAACCTTAGCTGTATTCAAATAAAATAAACATCTGCTACAGTTGCCGCAGATGATCTTCATGTCTCACAGTTGCAAGACATGAAGTAGATTTAGCATTAGCTTTAGCTTGTGTTATAAATAAGTAAATACTTAGCAGTTTAAAATAAACATAATAAATCTGCTCCCTGTAAAAAATAATAATAATAATAATAATAATAATAATAAAAGGTTAGACGCCATCCTAAAACCTGAAAATTAAAAAGGGTTAGTCAGTAACATAATATGGCAAACATTGTTTTATCCTTAGCTGTATTCAAATAATATAAAGTAACATTAGCATGGTTTAGCTTAGCAATGTTCAAAATCCAGTAACATAATATGGGAAACATGTTTTAACCTTAGCTGTATTCAAATAAAATAAACATCTGCTACAGTTGCCGCAGATGATCTTCATGTCTCACAGTTGCAAGACATGAAGTAGATTTAGCATTAGCTTTAGCTTGTGTTATAAATAAGTAAATACTTAGCAGTTTAAAATAAACATAATAAATCTGCTCCCTGTAAAAAAAAAAAAAATAAAAAAAAAAAAAAAGGTTAGACGCCATCCTAAAACCTGAAAATTAAAAAGGGTTAGTAACATAATATGGCAATCATCATGTTTTAACCTTAGCTGTATTCAAATAAAATAAACATCTGCTACAGTTGCCGCAGATGATCTTCATGTCTCACAGTTGCAAGACATGAAGTAGATTTAGCATTAGCTTTAGCTTGTGTTATAAATAAGTAAATACTTAGCAGTTTAAAATAAACATAATAAATCTGCTCCCTGTAAAAAAAAAAAAAAATAAATAATAATAATAATAATAATAAAAGGTTAGACGCCATCCTAAAACCTGAAAATTAAAAAGGGTTAGTCAGTAACATAATATGGCAAACATTGTTTTATCCTTAGCTGTATTCAAATAATATAAAGTAACATTAGCATGGTTTAGCTTAGCAATGTTCAAAATCCAGTAACATAATATGGGAAACATGTTTTAACCTTAGCTGTATTCAAATAAAATAAACATCTGCTACAGTTGCCGCAGATGATCTTCATGTCTCACAGTTGCAAGACATGAAGTAGATTTAGCATTAGCTTTAGCTTGTGTTATAAATAAGTAAATACTTAGCAGTTTAAAATAAACATAATAAATCTGCTCCCTGTAAAAAAAAAAAAAAAAAAAAAAAAAGGTTAAACGCCATCCTAAAACCTGAAAATTAAAAAGGGTTAGTCAGTAACATAATATGGCAAACATTGTTTTATCCTTAGCTGTATTCAAATAATATAAAGTAACATTAGCATGGTTTAGCTTAGCAATGTTCAAAATCCAGTAACATAATATGGGAAACATGTTTTAACCTTAGCTGTATTCAAATAAAATAAACATCTGCTACAGTTGCCGCAGATGATCTTCATGTCTCACAGTTGCAAGACATGAAGTAGATTTAGCATTAGCTTGTGTTATAAATAAGTAAATACTTAGCAGTTTAAAATAAACATAATAAATCTGCTCCCTGTAAATAATAATAATAATAATAATAAAAGGTTAGACGCCATCCTAAAACCTGAAAATTAAAAAGGGTTAGTAACATAATATGGCAATCATCATGTTTTAACCTTAGCTGTATTCAAATAAAATAAACATCTGCTACAGTTGCCGCAGATGATCTTCATGTCTTACAGTTGCAAGACATGAAGTAGATTTAGCATTAGCTTTAGCTTGTGTTATAAATAAGTAAATGCTTAACAGTTTAAAATAAACATAATAAATCTGCTCCCTGTAAAAAAAAAAAAAAAAAAAAAAAAAAAAAAAAAAGGTTAAACGCCATCCTAAAACCTGAAAATTAAAAAGGGTTAGTCAGTAACATAATATGGCAAACATTGTTTTATCCTTAGCTGTATTCAAATAATATAAAGTAACATTAGCATGGTTTAGCTTAGCAATGTTCAAAATCCAGTAACATAATATGGGAAACATGTTTTAACCTTAGCTGTATTCAAATAAAATAAACATCTGCTACAGTTGCCGCAGATGATCTTCATGTCTCACAGTTGCAAGACATGAAGTAGATTTAGCATTAGCTTTAGCTTGTGTTATAAATAAGTAAATACTTAGCAGTTTAAAATAAACATAATAAATCTGCTCCCTGTAAAAAAAAAAAATTAAAAAAAAAAAAAAAAGGTTAGCGCCATCCTAAAACCTGAAAATTAAAAAGGGTTAGTAACATAATATGGCAATCATCATGTTTTAACCTTAGCTGTATTCAAATAAAATAAACATCTGCTACAGTTGCCGCAGATGATCTTCATGTCTCACAGTTGCAAGACATGAAGTAGATTTAGCATTAGCTTTAGCTTGTGTTATAAATAAGTAAATACTTAGCAGTTTAAAATAAACATAATAAATCTGCTCCCTGTAAAAAAAAATAAAAATAAAAAAAATAAAAAAAAAAGGTTAGACGCCATCCTAAAACCTGAAAACTAAAAAGGGTTAGTAACATAATATGGCAATCATCATGTTTTAACCTTAGCTGTATTCAAATAAAATAAACATCTGCTACAGTTGCCGCAGATGATCTTCATGTCTCACAGTTGCAAGACATGAAGTAGATTTAGCATTAGCTTTAGCTTGTGTTATAAATAAGTAAATACTTAGCAGTTTAAAATAAACATAATAAATCTGCTCCCTGTAAAAAAAAAATAAAAATAAAAAAAATAAAAAAAAAAGGTTAAACGCCATCCTAAAACCTGAAAACTAAAAAGGGTTAGTAACATAATATGGCAATCATTGTTTTATCCTTAGCTGTATTCAAATAATATAAAGTAACATTAGCATGGTTTAGCTTAGCAATGTTCAAAATCCAGTAACATAATATGGGAAACATGTTTTAACCTTAGCTGTATTCAAATAAAATAAACATCTGCTACAGTTGCCGCAGATGATCTTCATGTCTCACAGTTGCAAGACATGAAGTAGATTTAGCATTAGCTTTAGCTTGTGTTATAAATAAGTAAATACTTAGCAGTTTAAAATAAACATAATAAATCTGCTCCCTGTAAAAAATAATAATAATAATAATAAAAGGTTAGACGCCATCCTAAAACCTGAAAATTAAAAAGGGTTAGTAACATAATATGGCAATCATCATGTTTTAACCTTAGCTGTATTCAAATAAAATAAACATCTGCTACAGTTGCCGCAGATGATCTTCATGTCTCACAGTTGCAAGACATGAAGTAGATTTAGCATTAGCTTTAGCTTGTGTTATAAATAAGTAAATGCTTAACAGTTTAAAATAAACATAATAAATCTGCTCCCTGTAAAAAAAAAAAAAAAAAAAAAAGGTTAAACGCCATCCTAAAACCTGAAAATTAAAAAGGGTTAGTCAGTAACATAATATGGCAAACATTGTTTTATCCTTAGCTGTATTCAAATAATATAAAGTAACATTAGCATGGTTTAGCTTAGCAATGTTCAAAATCCAGTAACATAATATGGGAAACATGTTTTAACCTTAGCTGTATTCAAATAAAATAAACATCTGCTACAGTTGCCGCAGATGATCTTCATGTCTCACAGTTGCAAGACATGAAGTAGATTTAGCATTAGCTTTAGCTTGTGTTATAAATAAGTAAATACTTAGCAGTTTAAAATAAACATAATAAATCTGCTCCCTGTAAAAAAAAAAAAATTAAAAAAAAAAAAAAAGGTTAGACGCTATCCTAAAACCTGAAAATTAAAAAGGGTTAGTAACATAATATGGCAATCATCATGTTTTAACCTTAGCTGTATTCAAATAAAATAAACATCTGCTACAGTTGCCGCAGATGATCTTCATGTCTCACAGTTGCAAGACATGAAGTAGATTTAGCATTAGCTTTAGCTTGTGTTATAAATAAGTAAATACTTAGCAGTTTAAAATAAACATAATAAATCTGCTCCCTGTAAAAAATAATAATAATAATAATAATAATAAAAGGTTAGACGCCATCCTAAAACCTGAAAATTAAAAAGGGTTAGTCAGTAACATAATATGGCAAACATTGTTTTATCCTTAGCTGTATTCAAATAATATAAAGTAACATTAGCATGGTTTAGCTTAGCAATGTTCAAAATCCAGTAACATAATATGGGAAACATGTTTTAACCTTAGCTGTATTCAAATAAAATAAACATCTGCTACAGTTGCCGCAGATGATCTTCATGTCTCACAGTTGCAAGACATGAAGTAGATTTAGCATTAGCTTTAGCTTGTGTTATAAATAAGTAAATACTTAGCAGTTTAAAATAAACATAATAAATCTGCTCCCTGTAAAAAAAAAAAAAATAAAAAAAAAAAAAAAGGTTAGACGCCATCCTAAAACCTGAAAATTAAAAAGGGTTAGTAACATAATATGGCAATCATCATGTTTTAACCTTAGCTGTATTCAAATAAAATAAACATCTGCTACAGTTGCCGCAGATGATCTTCACGTCTCACAGTTGCAAGACATGAAGTAGATTTAGCATTAGCTTTAGCTTGTGTTATAAATAAGTAAATACTTAGCAGTTTAAAATAAACATAATAAATCTGCTCCCTGTAAAAAAAAAAAATAAATAAATAATAATAATAATAATAATAAAAGGTTAGACGCCATCCTAAAACCTGAAAATTAAAAAGGGTTAGTCAGTAACATAATATGGCAAACATTGTTTTATCCTTAGCTGTATTCAAATAATATAAAGTAACATTAGCATGGTTTAGCTTAGCAATGTTCAAAATCCAGTAACATAATATGGGAAACATGTTTTAACCTTAGCTGTATTCAAATAAAATAAACATCTGCTACAGTTGCCGCAGATGATCTTCATGTCTCACAGTTGCAAGACATGAAGTAGATTTAGCATTAGCTTTAGCTTGTGTTATAAATAAGTAAATACTTAGCAGTTTAAAATAAACATAATAAATCTGCTCCCTGTAAAAAAAAATAAAAATAAAAAAAATAAAAAAAAAAGGTTAGACGCCATCCTAAAACCTGAAAATTAAAAAGGGTTAGTAACATAATATGGCAATCATCATGTTTTAACCTTAGCTGTATTCAAATAAAATAAACATCTGCTACAGTTGCCGCAGATGATCTTCATGTCTCACAGTTGCAAGACATGAAGTAGATTTAGCATTAGCTTTAGCTTGTGTTATAAATAAGTAAATACTTAGCAGTTTAAAATAAACATAATAAATCTGCTCCCTGTAAAAAATAATAATAATAATAATAATAATAATAATAAAAGGTTAGACGCCATCCTAAAACCTGAAAATTAAAAAGGGTTAGTCAGTAACATAATATGGCAAACATTGTTTTATCCTTAGCTGTATTCAAATAATATAAAGTAACATTAGCATGGTTTAGCTTAGCAATGTTCAAAATCCAGTAACATAATATGGGAAACATGTTTTAACCTTAGCTGTATTCAAATAAAATAAACATCTGCTACAGTTGCCGCAGATGATCTTCATGTCTCACAGTTGCAAGACATGAAGTAGATTTAGCATTAGCTTTAGCTTGTGTTATAAATAAGTAAATACTTAGCAGTTTAAAATAAACATAATAAATCTGCTCCCTGTAAAAAAAAAAAAAATAAAAAAAAAAAAAAAGGTTAGACGCCATCCTAAAACCTGAAAATTAAAAAGGGTTAGTAACATAATATGGCAATCATCATGTTTTAACCTTAGCTGTATTCAAATAAAATAAACATCTGCTACAGTTGCCGCAGATGATCTTCATGTCTCACAGTTGCAAGACATGAAGTAGATTTAGCATTAGCTTTAGCTTGTGTTATAAATAAGTAAATACTTAGCAGTTTAAAATAAACATAATAAATCTGCTCCCTGTAAAAAAAAATAAAAATAAATAATAATAATAATAATAATAAAAGGTTAGACGCCATCCTAAAACCTGAAAATTAAAAAGGGTTAGTCAGTAACATAATATGGCAAACATTGTTTTATCCTTAGCTGTATTCAAATAATATAAAGTAACATTAGCATGGTTTAGCTTAGCAATGTTCAAAATCCAGTAACATAATATGGGAAACATGTTTTAACCTTAGCTGTATTCAAATAAAATAAACATCTGCTACAGTTGCCGCAGATGATCTTCATGTCTCACAGTTGCAAGACATGAAGTAGATTTAGCATTAGCTTTAGCTTGTGTTATAAATAAGTAAATACTTAGCAGTTTAAAATAAACATAATAAATCTGCTCCCTGTAAAAAAAAATAAAAATAAAAAAAATAAAAAAAAAAGGTTAGACGCCATCCTAAAACCTGAAAACTAAAAAGGGTTAGTAACATAATATGGCAATCATCATGTTTTAACCTTAGCTGTATTCAAATAAAATAAACATCTGCTACAGTTGCCGCAGATGATCTTCATGTCTCACAGTTGCAAGACATGAAGTAGATTTAGCATTAGCTTTAGCTTGTGTTATAAATAAGTAAATACTTAGCAGTTTAAAATAAACATAATAAATCTGCTCCCTGTAAAAAATAATAATAATAATAATAATAATAATAATAATAAAAGGTTAGACGCCATCCTAAAACCTGAAAATTAAAAAGGGTTAGTCAGTAACATAATATGGCAAACATGGTTTTATCCTTAGCTGTATTCAAATAATATGAAGTAACATTAGCATGGTTTAGCTTAGCAATGTTCAAAATCCAGTAACATAATATGGGAAACATGTTTTAACCTTAGCTGTATTCAAATAAAATAAACATCTGCTACAGTTGCCGCAGATGATCTTCATGTCTCACAGTTGCAAGACATGAAGTAGATTTAGCATTAGCTTTAGCTTGTGTTATAAATAAGTAAATACTTAGCAGTTTAAAATAAACATAATAAATCTGCTCCCTGTAAAAAAAAAAAAAAAAAAAAAAAAAAGGTTAAACGCCATCCTAAAACCTGAAAATTAAAAAGGGTTAGTCAGTAACATAATATGGCAAACATGGTTTTATCCTTAGCTGTATTCAAATAATATAAAGTAACATTAGCATGGTTTAGCTTAGCAATGTTCAAAATCCAGTAACATAATATGGGAAACATGTTTTAACCTTAGCTGTATTCAAATAAAATAAACATCTGCTACAGTTGCCGCAGATGATCTTCATGTCTCACAGTTGCAAGACATGAAGTAGATTTAGCATTAGCTTTAGCTTGTGTTATAAATAAGTAAATACTTAGCAGTTTAAAATAAACATAATAAATCTGCTCCCTGTAAAAAAATAAATAAATAAATAATAATAATAATAATAAAAGGTTAGACGCCATCCTAAAACCTGAAAATTAAAAAGGGTTAGTCAGTAACATAATATGGCAAACATGGTTTTATCCTTAGCTGTATTCAAATAATATAAAGTAACATTAGCATGGTTTAGCTTAGCAATGTTCAAAATCCAGTAACATAATATGGGAAACATGTTTTAACCTTAGCTGTATTCAAATAAAATAAACATCTGCTACAGTTGCCGCAGATGATCTTCATGTCTCACAGTTGCAAGACATGAAGTAGATTTAGCATTAGCTTTAGCTTGTGTTATAAATAAGTAAATACTTAGCAGTTTAAAATAAACATAATAAATCTGCTCCCTGTAAAAAAAAATAATAATAATAATAATAATAATAATAATAATAATAAAAGGTTAGACGCCATCCTAAAACCTGAAAATTAAAAAGGGTTAGTCAGTAACATAATATGGCAAACATTGTTTTATCCTTAGCTGTATTCAAATAATATAAAGTAACATTAGCATGGTTTAGCTTAGCAATGTTCAAAATCCAGTAACATAATATGGGAAACATGTTTTAACCTTAGCTGTATTCAAATAAAATAAACATCTGCTACAGTTGCCGCAGATGATCTTCATGTCTCACAGTTGCAAGACATGAAGTAGATTTAGCATTAGCTTTAGCTTGTGTTATAAATAAGTAAATACTTAGCAGTTTAAAATAAACATAATAAATCTGCTCCCTGTAAAAAAAAAATAAATAAATAATAATAATAATAATAAAAGGTTAGACGCCATCCTAAAACCTGAAAATTAAAAAGGGTTAGTCAGTAACATAATATGGCAAACATGGTTTTATCCTTAGCTGTATTCAAATAATATAAAGTAACATTAGCATGGTTTAGCTTAGCAATGTTCAAAATCCAGTAACATAATATGGGAAACATGTTTTAACCTTAGCTGTATTCAAATAAAATAAACATCTGCTACAGTTGCCGCAGATGATCTTCATGTCTCACAGTTGCAAGACATGAAGTAGATTTAGCATTAGCTTTAGCTTGTGTTATAAATAAGTAAATACTTAGACCTGTATATTTTATCTTAGCAGACAGTACACGACAGAAGTTAGCATGGTTTAGCAGTATTCGGTAAAGAGTATATTTTAGCTTGGCTCTTTCTTAAAGGCTAGTATATTTCAGCTTTAACGGTTTATTCACCTGTGGTCTTCCTGATGGTCTGGACCAAAGCTCAAGACCTGGAGATGGGTCGTGAGCAGCAGCAGTGGTCGAAAAATGGCTCAAACGCAAAGAATTAATTTCCATCACGAGAAATTCGTCAAGTACGCCTACCTCAGTGTATTTTGTTTTGTTTTGTTTCATGAGCGTGTTCATTTCTGGGATAATTTCCTTCCTTGCATTTCTTTGAGTTTGTGCTCCCTTTTACCAGAAAAATTCAGGACTCAAGGCCACACAGTTTGACCCCGATTTTTCCTTTCATATTCCATTTCTTTAGTAAATCATTCCATTTAGACAAATCCAGAATGTGAAATAACACACAGCATTTAGTTTCAACAAAAGCGAAGCAAATGTCACATGAAACCCCATCACAGCATTATTCAAACCACACACTGCATTAAAAAAAAAAAAAAAAAAAAAAAATCAACCAGAGCGAGGAGCAAATTTAGTACAGACATTAACATTAAACAGGCATGATGAACAGTTCAGCAAATACATAAACATTTCATTGCGATAATTGTTCGAATTCACAAAAAGACACACACAGGTAAAGTTGCGTGCGCAGCCAGAACCTCCAACATCCCGCCAAAAGGGGAAATTCATCGCAAAGGGGAAATACCAAAGGGAAACTGTCTAACAAAGGGGAACTGTCTAGCGACGGGGGAACTGTACAACAAAAGGGGACATGTAGGCCTATAGCAAAGGAGAAATTCAATTGAGTTTGTCCAGTGACATAATTGATTTTCTCCTTTGTCATGGATCCTACCTGAACGACGGAGGGACTTCAAAAACATCCCATTTTAACGTAATGGGCCTTATAAACTAAACGTTGTAAAAACATGTCCGGTCTTGGCTGGTCAGGCAACAGGTAAAACTTATCTGGACTCCTCCGCGTGGCTCGACGTGGTGACGTGGTGATCTGAGCTGCGGGGCACGTTTGGCGCGTTTTCCCGAGTCCGGCGTGATGCAGCAGCGATGGTTTTAGAATATCCCCCTTTTGTTGTTGTGAAAATGCGCGTTAAAGGATCGTAAAAACCGAAGCGGAAAACATACGAGTATCCGTTGGCTCCCGGTGCCACGTCCTCCCGACTCCCGCGCCATATTTAAAGGCACCCATAAGCCACCTGTGCTCACGTGATTCACGCTCACCTGGCGGGAATCACCATGGCAACTGTCCCAACGCTATAAGCCAGGGGTCGGAGAGACATTTGGAGCGTCTCCCACAGAAAAGAAAACACCCGGAGCCACAAAACCCTTTTGACATCTAAACTAGCGCTAACCAGAGGAACTACAGGCAAAACTACAACTCCCAGAAAACAGACTCCAACAAGCACCATCCTCCACTACAGCTCATAAACGCGAGTCTTAAGAGAATTATTTACACCTTTCAGTCTTTTCATCACAACAGTAGCAACATAAATAAAGTGCATGAGTGAAATAAAGAACTGCGCTGCACACGTACACCTGCACACAGATAATCTCTGAAAAGTTTAACATGAACATCTCCAACGCGATAGAAGCACAGAACAGACTCACCATAGGCAGAACATCCCTCAGTCACAGAAAGAACACGCATATTCCACTGAGTCCTGCCCTTTAGTCCGACAGAAGCTGAGCTGTTTTTTCACCGCTTCTAGTTTATGCAAATTAGCCATGTGGTTTTAAGTTTCGCTTCTGTATAACGTAAACAAATGTGCGCAAAGCTGCATTAAACACATTATTATTTGAGTCCTCCTCGTAGGAAATAAAAATCCAAACTTAAACGATCCACTGTCGCGTGTACCGCGTGTACCAGTCTCATCAGCCGCGAAAGCAAATGAATCTGCCCACGTAGCATTAAGCGTTCTGTTTTCTTCAGAAATCTTTTCTTGGATTTATCATCACTGGGCCGAAAATCATACTGCTGATGTAGGTGCCGGTAAGTCCGGGCTGCCAGTGTGTGCGGGTGGCGCACATCGGCGGCTTTGATGCATCTACAATTTTAGATTTACATTTAAAAACGAACAAACTAAAATAAAAATACAATGTAATTAAATACTCATTATTATTCTAGAAGGCTGCACAGTATGGCATTAAACATAGCCTTCATATCTATGTAGCATTTATTTCATTACATGTGCTTTACTGCTCAAAATACCTAAAAAAAAAAAAAATGCAGTATGAATTCTTACTGAGCTCACATCTCCACAGATCTGACCTATAACTGTCTGAGCTGAACATGCAAAGCAATAGCATCTAACAATGGGAGACTTTCTGACATTGTCACAGCTACACAACAACTGGAGATAGAAATTGTTCAGTTTCATGTGGAGAATATGGTTTCCAGATTTGAAATGTTTATGACAAATACATTTCCACATTTCACAATTTCCAGAGGGCGCTGTAGAGCAACTTCAAATTACAGCCGCATGATACGTCATTGCATTTAGGACATTATTGTACAAAATGTTCCACACGTCTGACTGGCCACACCCAGGTTTCCTCAAGTTTAATGATTCTAAATTGACAATATTCAGGTCTCAAATATTATACGGGTATAATAAATTGTATGTATTAATTTAATGTTTTAAATAATAAAACAACTCAAGAATACTGGAAAAAAATCATGTTAAAGAATAAAACATAATATAGAGTTTGCATATATATTGAAACTGAAAACACCCTGCTACAACAACCTGTTATTGTAAATCATATGCTTCCGTGTCATGTCCAAAGTTAAATCATGTGATGCCAGCCTCACCCTTGCCCTGGCCCTGGCACTGCACTGCACTATACTGGCATCCACAGAACAGGTCCGGCCTGATTCTCTGAAGAGGAAGAATGAAGAATGTGAGTGTGTTTGACAGATGAGCTGAGACTTCACCAGGATCTGCACCTCTGTAAAACTGTCTTCAACACGTCCCCTCTGAAGAGCTCTGCACGCACACGGTACAGGCTTTATTTTATTTTATTTATTTGGATTTATTTACATCAAGATATCTGTATATAACTGTTTTGTTTCAGCTCTCTCTGCAAGAGTTAAAGGTGCATTGTGTAATTTTTCTGGTGGAGGGTCTGTCAAATGCTTTTCTTCATGAAGATGTTATTGGTTTGTCTGGAATGTTTCACAGTATGGCATTAAACCTTTCCATCTACATGGAGACTAAACCAGACCAAGTTACAGGTCAGATCGGTGGAGAAATACAGTCAGAATGTTTGTTTTTCTAGGTATTTTTGAGCTATAAAACCACCTGTAAATTAATAAATGTAAGTTAGAGCTGTTTAATATCATACTGTGGGACATTCCAGGCAAAACAATAACATCTCCATAGAAACAAGCAGGTGATGGACCCCCAACCAAAAAATTACACAATGCACCTTTAATGATAGACTGCATTTCTTACTCTATAAAACCACAGTTAAAATTACATGAATTGAATTGTCTTGAGTCTTTACAATTTTTTTTTTTTTTTTTAGATTTTTCGTCCGGTTTCAACATATTTTTTCGTGTTTCAATAAAACTGATCTGCTAATGGAGTTTTTTCTTGTATAATCAAGTGAAAATGTCTTCACAAGTTTAATCACTCTAAACCATTCAAAATTATGTAAGTAAGACAAGTGAATTCATTTTATTTAGATATTACTATTTGCGCTTTGTTAAAAAATATTCTTACATTATGATTTTTTAGCTATGTGTATGAATAAATTCCTTTGCGGATCAATAAAGTCTTAAATGTGTTGACCTGGTTAACTTAGACACAAAAATAAACAAGCCAATTCAACATAAATTTTCAGATTAAAATAATAAATTCTAAGTATTGTAGCGCTCAGGTTTTATTTCAGTTTGTAGTTTGCTTGTGTCCAGTGATGTTTTCAGATCTGGTTTAGCTGTTGCTCTTTATCTTTATTTGATCTTTTAGCTAAGGTGTGGTTAAAGGTGTAGTATGTAACTTTTTGGTTGGGAGTCCGTCATCTTCTTGTTTCTATGGAGAAGTCATTGCTCTGCCTGGACTGTTCCACAGTATGATATAATTTACTTTACTTTATTAATTTACAGGTGGTTTTAAAGCTCAAAAATACCTAGAAAAACAGACATTCTGACAGTAACAAGTTACAGGTCAGATCTATGGACAGAATGCCTGTTTATCTTGGCATTTTTGAGCTTTAAAACCACCTGTAATTGAATAAATGTAAAGTAATTTATATCATACTGTGGAACAGTCCAGGCAGAGCAATGACTTCTCCATAGAAACAAGAAGATGACAGACTCCCAACCAAAAAGTTACATACTACACCTTTAACTGTTATTTAATGCCATACTGTGAAACATTTCAGACAAAGGAATAACATATACATGGAGAAAAGCATTTGACGGCCCTCCACCAGAAAAGTTACACAATGAACTTTTAAAACAACCAAACGAGATTCCAAGACTCACACAAGACTGCAAAAAATATATAGAAACATTTTGTGGTGCTCATGCTGGTGGTGCTCATGAGTTTTGGAGTGGCACGTCAGGCCATCCTCCACCTGGACGAGGAGCCAGCATGGCGTCTGGCATGAAACATCTTCTACATGCCCTACTGGATGATCTATGGGGAGGTTTTTGCAGACTCAATAGACCATAAGACTACAATTCATAGTAAGATTTGGTTTCCTGATTCTGGACAGATGATCCGTGTCATTTCCATCAATAATACAAAAATACAGCACTATAACATCTGCCTAGTCATTTTCTGTTCAATTTAATTACAACATGTAACTACTTTCATTGTTAAAAGGTCCTATATATTATGCAAAATTTACTCTTGTGAGCTTTTGTTATAATGTTGTTACCTCCTCAAAAACAGACCTGGAGTTGTGTTTTGTTTCATTCACACATATTTGAGTAACACTTTATTATTAGTCTGTTTACATCTCCAAAGCTCAAAATGCTCTGTTCCACCTTGTGATGTCATGAAGTGGTAGTTAACAGCTACCTTTAATCTTTAGTTCCGTAGAGATTGGAAATTCCAGGCCTAAAATCATCCAAATGACTCTAGAGAAGGTGTATGGAGTTTAAAACCAGTGGAGCACTTCTTTTATTACTTCATGACATCACAAGGTGGAACAGAGTGTTTTCTGTTTGAGAGAAGATCTCAGCCTAAATCTGCAGGGTTTGTGTGTTAAACATGTGAGAATGAAACAAAAAAAACTCCAGGTGTTTGTGATGAGGAAACAACATTATCACATAGATCAAAAATAGCACAATATGGGCCCTTAAACCGCACATTAAAGCCAATAGTGCATGTTCTAATTCGTTTTACTAACAATAGTTTAAGACTATATATTGGTCAGATTTTCCACATTTGACAATCGTCATACTGACCCTACTGACATTTAGGCATCAATTGAGTGAAACTAAATGTTATCCAGCCTAACAATAAAACTGAGCTAAAGAAGCATAAACACATAACTCCATAAGACTAATACAAACATTAAAGCCGCGCGCGGCTATGGTGGCCCTCGCCCCGGTTCGCACCCCCCCCCCCTCCCCCCCCGCGCAGCCGCCGGAGACCCACGACCGCTCCGGCTCGCCATTCGCTCTTACTGATAGCCGCCCAGGCCGCCAGCTCGTCCACTGTACCTTTAAATATGCCCCTTTAAATATATCGTAGGAGTCAGTGCGCCCCTGCTGGCCAACCCTGAAAATTGCCCCATGTCCATAATACATTTATTTGCTTGTAATCCTGCATAGAATTTAATCCCCGAATTTGGTCCAGATCTGATAATGTTAACGTTTCACGTCTATGCTAGGGGGCGCTATAGTGTTCACTTTTATTATATTTCATATTTCTTTACATTCGGGCCAGGGTCACGCAGTTGTGATTTGAATTTGAGCTCTGTAGGCCAATGCCTGTGGCCGTGAGAGGTCATCAAAAAAACAGGAAAGGAAGGCATTTTTCGCCGGCGTGTTATGGGCAAACCGTAAGGAGTTAAGAAAAAACATGGACGATTTAAAATTTTTTACAAGGGGGCGCTATCGAGTGGGGTCACTTTGGGCATTGTTGCGATGCCCATTTTATCAAATTTTTTGCCGGACCGGTCGATCTGATACCCCCATGTGGGACTTTTCGTCGATGTTCAGGCCTTCAAAATCGCAATCGTTTGCAAGGAAAAATAATAACACAAACGAAGAACAATAGCTAAAGTCACTGGCGAGGGCCAAATACACAAGAAATTTCTAGCTACTCTTTACATGAATAGAACGTCTGGCCAGTGACAACAACCAAATTCATATAATGAGACTCACAATGACATACACACACAGACACACACACGCACACACACACACACACACACACACACACGCACACACACACACACACACACACAGCTGTTTAACACTTGAGCTGTGAAGAACAAGATGAAAAAATAACAAGCAAAATTAGCCTTAACACTCACTCCTCAAAGCAACAACACACAAAGGTCTAATCTGTCATCACATCCCTCCTGTTTTCTATTGTTTTTAGTTCAAAGTAAAGAGAGATCAAAGCCATACCAGCATCCGAAACACACGAAAACTGGAATTACCATGATCAATTTCCCCAACATTTCACATCTGACTTGTTCCAATATGCCGAGGTAGTGACACGATAGTAAAAACCCATATGCTAGCTACACCAGACACCTTTATAGCACCCAAAGACAAATGGTGATCCAGACAGATAAAAACGTGTGCCCTGAAACCTGAGTTCACCGACTACAGGTGAGATTTTAAAGGTTTTCTGCTATTTATTTTGTGATCTTAAGTCATAAATGCGCGAGAGGCGAGGTGCTATTTTCAGATTGATTCTTTGCAACAGTAAGCAGAATAGGAAATGTTTTGCCTCTGGTTAAAGTAGTTACGGCAAGATGCAATATACACACAATTTTCTGCAATATGTTTCAGTTATGATGGCAAATTGTTATTTTATTTAGAACTGCAGCCATCTGACACACGCATTTGATTTCTTTATTCACTATGTTTAGGAATGCAGTAGAGCACACGCAAAGACAAAGGAGGAGCAGGGAGTTTCAGACCTGAATATAGTTGTTATTGTGTTTATTATCATTTCATTTGGAGGACGTGCATTCACTTTCACAAACGCACTCTCATTCTTACACCAGTGCACAAAAAGACTGGAGGCAAGATGATGTGCAGTTTGAAGGACACAAGTAAAGGACTGCTGGATTGTGTGAAATAAGCAGATTGTTTTTGAGACCGTGCAAGTGCTTGTTAAGGAGCTAGCTATGGACCTATGACATGATACTGAGCCGTCCTCCTATTAAACTGCACAGAGACCTTTGACTGAGACACAAAGGTGACTGAGAAGCGCAGTGTAAATGTCTCAACACACATGGAAAATTGTCACATTTTATATAGCTCTTTTTCATCTTCAAGGCACTCAAAGTGCTTTCTTTATGTGGCAGAAGGCCTGCCAGTAGCCTATTACGTGTGGCCTGAACCTTTAAGAGAGAGGGTCCTTTACCTGTTCAAACCTTTGGTCGCCTCTGACGTCACCCGCCGTCTAGGAGTAGTGCAACAGCACGAGCACTGGATTAAGCTTTACTATTGCTTAAAAATCACCTTTCTCAGGCCTAAAGCCTGGTGATTGTGCCCCGCGTTTCATGTTCCATCCATGAGTATTATGCCATCCTCATTTATCCCTTCATTCATTCGCCAATGTATCCAAACAAACAATTCCTCCTTTCGCAGACCTCCGGTGCGTGCACGAGGGTTAGTTCGTTGACATCTCGGAGCTCGTGCATGAAGCATTTTGTCAAACGCTCAGGTAAGTTATTTGGTGATTCCAAATTGATATTAACATAGATATTCACCTGCCGCTGTTTTGTAGTGTGTGGCGTCCAGAGCTTTCCTTGCATGAGGACCCCTCCAGCCTCATGCTGCTCACTTTGCATTTAGATGCTCCTGTAAGGGTTTTCGCTCCGTTTAATTACAGTGTTGTATTTTAAGTAATTAATCCAGAGCTGTCTGTAGGCGGGGTGCTCAGGTTCCGCCCACTCTCCGTGCTGGGTGCTTCTGTGTGCGGCGCCTCCTGGGAGTTTGGTGATATGATTATGCATGGCCTCTGTTCTGCTACATGACTCTGGATAGTTCGTATTCTAAATCCTAAATGATCACTTTTAGGTTTTATTCTCCCACAAGCTTCCCCTTTTTCTTCCCCCCTTCTGCTCTGCTACAGCTTCCACCCTTTTACCCTTTCCAGCTGCTATTGGAGCTGCGTAGAGCAGATTAATGTTGTTAAAGACTGTCATTATTGACTTTTATTGTATGTATGAAAGAGTGAATGAAACATTTTTTTTTTTATGAATAGTTTTAAAAATATTTTTGTATAACTCAAACCAAGCAACGAAATAAAATTGTATATTTTCCTAGCTCATATCGCTGTTGCTTCGTCCTTACGTGTGCTGCCTTTATTTTACAAATTACCTGTTCCCTTTGGGGTGGCGTTGCTGGATGACATTATGGTTTGTTGGGGCTAGTGAGCCAAAATTGGAGCCTATTTATATTTTAAGGGCCCCTGTGCCACGACATTTACATCAAGGAACTCACCTATTCACACACTCTCACACCCCAGGGTACTGGGGGCGAGGTGGGTTAAGTGCCTTGCCCAAGGACACAACGGCAGCATTCATCTGTGGGAGCTTTAATCTGTTATGTGGGTCAGTGGATCTGGCTGCTCTACCAATGATATTTACTCTATGTCGAGGGATTTGAATCACCAACATTCGGATCAGTGGACAAACACTACCAACTGAGCTACTGTCGCCCCACATAGATGCACAGATCTTGGTCTGAAGGTGCCTCACTCTTGTCTTCATGGAGGTTTATTTTTGATGCCATACTGTGAACATTTAAGATAAAGTAATAACATCTCCATGGAAATCTCCAGAAAACTACAGAATGCACCTTTAAGTCACACCTGACTTAACCTTTACACAGGAACCATGCTTTTTCCAGTGCAGCTGGATTGGACAAGAAAATCCACTAGACTCTTGCCCTATAAAATATTGTTGAAAACAGCTCACTAGTCAGACGCTTTCTTTTGGCCAACAACCTTTTACTTCCAATTTTACAGTGTGACCTCCAGACCCAGATAAAATATAATTTCATATTAATTAAAATGGACTGAGGTTGTGGGAGTGCTTTATGACTCAGACTAAAAGCTAATAAATGCGAGACCTACTTACCATTTAGTAAGCACAAACTTTCTGTACTGTTAAAGCCCGGCCTAATAGTGTTACATTGATATTTATGTGTGAATAGATAAAGAACACAAATGCACAGTTGGCTTCAAGACAAGAACTGGAGAAGATGCCTTGTGTATGATTACAGCTTTAAAATACATTAGAATAATAAAGCATTGTATTTTATTAAATTTAGAGGAACAATCGCCCCCAGAGGCCTGTTACCATCGCCATGCATTAAGTTTGACATGAAAGAGCAGTGCCTAGGAGGAAGACTGTTGTTAACCCTTGACATTTCCATCATGGCTGATTTGTCATAGCCATTGCACTGAGGTTAGATATGCTGACATTGAACTTAATAAAGAAGTGTGGTGCATGACATTTATGGAGGTTTTGTCTCATCCTGTATCAACTATATCCAAAGTTGAGTTTTTTGTTGTTGTTTTTTTTCTTATATAAGGCCAAGAACAAAAGTCTTTTAAGGGGATGTCTAGCTTTAGACAAATGCAGTACTATATGCACATAAAGGAGATTGACTGATATGGGCTTTTTCATGATGATACAGATCTGTGCTGGAGATTTAAAGCTGATAGCCAATATGCCAAAAAATGAAAATATCTGCACGATATACCAGCCATGCAACATACTGGTCTATCTCTGTATCTGATACCATAAAGGCCCCAGAATGGACAACCAATTACTGCACTGCTTACTATACAGCTGCCCTGAGGCAGCCTGATGGAAGTGAGGCGACCGTTCTGCCCTTTCCAACCACAACCAACACTCACGCACACACTAATACGAGTGAAGTGCCTTGCCGAAGGATAAAATGATTGTTTTGCCACTCCCAACTGTGCCACCTGGTATTCCCAGCGATCTCCCATCCAAGTACATAAGCTTCTGAGATCTGATGAGATCAGGATTTGACAAGGATGTTTGGCCAAACAGGAATAGCATATGATTGTACCCCCTTCTGTCCAGGCAGTGTAAACACGTCATAACAGTGCGTAATAGATTTTCTGGTGTATATTGACAGTTTTGCCACATTTGACTGCTCATCCTGGTCTCTGGAGGCTGTCTGCAGAAGAATGTTCAGGTGGCTCATCGTCATCAGTGTAGACTCACCTGTAAAGCCCAGGGGAGTGTGCTGTCCTCGTGTGATCCACCAGCTGTTTCCTCTGCACACTGTATTGTGTCACATGCACACGCTTCTACAGCTCAGCTATAAACAGTTGGATGTTTATTGTTCAGCTTGTGCTGTAAAAGGCCCTGGACACAAATAGTACAATCTTTTTTTTTTTTTCTCAAAAAGCAAATGAAAATATTACACTAGTCACAGTTTAAAATAGCAGCACTAGCAGTGGTATTGGTGTAGTGGGATATGTATTTGTTTTTAAATCAGTCGCAAATTTGATTCCTGTCTGAGCATATCTAGTGTTGTTTGCCCACTCCACTAAATGTGCCAGGAGGAAGGGCACCCAGCTTAATTAAAAACCTGCAAAAACCCAGACTGCATTGGGTCTCCCATGGCAAAAAGGTGTGATGAATTTAGATCCTGATGTCATTACCATGGGTGATTGGTTTCTTAAATGGCACAAGCATATAAAAGTCTTGAGTGTTCCCTCGGTACACATTTTACAGAATTTGTGGAGCACTTCAGCTCAACAAATCCAAGTTCTTTTCAGTCTTTTGTAGATCCAACATTTTGATTTTTGTAAGAAATGTGTTTCATTGCAACATCTCAAGGACATTTACTTTGCAGCCTGTGAAAGCTTTAAAAAGTCAGTATAAAATTCACTTCCAAATGTCAAATGGCACTCCTGTATATTTAAATTTTGAAAAGTAAGATAAAGCTGCTCATACGTATAAGGCAAATACACAATGGTGTTTCTTAGCGATACACCGATACATATATACTAGTATCGAATATTGGCGCCAATACTGAAAAAGTAGCTTTATTGGGTATCGGTTCAGCAGATATCCTGGTTGGGGCTTTAATTAGATGTAACAAGACTATTAACAGGCTTATTTTGGCTAGATCGTCTTATAATTTTGTGAACTTTTATTCATAATAAGGGGTTCAATAGTGATGATGAACAGTTGCATAACACAACTGGATCTCTTATGCAAGATTATTTAAATGTGAATGAAACGTGTGAAGAAAGCAAAAACCCAAAAAAGTAGTTTTTGCATTATATAGGCTCTCTTTATGTACCATCTAGAAGGTCAAAGGTCAGCATTACATCCATTTAGAATTATTGTTTCTATTTAACTTTTTTATTATTCAGGTTGGTAAATAAAAAAAAAACAACTATATATATATATATATATATATATATATATATATATATATATATATATATATATATATATATATATATATATATATATTTCCCATTGTGACCACTCATAAGTTTAAATTTGCGCTATGTAAGTTTTCTGGTAAGAGTCAAGCACCTGGTTGTGTCCATGGAGATATCCTAAGGAGATTGCTTTCCCTGGGATGTACCACAATATGGCATTAAAATTTCGTATAATTTAATTTATATGCTAGGAATTATTTTAAAATCTCGTTCTCGTGGACCCAATCTCGTATCACGTCTCATCTTGTGGAAATTGGTAAAAAAGCATATTCTACAGTAGGACCAACCTAATTGACCACAGTGGCACTTCAAAACTCTCCGAAACAACTGCAAATGTGCCCCTAATGAAAAAAGACTCAATAATGGAGAGAAAGAGATGTCATGGCAGGGGCGACAGAAGTACAGGAGCGCTGGAGGAGAAGAAGAAGAAGAAGAAAGCATTTGGAACAATTTAAGAGGAAGGAGTGAGATTTTTCTTTAATCCCTGAGAGGCAAAGCGACTTAATGGAAACTTCTCCTTATCGGGGCTGATGCAGAGACCTTCCATTGCCCGCCTCACTTTGATGTCTGCGCGAGAGAAACCAGTGGAAAAGGTCTCAACACATGCACAACACAGAGCTCCCAATCCCTCTGTGCCCTACACTTTTGACTGCAAATAGATCTTTACAGGGCCAGACCCAATCCCCCTTCACACTTTTTATATTTGTATCAAGAGAAGATTTGAGAAAAAAAATAATTCCACTGCCTTTTGGTGGCTAATCCAGTGTGCTAGATGAATCACAATCCAATGGGAATTGTGATTTGTGACGGTCCCATTATTAAAGAATCCATGTTATGCTGAAAACATTTTTTTTAGCCTTTAATCATGTTTAAATCATTGTTCCCTCATCAAAAACATACCTGTAGTTCTATTTTTTCCCCACATTTTTTTAAAGTCTCCCTCTACGCACAA
This sequence comes from Taenioides sp. WSHXM2023, assembly GCA_029959045.1. NCBI lineage: Eukaryota > Metazoa > Chordata > Actinopteri > Gobiiformes > Gobiidae > Taenioides > Taenioides sp. WSHXM2023. The sequence continues at coordinate 9,252,679 of CM057090.1, forward strand.
AAAAACATGAAAAACACAATTTTCCAGGATCCAGCACATCTTTAAGAACACAGAGGACCTCATTCATTTCTTAAAAAATGTTCGTAACTTCCACTTTAAGAAGATGCTGAGAGAACTCTGCCCCAGAGTAAGCGTTCTTAAGCAGCCGAATTTCTTCTTAAATGACAGTTGAGTCTAATTTACCAACATCCAGCTACAAACACCTCCAAGCTCATTTACGTTTTATTTACATAGAAAATTAATATGTATTTGGTTAGCAACACCCTCAGAACATCCATATATGGCCAATATGGGTTTGGCATTATGAAGCGCAAGAGAGAGAGTGAACGAGGAAGTGAGGTGGAGTGCGTCTACAGACTATTGCTGTTTTACAGTGAGAGAATATGTATCACTTTTCTGCGACCTACGGTAATTAACGAGGGAGGGGGCTGGGTAAGGGTGCATAAGAGTGCGCTCTGGTCATGGGGGGTCAGGGGGTGATGGGGGTGTTGAGTCCAGCACGGTGACCAGGTGCAGGGCTGTAACAGGCCCATATGGAGAGCACTGGGGCTGGGACAGACTGAGGCTCACTGCAGCCTGTATAAAGTTTGTTAGACCAGACTACAGACTACATACTCCATAAAACTCATCATAAATGTTATTGGATAACATAGTAATATGTTTATAGGAAATAATTCAAGAAAATATATAACTTACAATAATGGAGGAATTAGAGGTTTTTATTGCATTATCAGAGTATTAATATTCTAAAACAGTAGAATTTTTGTTTTTATGAATGGTCCTGACTGTTCGTAGGATTTGTTCTCCCAAAAGAACATTCTCAGTTAAGAAAAAGTTTTGTAAATGCCACAAATGTTCATAAGAAGGCCTTAAATACAATAAGAACATTTCATGAATGAGGCCCAATATCTATTGTCAGACAATAGCCATTATTTTAAGTTCTAAAACATGAAATGCCAAAGCAAGAGTACTTTTAAAGGTCAGTATCAATACAAATACTGCATAATATTTGTCCTGCAAACTGTCTGCATTTTTTTTTTTAGATAATGGGACATAATAATAATAATAAAATCCTGTCTTTTCATACCAAAATTTTGTACCTGACCTCAACAAAAGTTCTGAAAATTTTTTGTGAAATTCAGTGGATTTTTGTATTAGTTTATCAGGGCATATTTTGAAGTTGTTTATTATGTTAACAGAATCTTACTTTTTAAACACAAATCAAATCAAATCACAATCGCAGCACAAAAACAGAATAATTGCAATTTGATTATTTTCCAAAACCATGCAGCCCTAGTGACAGACATGACTAATTCCAAAGATTAAGTTCAATGATGTATCATAGAACAAAAATGCAGTGGAAACATGACCGGCGCCCCACTGCTCAAAGTGTGAAGGAGCTCTTTGAATTATTAATATTGTAATAACACGTCATTTTACAGTGGGTTCGTGGCAATGCATTTCAGCGCTCGAAGCAGGATTCTAATCATAGGAGAGGGTGCTTTAATCATGTACAGGGACTTGTTTTGGTTTTGAGTGGTTCAGATTAACAACTGGGAAAACAGCAACATGAATGCAAAACTACAGTCAAGAAAATAAGATAAGATAAGATAAGATATGCCTTTATTAGTCCCAAATCTGGTAAACTATCAAGAATGAGCTCTATGCAAACAGAATTAGTGATGTTACATATATAACCCTGTATAACCCCAGAGAATGGCATGTTTCTCCAGCAAAATGATCGGATGAGCAGGTTTTATTAACTGGAGAACAGAGACGGCAAAATGAGAAATTGAATTTGTCAACTGGACAGAAGCAGCTCATCCAAGCTGCTTCTTCAGTTCTGGTCAGAGAGCTGGTGGGCACTAAAAAACAAGACAACAGAGAATCAGAACCCAGGAGAAAGGGTGTAACTATTCCTTACCTGGCTGGTGTTTCTGAAAAACTACAGAGGATTTTCAGACAACATGAAATCCCAGTCTATTTCAAACACTTTAAGACAGAAACTGGTCCATCCTAAGGACAAAACACCGGGCCACAAACAAAGCAATGTGGTCCACTCCATTCAGTGTAGTGAAGACTGCAGTGAGCGCTACACTGGAGAAACAAAACAGCCACTTCACAAGAGGATGTACCAACACAGACGAGAGAGCCAGAGTGGACCTCAGTCTGCTGTACAGCTCCATCTAAAAGCCATGGGCCACTCCTTTGAGGACAGTGAGGTACAGATCTTAGTCAGAGAAAAGGTTTGAGAGGGGAGTTAAAGAAGCTATTTTTGTCAAGAAAAATAATCCTTCCTTGAACAGAAATGGAGGCCTCAGGCATCATCTCTTTCCCATTTATAACTCTATCCTCAAACATAAATCAAAACATACAAGAAAACAATAGGGCTAGCCAGGTCTGGTCCAGAGGTGTGAAAACACCCATTATGCTCTAGTTTCAGAGTAATTTCATTGTAATTAGCTCCTCCCTTCAGGCAGATATAAGGCAGTGTCCACCAGCATCTGACCAGAACTGAAGAAGCAGCTTGGATGAGCTGTGAAACTTTTGTCCAGTTGACAAATTAAATTTCTCCTTTTGCCATGGATTCTACCTGGACGACTGAGGGATTTTACACATATCTGAGAACAGAGACATATAAATACTATACATTTTGATTTATTATTGCATTTTTAGGTAATAGTTAGTTTAAAGGTGCACTACGTAACTTTTCTGGTGGAGGGTCTGCCTACTTTTTTGTCTCCATGACGATGTACTAGCTTTGCTTGGAATGTGTCACAGTATGGTATTAAACTATCACCATGGAAACAAGCAGGAGATGCCACCAGACCAAGACCAGACCACCGGTCAGCTCTGTGCAGAGGATGGACCACAGACTCTTGATGTGCATGTTCAGTGAGCAATAAAAACAGCCATAATTGAATGAATGGTAGATTGATACATCTAATGCCACACTGTGAAACATTTCAGACAAAGTAATACCATCTCCATGGAGACAAGAAGGTGGCAGACCCTCTACCCAAAAAGTTGTAGTAGCACAAAGCACTGCCACTACAACAACATAGACACCCTACAGGAGATGACTAGCCATTTATTCATTTGGCAAAATAATCCTGTATTTGGAACAATTTTGCATACTGTGTCCTCGGACAAGACATTTTTTGTCTTTTTGTCTAGACAAAATATAAGGGGTGGGCTGCCTGTGTGCAGAACCAGGAAAATGCAACGCACTATAGTTTATCCAGCCATGGCTGCCATTGCCAGTATTATTGTTGTTAGAAAATAAAAAAAAAGTTATTTAAAAAAAAAAAAAGTTTAAACTGTTCCTTTTTACTCAGTGATTTATTTATTTATTATTATGATTAGTTGTTTATTTCTACATTTTTATTTTGTATTTTTTTTTATTTCTTTCATGTCTTATGTGTGTGTGTATTAGCTGTATCGGTTGGCAGATATATTGGGCCGATATTTTTATACTTTTTAGCATATCGGCTATCGGTCATAATTCTCTAGCAGAGGCTGAGATTTTGTTTGGGCAACCAGCAGCCTAAATATGCATGAAAAATATATGCAAAAACTTTATTTGAACACTGAAGTTTAAAGAGGCCAATGTATAAATGTAACTGCACTGCTCTCTACACAGTTTGTAGGAAAAGAAAGGTGAGGATTAGTTCTACAAAATTTTAATTTGATAATTTGGGATTACTTGCGTGTGTAAATAGATGAAAAGATACTTGCTTTAAAGATATGACCACATAGATTGAGAATTGTGGTACCTTTCTTAACATGCAGACTATATAGTGGTATAGGTCTACATTAGATGAAAAAGGTATTCTAGAAATAGATTTGTGAGCAGGATGCACAAAGCGGGCAGGGCGATGGCGAAAAGCAGGGAAGCCTTCGATCACTAGGACCAAATGTGAATCTTTCTCTGTTGTGGCCCCTAAGCTCTGGAATGCTCTCCCTCTTCATCTGAGATCATGCTCCTCCCTACCGCACTTTAAAACCCTCCTAAAAACACATTTTTTCAAGATGGCATTCAACAGCACATGAGCTCTGCCAACTTTAGACTTTTATCTTTGTGTATTAAGCCACTCTTTCATGTAATATTTTATATATTTTATATTTGTTTTATTGTTTCACTAACTTGTTACAGTTGTTTTAAATGTGCTATATAAATAAAATGACTTGACTTGACTTAAGAAAATGGAAGAAAGTAATGAATTACGTGTCTTTATAGAGCATTTTACTATACCAGGAAAACTCAGAGTAGTGTAAAGAGTCCAGTCGGCAGTGAGAAATTGCTCTCTTCAAACAGGGGTCTTTCCCACTGCCGGCGGTGGTGAGGCCCCTGCTGAAGAATCTGCAATTTAGATTTTAATGATTTTAACAACTACCGACCAGTGTCTAACTTACCATTTTTAAGCAAAATTTTAGAAAACCTTGTTTTTGTCCAACTAAATGATTTTTTAGATGATCACAACATTTTGGAAATATTTCAGTCTGGTTTCAGGGTGAACCACAGCACAGAGACTGCCTTGGCAAAGATTTTAAATTATTTTTGAATAAATTGTGATTCACAAAAGGTGTTGGTTCTACTGGATCTGAGCGCTGCCTTGGACACAGTAGACCACACTATTCTTATAACTCGCCTAAAACATCTCGGCCTCTCCGGTGCTGTTCACAAATGATTCATATCCTATCTCACAGACAGAACATTTATGGTGAGTGTAGACACATGCTCCTCCAAGGTCCATAAAATCACATGTGGTGTGCCCCAGGGTTCCATTTTAGGCCCTGTGCTTTTTAACTTGTACATGCTCCTTCCTGGTGGTGTCATCAGGAAACATGGAATCAACTTAACCACAGTTATGCAGATGATACGCAGCTTTACATCTCCATGTCTCCTGATGACACCAGGCCAATAGATGCTCTTTTTTACTGCATTTTAGATATCAAATACTAGATGGCAGAAAACTTTCTCCATCTTAACCAGGACGAAACTGAGGTTTTAGTCATCGGTCTTGAGGCCCAGAGAGAGAAACTTTTACCCAAACTACAAGCACAGTCTTTTAACCCATCTCCTCAAGTGAAAAACCTGGGCGTCATTTTTGACTCTGAGCTGACTTTTACCCCACACATTAAGAACATCACAAAAATAGGTTTCTATCACCTAAAATACATAGCCAGAGTCCGCCCCATTCTCTCTCGGGCCAACACGGAGCCACTGATGCTTTTATCACCAGTTGAATAGACTACTGTAATGCCCTAATCTCTGGTCTTCCCAAAAAGAGTATTTCAGGTTTGCAATTATTACAAAATTGAGCAGCACATGTCCTGACTAGGACCAGAGGGCAGGACCACATTGTACTGGTTTTAAAATCACTGCATTGGCTCCCTGTGAGTTTCAGAATCGATTTTAAAGTTCTTTTACTGTTTTTTTAAATGTTTTAATGGTCTTGAGCCTTCTTATCTTTCAGAACTGCTTTTACCTTACGAACCCTGGCGGACCCTGCGCTCCTCCAGCAGCAGGCTCCTGGTCATTCCTAAAGTCAGGTCACACACTCACAGAGAGGAACCTTTCCAGTTGTACGGCCCTCGTCTATGGAACAGCCTGCCGGAGGACCTCAGGGCTGCAGAGAACATTCATGTTTTAAAGAGTAGGCTCAAGACCCACCTGTTTAGCTTGGCCTTTGATTGAAATTTTATACTTTTACTTGTTTTTATTATTCATATTTTATTTTATTTATTTATTTTAGGCATATTATTAGCTTGAACGCATATTTCTTTATAATTTTTAGGATTTACAGTGTTTCCTCTGTAGGAGCCCTCTGCACCTGTATTCAGCCTCACCCCTTTTACTATGTGTAGTTTTATGTATTTTAGCATGTTAGTGTGTGTGGGTGTGCGTGTGTGTGGGTGTGTGAGTTACTGTTTGGGTTGTTTGGTTGTGTGGGGTCAGGCAGCTGTGGGGCTGGTTGGGTGGAAGGAAATGTGGGATTGTTTTTAATCACTGTAAAGCACTTTGTGTTACATTTTTTGTATGAAAAGCGCTTTATAAATAAAGTTTGATTGATTGATTGATTTTAAGATAAGATAAGATAAGATAATCCTTTATTTGTCCCACAATGGGGAAATTGCAGTGTCACAACGCAAGTTACAGAAACAGTAGGAAAATAAGAGCATGCATCAAATCAAGATAAATAATAATAAGTATTTACAATCAACTAAAAAACACAACACTGTAAGCTAAGCTAAAAGGCACAGGAACATTGCACAATAAGTGTTTTGATTCTGAGATGATTGTGTACAGTGCAGTGATGGACAGTGGTGGGTAATAAATAATAGCAGGTAATGTGACTTTAAATAATATTGCACATTGTTATTATTACTATGGAGATGACACATGGATTGATTGATTGATTGATTGAAATGTAGTATAGTTGGAATGATTTTAAAAAGAAAACAGATTTTGGAGAGTTGCCACAACAAAGACAGTTTGTTTATAGAATACAAGTTAAGTCCTAAAAATACTCCAGATTTCCCCCAAAATATAATGAGGTGAATACTCTATTTCCTGCTTTAAAATAATGAGAAGGTTGGTATTGCAAAGCGAAATCTACCGTATTATTGTATTCCCTGGGTCTGAGACAATGCAGTCCGACTCAAGGGCCAACTATTTCCTACAGTTAAGGTTTTTGCAGGACGCTGTGTAATCCATAGTCGATCCTCTGACTGTAAAAACATGTTGTTTGGAGCAGAGTTCAGACTTTGAAGGAATAGATTGTACTGATTGCACCGATAAAAGTCTGTTGTTTATGAACTTAAGCCTCTGCTATTCTGAGGTCTGAGAGCTTTTGAGTGTGAATTGTTGCTCATTGTTCTGGTATAGTGAGTGCCGATGGAAATAGGATTTAAAGCAGACCTATTATGCAAAATGGCCTTTTTAGAGGTTTAAACCATGTCATAGTTGTTTCCCCTTCTCATTTACCCCTCAAAGTTGTATTTAGAGTGATTTGCGCATGTTTGAGTGCAGTTTAATCATTTTCAAGACACCAAATTGCCAATCAACCACCGTTTTCACCACCACTGGCATGTACCCACTGTTTTGTACTTACTTCATTCTCTAATTTTATTTTCTTAATTGGTGACATGCATAGGATTCATCAATGTTGCATAGTGATTTTGGTACAAAAAAAAACAAAACAAAACACAACTTGCTAGAGTGATCTGCAGCTATCAGTCAAGTCTTGCCAAGTCTTTGTTGTGATGATGTTTACGGTAGCATCAGCTCCCTTTGGGCACTGCAGTTTTCTAACACAGAAGTCAGCAGACTTGTTTCTTTTCTTAAGTCATTTCAGATTCATATTGCAATGTGCAAATTCTAACATCCATGGGTGTCATAGTTTTTAACTATAGCAGACACAAACACAATATGTGTTCTTTAAATAACTACACTATTTCTCTTTCCAATTTTTTTTTTTTTTTTTTTTTCCAAAATTATAGCTTGTCCCACTGTGTCAGTCTGATTTAATCTTTACAAATGAATGTGAGATTGATGAGATATTTCCTCCATTAGAGTATGGGGTGTTATCTTCTTAGTAAAGCCTTATTAAACCCCAAACACCACAAAAGGGTAAAACTTGTGTTTCAGACTAGACCATCCTCCTGATTGTCTTTGCCCTTCACTTTTTTCTCAGACTGTCCAGTGAACAAGAGCCCCAGGATTCACTAAAATGCTTTGATTCCCACAGGGTCTAGACTTGTTGTTTCTGAACTTCTTTGGCAGTCTTTCAACAGTGCTGAGCAGTCAGGAATCACAAAAACACTGCAGAAGAATGGGGCAATTACTGAACATATTTGGAGATTAGTAGAAGTTAGAGGCATCTCTGCAGGGCCCAAGCTTACAGTGATGTTTATTAGGTAGGCCTCTGTTTCTGTATTAGGGCTCCAGTGGAAAAAAGCAATTGGATTTAGTCATGTTGAAGTTGCAGTGCAGTAAAAATGTAGTAACAATCATAGACTGTAACCTGCTAGCTTCTAAATAGGAAGTGTTCATGGGGGTGCTTACGGCTCAATCAACTCTGGCTCCAGTTGACTTACATTGAAAAATTGTCACCCCTCTCTCTGGAACTGCTGCAGTGAGCCTCGTCATTTTGGTCTTAAAATGTTAACCCGCTCTACATGAACTTTTATTTTGCTATTTTGTCTAATATGGAAGTGGTTCCAGATTCACCTCTATAGCTGCTAGAATCGTGAGCTTCATTAGACTTGAAATCAAACACTATGGGTGACATTATAATGACTTTTGCAAAGTCATTATAACCAAATAATACAGCTATTTTTGTCTATTTTTGTTTAACAATTTGTAGATCCTGCTGCATAAAGTCAGTGACAAACACATAGCAATAGAATATGCCGGCTCACAAAAATAAGCAGTGTGTTTTGAATGAGGGGTAAATAAAATATGTTGTGTATCAAATAGTGCAGTGAGTCAGCAGGCTGTTGGTTTAGACTGGCATGTGTCCGGACCTGCAGGAACAGACTGGTTATGAGAACAATATTGAGAGGAGATGCTGTTTGGCTCAGTGCACCTCATCTTTTGTATGCAGTCTAGGCACAAAAGGGAACAGCCTGAATATGTCATCATTAGTTAGGTTAAAGACTCCAGTGCCATATCTGATAGTGAGATAGAGAAGGGAGTGTTTGGTTTTGAATGTAATTAAAGGTGCACTGCGTAACTTTTACACCTGTTACTTTCAAGGTAGATGTTATTGCTTTGTCTGGAATGTTCAACAGTATTGCATCAAACTGCCATTTATTTATTCAATTACTGATGTTTTCACAGCTAAAAATAACTTGAAAAACACACATTCTTACTGTGAGTAGAGTAGCCTCTCCACAGATCTGACTTGTAACTTGTCTTGGTGGCTTCACCTGTTTGTTTCGATGGAAATTGATCAGTTAAATTGCATACTGTGTAACATTCCAAGTAGAGACAATCAGATGGCAGTCCCTCCACTAAAAGCTAGTACACCTACAACTTAAAATAAAGGATACAACTTCTTTCAATGTATAAACAACACCTTAAAGGTCCTATATTACACAAAATGGTTTATTGTGCATTTTAAGCCATGGTAGAATGTTTTTACCTCATGTGTTGTTTCATTTTCACATGTTTCACATTTATTATCAGTCTGTCTACATCTCCAAAGCTCAAAATGCTCTGTTCCACCTTGTGATGTCATGAAGCAGTAGATTTAAAGTTATCAGCTACTTTTTACCTTTAGTTCAAAGACTGGCAATTCCAGGGCTGAAATCACCTAAATTTATATTATAGTGAAAGTGTATGAATTTTAAAAACACAGTGGAGCACTTCCTGTATTATCACAAGATTGAACAAAATGTTTTCTAGCTGAAAGAAGTACACCACTTATATATGCAGGTTTTGTGTATTAAGCATGGGTGAATGAAACACAGGTATACTTTTGATGAGGAACATTATAACATAGATCAGAAAATAGTGTAATTGAGTCCCTGAATGAAATTACTTCAGTCTTGTTTACGTAGTTTTTACATTTACATTCACAACCTATTTTTGTATTTGTAATAATAACTTATATTGTCCAAATCTGACTAGTAATCAGATTGGCTCGAATTTGCCACCCCATTAATTTATCAATCTCATTTACATGGTCAAATGTGGTTTCCCTGGCAACGCTACTCAAACAAGTCTCCATATTCTGGATAATTACAGTTAAACCCCCTTTAAACTTCAAACTTCTCCATATGGATCTTTATTAAGCCTGCCATAGCTTCACACCAGATGCCCTTCAGACTGGCATAATAAAAAGCCCATCCTTTGTGACTCATTTGGGGCAAAGGCAGTAGAAATCAATTAAGCGAGACAGACCGAATGACCAGAGTGGTGATGTACAGGAGCTGGACAAGGACACAGCACAATGAGCAGATAAAAGACCACATGAAGTCAGCCGGCTGGAAAAGAACCTGATACAACAGAAGAGGCCGAGCGTCAGCAAGACAGATCACTCATTCAAATGGCGTTATAGACTTACTGTAAAGCAGGCTTGTTATCGATTGATGTATTTGTTGTAGTGGCAACAGCATCATCATGGACCACCACGTATTGATTTCAAATGGATAAAGTATGAGGCTAAAATGCTGATGGAGCTTGTTTGAAGTTATAAGTTTTTTTAAAGGTGCACTGCGTAACTTTTATGGTAAGGTCTGCCACTGACTTATCGGTACAGAGATAATATTTCAATCCAACTTTATATTTTATAAACAAGACAGTTATCAAAGTGCTGCACATAGCAATCTAAACCATTTAACTCTAAAAAGTCAGCAGAATTATGTTCCAGACAAAAGGAACTAATAGAAACAATAGATAAAAATAATAAAATTTCCAAAATATCACATTAAACATATCTATTTGGCAGTCATTTACTGTTTGTATTGCTTAAAAATGCATTGAAAACTTGCCTTCCTACTCTAAGTTGGGTTGCCTTTCTACAAATCTGACCTGTAACTTGGCCTGGTTGTGCTGGCTGGTTGTTTTCACGGAGATACATAAAGTTAAGGCAATACTGTGGAACATTCTTGGCAAAACAATGACATCTCCTAGGAGATAATCAGGTTGCAGACCTCTACCATTTAAGTTACATAGTGCACCTTTAAGTCCAAAATGTAACACAAACTATTAATACAAATTTCCTGAAAACAAGTGTAAACATTGTACTGTACATTTGATAAGAGGCTGTTAGACTTAGACTTTATTGATCCACAAGGGAAATTACTTGGACATTACATTACTATTTTGAGACAACAGTAGTTGTATCAACACTACAGAGGTTCAAAAGAAAATATGGAACACTGGATAATACTGTGAAATACTGTGAAATATAAGAATATATACAGATGTATACCAAACCAACAAAATAAAAAATAGGTTAATTGACCACAGACATCACACTTTTGTTATGCTTATCATCCATCCATCCATTTTCTTCCGCTTATCCGGGGCCGGGTTGCAGGGGCAACAGTCTAAGCAGGGACTCCCAGACTTCCTTCACCCCGGACACTTCCTCCAGCTCCTCCGGGGGGACCCCAAGGCGTTCCCAGGTCAGCCAAGAGACATAGTCCCTCCAGCTTGTCCTGGGTCTTCCCCGGGGTCTCCTCCTGGTGGGACATGCCCGAAACACCTCCCGAGGGAGGCATCCAGGAGGCATCCGGAACAGATGCCCGAGCCACCTCAGCTCTCAACATAGAGGAGCAGCGGCTCTACCTCAAGCTCCTCCCATGTGACCGAGCTCCTCACCCTATCTCTAAGGGAGCACCCAGCCACTCTACGGAGGAAACTCCTTTCGGCCACTTGTATCCACGATCTTGTCCTTCGGTCATTACCCCTAGCTCATGACCATAAGTGAGGGTAGGAACGTAGACTGACCAGTAAATCGAGAGCTTTGCCTTTCGGCTCAATCGGAGTTTGCCCAACCAGTCCACATGTGCTTTGTGGATCTGGAGAAGGCATTCGACCGTGTCCCTCGTGGGGTCCTGGGGGAGTGCTCTGGGAGTATGGGGTTTGGGGCTCTTCGCTAAGGGCTGTCCGGTCCGTGTATGACTAGAGCAGGAGCTGTGTTTGCATTGCCGCCAGTAAGTCGGACCTGTTTCTGGTGCATGTTGGACTCCACCAGGGCTGCCTTTTAGGCGCAGTCAGGGGCCGGAGGGGATCTGGTTTGGGAACCACAGGATCTCATCTTTGCTGTTTGCAGAGGATGTTGTCCTGATGGCTTCATCGGACCGGGTCCTCCAACATGCACTGGGGCTGTTTGCAGCCGAGTGTGAAGCGGCTGAGATAAGGATCAGCTCCTCCAAATCTGAGGCCATGGTTCTCGACCAGAAAAAGGTGGCCTGAATTGCCTCAAGTGGAGGAGTTCAAGTATCTCAGGGTCTCGTTCACAAGCGAGGGGAGGATGGAGCATGCTTATCATCAAGTTACATATTTGGAATGGGAAATTATTTACAGACAGAATAGTGAAATAACACTAGGATTAGGTTAATACAGTATCAGCATTTTAAGACCAAAATGACGAGGCTGACTGCAGCAGTTACAGAGGGAGGGGTGATAATTTTTCAATGTAGTCAATTGGAGCGATGGCGCTGGAAGCGCTCCCATGTTCATTTCTGGCTTATGGGATAGCTATGTCCGTTTAAATATACAGTCTATGATTTCTCCCCATGTGGGTTGGTTTCATTTAGGCATCTGGTTTTTGCCATCAACCCAAAACATACAACAGCAAAGGTAGTCCTGACCAAGCTCAAGATTTGGAGATGGGTCCTTTTGCGCAGCTCTGTGGTGCTCTCTGCTCCTGACAGGTTGCCATAGCGATGAAAGATGCATCAAATGCAGAGGACCAATTTCCCTACTGGGACAAAAATGTGTACTTTGAAATAATGAAATGTGTTGTCATAGACTGAAACAAGGAATCTGCCCTATTATATATCTCTTTTATTTCAGTTCTTTTCTCTTTACAAAAAAAAAAATACTTTTATTATTTTTACTGTCATGTTTACCCTACAAATTACTCAGGGAGAAGTGTGACAGTGTGTAAATGTTGCAAAAGGCCGCAATACAATATTTAGCAAAACACGTAACTCTGCTTGTTTTAGCGGTAGAAATCAGGGGTTAAATCGTAAATGAGCAAAGTGAAATATGACAAAACCAATTTAACTGTGAAAGTAATGAGATATTTACAGCAGAGTGGCAAGCAGTGCGTTTGGCCGCCCATATTTTTGCTACGTTTTGTATCTGATCTCTTTTAATGAGCAGATAACTTTTAGATTTCTTTTGTCTTATTACTACTGATGTATTATATACGTGAATGTATATAGTCACAAAAATAAGGAAATGAGAGACTGAACTTCAAGGCAAGCAAGCTATATTACTGCTTAACAACTTATCAATCATCAAGGCATAATGGGAATTTCTGTACATTTAGTGGGCAGTAAGGGTGGTGGCCCAGAAGGGACAAATTTAATGTCAATACATCACAGGATCTACCTTCAATTTTATATTATTCTCATATGTTTAGGATCAGTGTTGTTATTAATAATCAGATTATGTTTAAATATAGATTTTTGAGTTGTGCTACATGTAACTGCCTGGTCTCTCATAATTTGATTTTGTTTCACTCAAACGCTTAATTGTTCTTATATTTAATTTATCAGCCAATTTACCAATTTCTCAATTCAGAAAATGTGGTATCCAGTAAAATTACAATCTAATAACAAGATAGCCCAGATTCACAGATCTGATGAGCTGTTAACACTTTATAATAGCTAATTTTTTTATTGCTTTAAAAGTGCTGAACTTGTTTTTTCTGTCTTAAAAAACATGAAAAACAGAACTATTTCATTTTCACTTTCATTTCAGTTGTCCAAACTTTTTCCAAGCAAGCTCATTTTTCATTGCAATGAGTTTAGAAGTACTTTTCAGGCCAGAGGGGAGTTTGGCAGTCATGGTAATACATACAAAAATTAGCAATTGAACCGCACACATCTGATTAAAAGAATACAAAGCTTTATAATTAGTTGCAACAAAGACTATTCATAATGAACAGAGAGTTTATTAAAGGTTCTATATTACACAAAATGGATCATTGTGATCTTAGAATGTTGTTATCTCCTCAAAAACATACCTGGAGTTGTTTGGTTTAATTCCCACATGTTTGAGTAACTCTTTATTATTAGTCTATCTACCACTCCAAAGCTCAAAATGCTCTGTTCCACCTTGTGATGTCATGAAGCTGTAGTACCTTTTACATCTCCTTCAGTAGAGATTGGTAATTCCAGGTCTGACATGACATCACAAGATGGAAGTTAGTGTTTCCTGTTTGAGAAAAGAACTCTGCATGGTTTATGCATTAAACGTGTGTGAATGAAACAAAACACAACTGCAGGAATGTTTTTAATGAGGAAACAACCTTATAACATACATCAGAAAATAGTGTAATACGGGACCTTTAAAAATGAGTCAGGATTAATAACTACTTAATTAAAACTAATTAATTAGTCTTAATAATTGTTCATAAGCATTTGTTTATGCTTTATTAAAGGTGCATTGTGTAATGTTTCTTGTGGAGTGTCCGTCAAATGTCTAGTCTCCATGGAGATGTTATTGTTTTGTCTGGAATGTTTCACAGCATGGTTTTAAACCTTGCTATCTTTATGGAGACTAACTCAGATCAAGTTACAGGTTAGATCTGTGGAGAGGCAACAGGAATTCACAGTCATAATGCCTGTTTTTCTAGGTATTTTTGAGTTACAAAACCACCTGTTATGTAATAAATGTACGGTAGAGCTATTTAATGTCATACTGTAGAACATTCCAGGCAGAGCAATGAAATATCTATAGAAACAGGCAGGTGATGGACCCCTAACCAAAAAGTTACGCAGTGCACCTTTAAGACTAAGTAAGATATAGTTCATCTAAAGTGTGTGTATATGGCAGAGCTCTACTGGGCCTCTTCAGAAGCAGCTTTCCTCCTCAGACTGACAGAGGTACAGAGGTGAGGAGGGGGTCAGAGCCTCAGTCACTGGAGCTGACGAAGCATGGAGCCCTGAGTCCACAAGGAGCAAAGATCACCATCACGCCACGAGACAGGTTCACCACATGTCCCTCTCCTCCTCTCCTCAGCCCATTTCTGCGTCTCCATGTGGCCATTCACCAGACAGATGCCATCAACGTGAGACATAGAATCACACCTCAACAAAAAAGCCACTTCAACAGTCCCTAGTTCCAAAATGAGATGCTGTGTTTTGATCATCCATCTCCTGTCAACGTGTGCTTTCTCTAGAAGGCTACAGTAACTCACGTCAGGTTCAATTTTTAGCCAAAAACTTGCCGTGATGAGGCTATAACGCTGGTTGACGAAAATAAAGAGTGGAAGAGAACAGGCTTGAGGGTACGCGCATAAATAAATCCAAGAGGTGTGACAGCCATTGGTGAGGAGTGACAGCCTGTCAGACACAGGCAAATGGAAGAGTAGGCTATAACCAGTCAATGACCAAGGAATGGAGAGAAAATAGCTTTCACAACATGTTTAAAAGTATACAGTCATTATTTTAGTGAATGGTAAAATGGAGCATGTCTAGTTATAATAAACACTCCAGTATCTTTGTGATTGCTTTTTTTTTTTTTTTTTTTTAAAGCCCACTGCACACTACAGGATAATTTGTCAGATTTAGGACCTAATTTGCTTCTCCCCAAACAGATCAGAACAGAGGATAGGGGCAGATGGAGTGACACAGTGAACAAAGATCAAAACTTAGACTTAAGGCCACCACAGACTACAAGAAAATTTGCCCAATTTTGGCTGTGATTTGCTTCTCCCCGAGTTTGGGGAGTCGTGACCCGACTTTTGTCTTTGTGTGCATTTTTAAAGCCGCTGCACTCCTCATGTGTATGGTGTCAGTGCGACTCTGAGCTGCTCTGTCATGTTGTAATAACCAAACATCAGTAACGCTACAGCAACAGCCAATTAAACAGAGCGTCAGGGGCAGACCAAGTAACCGACACAGAGGCGAAAGATACAAACTCAGTAAATAGCGAAAATAACTATGAGTCACCTCTCGTAAAGTTGTAAATATAAACTGCAGCAGCTTATCCACCTTATCCATAGAAATTGTCCTCTGCAAATAATGACACCCAGCCCACAAAACCGTGCTGTGAATCCAGTTTGAGGCGTTCATTAAAAGTAAAAAGGCGAGAGTAGTTCCTCACATGTGTCTGTTTACATCCACAATGCACGGATTGGGGTGAAGCTGCAGATTAGCGATAGTGACTCTACTTCCTGTGTACTTTATCGCCGACCTTCTGTGCTTTACAAATCATGTATCTGAAATATTGCATCACATTTCACAAATAATAACACAGTTTGTTGTGGATGTAAGCTAGAAGTCAGTGCTCTGATCTTTTGAACACTTGCATTTCAAAGCGAGTGATTTTTCTCTAGACAGGAAACAGACGTTAGGTGCGCTGACATCTTTATAGCCTGTGATCCGCAGCCATATCCCACTGCATTTAAACTCATACGATTCTCCTCGTGTCTGTGGTGTGCGCTTTTTTCGCACGTTTTAAAGATCGTTTAAGACCAAAAAATCCAGTAGTGTGTGGCAGCCTATAGATAAACTTCATTGATCCACAAGGGAAATTATTTGGACACAGTAGCTCACACATCATAATATATTATAATAACAAAGAGCAAAAGTATGAATGGTAATAATGAATTCTAAATAAGTAGCAAAAATGGCAAGAGACTGGTGTCGAATAAGGCATAATTATATAAATGTATGTGTACAAATAAAAATAAAATATAGAAATATAGTAATACAAATATATCTCAGCTCTATAGAGGAGGTCGTAAGGAGAAACAGTGTAATGATGAAATAATGATTGACAGGACATAGGGTTGTCTATTACATAAGGATGAGTTGTTGTACAGTTGTATGGAGTGTGGTATGAATGTAATCCTGTATCACTCACTGTTTGAGTGGAGCTGTAGAAGCCTGTTGAAGAATGAGCTCCTCAAAACACAAGAAACAGTGAAAAATAATGTAAAGTTGTAAAGTTAAACTGCATCATTTCCATCCATATTATATATATGTGTCCTCGGCAAATAATGGCACGAGTCTACAAAACAGGGTGCTATTAAACCAGTTTGAAACATTCTTTAAAACTAAAAAGGTGAGTGTAGATCCTCACGTGTGACTGTTTACATAAATTTATATAAGTAAACATGACTCTACTTCTTCCTGTATCATTTATTACCTTTGGTGCACTCAAAGCATTTCTCTGAACTATTGCACCACATTTCACAAATAATAATAACAGTGTTTTAACCAGTGTTAATTTCGTTGACGAAAACTATGACGAAATTATTTCGTCAACGAAGGTTTTTTGCGGAAGAAAACGAGACGAAAACTAAATAAAAATTACTTTTAAATGACGAAAACGATGACGAAATAGACGGACATTTTCGTCAACAAATAAAAGACGAAACGAAAATATAACCTGTGACGAATAATAGATCCATGGTGACGAATAAGTGGTCAGGACTCCTCAGGAGAAGAGAGAGGAACGAGCGGCCGCTGCGCTAAAGAGCCAATCACAGCGCGCGTTGTTGCGCGGTGCCGAAAAGCTCACGCGCCCCGCCAAGAAACATGAGGAGGACAGAGGAGCAACAAGTGCTAAGAGAAGATGCTGGCGACTGGGATTGGGAGAAAAAGACGGTCTGACCTGTGGTCTCACTTCACGTTTGATAACAAAGAGAATAAGACGACGTGTAAACCATGTGGCGCGTCAATCAAGGGGAAAAAGAGTTAGAGTTAGAGTTTTAGAGTTCAAAGGTTGTTACAGTACTTGTTATGCATTAATAAGCTGCAGTAATAAACTGTATAGGACAAAAGGGCCTTTGACACCTGCACTTTAATTTTTTTTAAATATATTTTGGATTTAGCTGTGAATTATCATTTTGACAGTTATTGATGTGGTTTACACTGGTGTCATAAAGACAGACAGCAATAATTTATACTGTCTTTGTGCTTTGTTTGCTACTGCTTTTCCATTTAAACATTGAAACACATTTTCAATAAAAACAGTTGTGTTTAAATATAAAGTGTGAAATGTTTGCATATTAATATCCCAATTTCAAGAAAGTATAGTTTTATGTTCAATGTAAAAGGTAAAAATTGATACGTGTGAAAAGCTTTTAGTCGACTAAATCTATTGTAATTTTAGTCGACTAAATTTATTTTCATTTTAGTCGACTAAATCTATTTTCATTTTAGTCGACTAAATCTATTTTCATTTTAGTCGACTAAATCTATTTTCATTTTAGTCGACTAAAACTAGACTAAAACTAAAACAAATCCGATGACTAAAACTAGACTAAAATTAAAAGTAATTTTAGTCAAAAGACTAAGACTAAAACTAAATTAAAATTCCTTGTCAAAATTAACACTGGTTTTAACTTGCATCTAACCTAGAAGTGCAATGCTCTGATCTTTAGAGTCTCAAAGCGAGTTGGTTTACTGTAGACAGGAAACAGCTGATGGAAATGTGCTTGTTAGCTTGTATTTTTAAGCTTGTGGGGTGTGTAGTCACTGCAGTCTTTACACTCAGAGATTTAAAATGTCACACAGTTTTCCTTGTGTCTGTGATGTGCGCCTTTAAAAATCACTTAAGACTGAAACATCCTGTAGTGTGTGGTGATGGACTTCAGATGAAAAATAGTTAAAGTTGCTACGTGCTCTGAATTGTGGCTTGATAAACCTGTAAATATCCACCGTCTAGTTTGAACACAACACATGTAGGCAGACAGTAAGCTATAGTGAGTCCATCTTTTTCAGTTGATACACTGTGGAGTTAAAAAATAATCTGTGGTAAATTAACCTTCCACCTGCAATTGTGTTTGCAATTGCCCCATGGCTGTGAAATCGATTCCCTTTGTGTGAGCGTGCATGCTCATTTGACAGACACCATTAATCACACTTTGAAAATAATTTGTTTGGGATTCCATAGGATAAATTTGTAATTTCCATGAACTTAGCTACATTATGCATGCCCAGAAACTCCATTTCACCAGCCATCCATGCATTCAATTAGAGGCCTCGGCGAAGCAGGTGAGCTTTTCAATCACTCCATATTTCTCCTAAAGGAATCCACAGACCCTTGTAATCTACACTTAATTAGTAGCATGCTAACCATATGCCACGAAGAGCTAAGAACAATATACGTGTGTAGAATATAAAACAATTTTGTCTATATATATTCTCTTGTTATTTGAGTATTTTGTTTTGCAATTGTATACATTATGAACCATGTTCAGTGTACTTCTCTACTCCTTCTTGCATCTGGTAAACTTGGTAACTACACTCCAACATAAGTCAAATAGTGTGTTAAAGGTGCACTATGTAACATTTTGACTGGGGACCCGTCAACTACTTGTTTCTATGGAAATGTTATTGCTCTGCCTGGATCTGCATGTAATTAAACAGCTCTACCTTACTTATTATTCAATTACGGTGGTTTTATAGCTTAAAACCACCTCGAAAAACAGGCATTCTGACTGTGAGCGGGGTTGCCTCTCCACAGATCTGACCTGTAACTTGGTCTGGTTTGGTCTCCATGAAGATAGAAAGGTTTAATACTATAGTGTGAAACATGACAGACAAAGCAATAACATCTCTATGAACAAAAGCATTAGACGGACCCTCCGACAGAAAAGTTACACACAAAAAAACACACACACACAGACACTTTTGGTATGTACAAATGTCTACATCGTATCTGTCAGAATCTACCAGAGCAGAACAGGCACTGGATCAATTTCAGACTGGTGCATCTTATTTACATGCAAAGACGACAGCATTCCTGCCGTGTGATTATGTTTTTGCAAACCGCAGTGCACCTGAAATTATTAATGCTCAGTTTCAGAGTCTGAACATGGCTGCTCTGTAGGGAGAACGTGTCATGTTTTATCACTACCGCGCTGGGAGATGAGTCGGCAAAATTCAAATTAAAAACAGAGTATTCTGCGAAGCTGGAGAAATTACAAAATTATGTATTTTTTATGTAAACAAACGTTAGGGTTTTGATAATGTACTTACCCCCTGGAGTGCTGTAATTTGTCAAGGTGAGAAGGCTTCTACTGGCTTGATGGAGAGCACCATTAATTGTAGAGGTTTAGCCAAAGTTAAGGATGAGGCAAAAGCATGCAGGAAAAAAGAGATAATTGTAATTGCGTTTTTTGTTTTGTTTTTTCCCACAGGAAACAGGGTAGCATTGATGAGAAGCACAGCGGGGTCAGGTGAAAAATTAATTACAGGAGTAGAAAATATGACTGAGCTCAGATGATTAGGCAACCTCAAAATCAAACCTGGTCTGACACGGTCCCCGGGTTTTAAATGGGCCGTAATAAGAACATTTGTCTAACAGGGCCTGGCAACAACAATGCAAGAAATGTAAAATCAATTTAATTAAATTTAGTACATGATAAGCGCTAACCTCCTAACCAAAAGACATTCATACACCTTCACTAGAATCATTTGGATGATTTCAGCTCTAAAATTGCCTAACTCTAGAGAAAAAAAGATAAAAGGTAGCTGTCATAACATCACAAGGTGGAACAGAGCATTTTGAGCTTTTGAGATGTAGACACACTAATAATAAAGGATTACTCAAAGAAAAAAAAACAACAACTCCTATGTTTTTGATGAAGGAACAACATTCTAATATTGCATGATAAATGCTCACACAACTCACAAAAGACATTCACTTAGTCTTTTAATACTGTTTTAAGTTCTGATATTTAAATAAACTTAAATCAATTCAAACATTTGATGAATCCCTACAGTTAACAGACAAAAATGTGCAAAATTATATTCACAGACCTGAATTCAACTCCTAACCGCTGAGGTAGTCCTGACCAAGACTAACAACAAGATCACAGATGCTCCTGTGGCATTCAAGGATGGGTCAAATGCAGGGGACAAATTTCCCTACGGGGACAATAATATTACACAATTCATTATTGCTTCATCAGAATCAGAACAAAATTTGCATTGCAATTATCAGTGAATAAAACTCACAGTGCGTGAGTGGTGCAACATAAAACAATGAATAGCCCAATAAAATAGTAAGAAAAACAAAAGATAAATATGGTCAAATACAGGAATGCATTTAATAAATAATGGAAAATTGACATGTCTCTTTCAGCATTTTCCCATAGGTTATCTTTACCCAGAGATTTTTAATCAAATATTCAACGAATGAAGTGAGTTTTAGGGAACATTCCAGTTTGTATGACCTTTAAAACCTTCTAATGTAAGATGTTGCTGATATTATTTTTTAGAATGAAACTCTTCTATTGCTGACCTCCAAAGTTCACGTCAGTTTAATCAACAAACCAAATTAGCAAAGCCATATGAGAGAGGTCTTTTTGAGAAGTCTATCTGACAGTGCAAATAATGTCAGAAACAAATAGCTCTACCCATCACTGTGGATAATTAAACTGTCAACCTTTACATCAATCTCTCAAAACTCGTCTGGATTGAGATAGGGCTGAATTTTAAAACATCTGTCAGCCAGTCTAGCAAGTTCATTTTAAACCTTACTTTTGTTGTACCGGACTCCTAAGCAATATTGTTGTGCAAAATTATTTCACACACAACTGCATGCCTCAGTTGTCAGTTTTAGGTTGTGTAGTTGCATGTCAAACTCAACTATAAATTTATCAAAAATTTATACTTTTTTCTTTTATTAGATTCTTTTTTCAGGCCAAGGTTTAGTTTGTTTTCATACTGTGCTGTGACGTGACTTGATGTAAAGTGCTTTGGGTGCCTTGAAGGTGGAAAAATGTTATATAAAAATGTGACCATTTACCATTTATAGTCCCACGGGCACGTGACGGATTACCTGACCAGCCAGAAGCACACGCTTTGAAAAAAACTTTACAAAGACGAGTGGATCAGAGAGAAACGTCAAAAATAAACATGACTGCTTATACATAAAGAACTGAGAAACAGTGTGGATGTTTACAGAATCAACAATCAAAGCACCAAACTATTACTTTCTTTTCTCTTTTTTTTTTTTTTTTTTTTTTTTAATGAGGAACACTTCATGAATTTGTATGCCATGGTAATCTTCTCTGTACCGTTCCAATTTTAGTATATGTGTTAGGATATTAACACGCACCAGACTATTACTTATTTCAGATAAAAGAAGTTATATATTTGGTTCTGAATGTTATGAGAATTTTCCACATTTGAGAGACACGTGATACAAATTATCGGCTGTGGTTGGATTGTCTCAAGTTTGGACAGAGGTTTTTCATGTTCTATGGTCCAGTTACTGTCCCTTGTGGATTTGGACAGAATGTAGAAGGGACTGGCAGGTCAAGCAAGAAGACCGCTAGTGAGCATTTGAAAACAACCTTTGTCTGAAAAAAGTATCTAATAAAATAAATTATCGGAAGACCAAATGAATCTTGTTGGATACATTTGTCTTCTGCAGTCGTTAGCTGCTAAGTGCATCAACTTCTTAAACAGTTTATTCAGGCTCCTGAAGTAACCACCAGTGTTCTGCATGAGTCGTTGATAGAATTACACATGGCAGCTTTGGTGTCTAATGTTTTGCTAACGCTGACATTTCACAGTCAAGCTAATTTACCACACTGTATAAACACAACATGATTTATTGCGATCTTTTAATCTTTCATGACAACCACCAGGACATTGTCGACAAATGTTCAGTCTGTACCAGCCCATACAACCCCCTGTAAAAGGTTAAGCATGCTTCAAAACAAATAAATGACTAAACAAATGACAGTTGTATGGGAGTAGATTTTCAATTGCTCTTGCTGTTTAAAAAGGACAACCAAGTGCTCTATTTGTCTACGAAGGACATCATGGCCCATTGACCAGGCAGTGTATCCAAATGCCCCAGGGATTAAAACATCTCTACGGCTTGTTCTGATGACACTTACAGAACACAGTCAAGGGCTGGCCATGTGAAGAATACATTTAATTAAATGTTGGAGCCATCATCCTCATTTCACCGTGGTACCATAGTTTCTCAGGACACGAGCAGGCGTCTCACCTCTGCTGATTGATGGCACAGAGTCGTCTGATGGAATTGCTGTTCTCACCTTCGAGATGAAACACGCCACCACAGCACCTCATAATTGCTCCAAGGAAGAAGGTTCATCAAAGAATTAAGTTATTGGGTTGATTAAAGAGATTAGTCACATAGGAGAAAGCCAGGCGTGCAGTGGGGGATCCCTGCACGTGTGGAGGTAATAAGAATACACACATCAAATCCATTCTCCTCACATGTGACCCGGATTTGTCCATGCCCTCCACATCCCCTCTGATGGAAAAGTCTCTCCATTTTTAACCCTATAGCGCAACTGGGTTAGAAGCATATTCTTCATATTCTTTTTTTTTTTTTAAAGGACGCGTATTATGCAAAATCTTAACCCGTAAAATTGTTCCCTTATCAAAAACAAATTGTCACATTTTTGTACAGAGTTTTTCCACATTCAAGGCACTCAAGGCAAAGCGGTTTACATCAAGGAACCATTCACCCATTCACACACCACTGTACACAGACAGGGGTGAGGGAGGGTTAAGTGTCTTGCCCAAGGACACAACAATAGCTTTCATCTGTGCGAACTGGAATCATTTTAAGTAAGAAAATCCGAGATACTTATCCCAAGGTGACCAAATGCATGTTTAAAAGGGAATTAAAGACACAAGAATGAAAATGTTTTTTTAAAGGTACTATATTATGCAAAATTTATTATTGTGAGTTTTTACCCATGTTATAAAGCTGTTATCTCAGCAAAAACATACCTTACATACCACATACATACCAAACATACCATCCTTTATTATTAGTCTGTCTACATCTCAAAACTCAAAACGCTCTGTTCCACGCAGTTTTCATGTTAACCTTTTCCAGAGCCAAAATTATCCAAAGGTGGAGTTTAAAAATACAGTGGAGCACTTCCTGTATTACCACATGACATTCCAAGGTGGAACTGTGTTTTTAGTGAAGACAGTGTAATATGAGGCAATGAACTGGCAGGGAAGGACTAAGAGAGAGCATACTATATTATATTAAGAAACAGAAATGTAATACACAGGAGGATTGCATCAGTCTATAATTTGTCGCCTATAGAAAATAACAAGTGTCTGGGCATTTGGCGAATGTAAACAGCTGTCAGTGAAAACAAAAGATTAACTCTCCAGTCTACATAAGCAAAAGTACATTTTAGCAGTGATTTCATTCCAGCATTATGCTCTAAACACTGTGGGACCTGGCCTCCTGCTGCAGAGGTGTCCATCACACAGCCCTGTCAGCTGTCACTCACAGCCCTGCTCCTGACGCTGGCCTCTGTCTGTGCCTGGAGTCTGCCCATATCTGTTCACAGGGAGGGGGGATGCAGTCACTGTCGTGTAGCTTTCACTTAAGACTGAAATAACAATGTCAATGTCCAAATTTAGGGTTGATTTTGATGCACTACTTTTACTGCCAGTAAAATAGTGGCAGCCAAGTTTGTGGGATTATAAAAATAAATAAAAATGTTCGTATGTTAAAAAAAAAAGTATAAAATATAACAATTGTGGAAGCAAAATCAATACCTATTTACTTACAGATGCTAACAAAACGTCAAACTATACTCACTTGAAGTATTGATCGGATAAATAGAACACATAAATCTTGTGTAGTTTTAGAATGGTCTTGATTTATATCAGAACTAGTTTAAGATCACATGTTGCCTCAAGAAATTACTAGTATTTTGAAATTACATTTTATTGTCGAAATATGGCTTTATCTAAAATTTTGTCTGAAAATGAACGTTTCAAAATGTATATATAGAGTATGAATACTCTTTCTTAGTATCAAGTTTGTAGATTTAATGTTGTGAAAGTAAATGCTGATGCAATGATGCAGTCTTTGGTCGCTTAGTTAACAAATCAGGTGATGGAGTTCTTAGTATCAATTAAAATCCTATTTAGCAGACCATGTCCCATTTTATTAGGATTATAAGCATTATAGTATATGGGAAACAAAAACATACTTTCTGCCTTTAACATATACACTGCATATTTGTATGTAAATGACTGAAAAACGTCAAAATTGCTGTCGGCATTTCTATAGCAATTTTCTACATGCTTAGTTGAGTGAACTGCCCTCAGCCTTGTGGTCTTATGAGTGCAGTTTGGCTCAGACGCACAAATCAAATCACAGATATTTCACAGTTTTGAGAGCTTTTTACTTGTACCATGTTGACATATCACTGCTCAGAGCATGTCTTTAGTCAACAAAGACTTTCTTAAGCAATCTGATCTGAAGCCCAATACTAAAGTAGTGTGTGTGGGTTTGAGAAAGAAAGTAGGCCTTCAAAAAGAGAGAAAAAGTGATGCTTGAGCAGCTGTACAATGAAGGAGTAATTGCTGGTATAATAGGCTGACAGACACCTCCTACAACCCATTACATTAATGGTTCTCTAAAAGCATTTGTATGGCTTTGGTTACCTTGGATACGGCTGTGAAATAGGTTTTGTTCCTCTAGGTGCAAGGACAGTTTTTATTGTTACTGAGGGAATATTCATTTAAAGTCCAAAGATTAATTAAGACCAATAAATTAATAGATTTATCAACTGGTTGAGATTTAGACCTCTGTGAGGCTGACATTGATTTTTCAAAACAAGCTGTGCTGCTAAATGAGAGGCCGAGGCGAGGGGAGACTGATGTGTTCTGTCCACACAGCTAACAATGACCATGGAGGGGAAAATTATGATTGAAATTTTTGACTTTTTTCATAATGTTTTCCAAGTAAATGAACGAGCATATCACATCAAAATGAACAGGCTAATCAAATCTTCTGGGGTAGTAATTAGGCCCATGTAACTGCAAAACGTAGATTAAAACACTAAGGGAAAAGTTGCTTATCAT
This sequence comes from Taenioides sp. WSHXM2023, assembly GCA_029959045.1. Lineage (NCBI taxonomy): Eukaryota > Metazoa > Chordata > Actinopteri > Gobiiformes > Gobiidae > Taenioides > Taenioides sp. WSHXM2023. The sequence continues at coordinate 9,278,221 of CM057090.1, forward strand.
ATAAAAAAATAAGTAATTCAGATGAAAAGTAGATACAACGCAGGCCGAACCTCCAACACAAACAAGAACATACAGTACTTTTTAACTTTTACTGCAAATGTAAGTACTTGTACCACTATAAACTCAGTAATACAGGCCTTAGTGTTCCAAGCCTTATTAAAAGGGATGGTGGCTCTGTCAAAGCTGTATAAATATGTATTCATTGGAATGGCTCACTGTATTGACCACCTGTCTGTGATACTTGCTTGATTATCTTTCAAAGTACAATCGCAGATGCAGCAAATGTTTTTTTTTATAGATTAAATGCGAGGAAAAGATACATAAGCAGAAGCAATGTAAAAAAGTAAAAAGATTTTAGTGTTCATTCAGAATACATTTGAATGAACACTAAAATCTCCTTTGATTTAACATTAAAGGTGCACTATGTAACTTTTTGGTTGGAGGTCCGTTATCTGCTTGATTCTATGGATATGTCCCACAGTATGACATTAAACAGCTCGAACTTACTTTTATTAAATTACAGGTGGTTTTATAACTCAAAAAATACCTAGAAAAAACAAGCATTCTGACTGTGAGCAGGGTTGGCTCTCCACAGATCTGACCTGCAATGTGGCCTGGTTTGGTCTCCATAGCGATAGAAAGGTTTAAAACCATACTGTGAAACATTCCAGACAAAGCAATAACATCTCTATGGAGAAAAGTATTTGAGAGGGCCTCCACCAGAAAAGTGAACAACTATAGTGTACAGTCCGAAACTCCTCGCAATAAATTGTGTTTTTAAAAATAATAGTGAATTCTGAATACTGAGTAATTTTCACGTGCACATTGGAGCTTGTCAGAACCTCCAGACAGATACACCTTTGTTAATTAACAGGGGAAATTTAAAGCCACTGTGCTGAGATGATGGATCACGATATGCATCCTTCAAGCCAATTATTCCTTTGTAGCACATGTAATTAAGTAGAGAAATATGATGTAGCGAATAATTATGATGAATGAAGCGCACTTTAATGGACAGATTAAGTGCATCGCTACAAAACTCCCATATTTCATTTCTTTTTTTTTCCCAGGTGTGAATGTCACTGGGTCTCATGGGGTGTACTGGTCTCTGGAGAGGAGACATAGAGGCAATGACAGGCTTAGACCAGATAGCTCAATTTAACACTAACAAGGAAAAAAACTCTTCAGAAAGTTTAAAAGGGATTTAAAGGTTGTACAGAGGATTTTCCAGGGAACGAGAAATCCAGCGACTGTTTATCCTTTATCAAATGTTGCGCATGCGTGAAACCAACACTGGTAGTGGATTCTTGTTTGCCATTGCAACAAACATTGTGCAAACTGCGAGGAAGCTACAGTTGGAAAAAGCCTCTAAGAACCGCTGCTTTGGTTGAATAAACAGCGTTTTGCGTCTGTGGAATGCGTGAGAGTCGTACGTAAACCATGTAATTCCAGCGTGCCAGCAAGTCAGATCTGCTAGAAGCATAGGGAGTTTGATTGACAACCTAACAGCCAATAGATAACGAGGTAGCCTCGATATCTATTGGCTAATGTTTATCTGGCCTAACCACGTCCACAGCTGATGGATTTTCATTCTTTTTTTTTTGGTCATCATAATAACAAGGCTGCTGCATCTCTATAATGCTATCATTGACAATTTGAACAAAAAAAAATTCTCCATACAACCTTTAAGGCCAACGCACACCAGGCCACCCCATTTTATGCTTTTTTCTAATCTGTTATAATGTTGTTTCCTCGTCACAAACACACCTGGAGTTGTGCTTTGATTCACACATGTTTAACGTATAAACCCTACAAATTAATTCTGAGTTCTCATCTCGAGCAGGAAACACTCTGTTCCACCTTGTGATGTCATGTGGTGATACAGGAAGTGCTCCACTGTGTTTTTAAACTCCATACCCCTTCACTGGAATCATGTGGATAATTTCAGCCCTGGAACTGCCAGTCTCTATTGAACAAAAGGTAAAAGGTAGATGTTAACTTGAAAATGACCGCTTCATGACATCACAAGGTGAATCAGAAATTTTGAACTTTGGTGATGTAGACGGACTAATAATATAGGATTACTCAAACATGTGTGAATGAAACAAAACACAACTGTAGGTGTGTTTTTGTTCAGGTAACAATATTACGACAGGTCTTAAAGCTCACAAGAGTCAATTTTGCGTAATATAGGATCTTTAACACACTTCTGGGGTGTTTTAAATAATAGTTTTCTCTGCAGATTACTTAAAATGAAAGGAGAAGGTTATAGTGAGATGAGTTCCAGATGGTGTAGAGAAAAAGGACAGGAGCCTGTGTTTCTCTACCTTCTCTGCAGCTCTCGTGCCTCTCCTTAAAGTTCACAGCGCTCCCTCTGTCAGTCACAGAGCACAGATCTGTCAGTCCTCACTGGAGAACAGCAAAATGCGCCTGTTTTCAGACGCTGGGGGCCATTCTGAGTCGATCGAGGCTCCCGGGGTTGGATGCGTTGTCGTTATTTCATTTTTATCTATTTTAATAACCACTGTATGTATGGTTATGTGTTTTTTATTCTGTGATTTTAGACTTAGACAAACTTTATTGATCCACAAGGAGAATTATTTGGACACAGTAGCTCACACATCATCACAATAAATATAATTACAAAGAGCAAAAATTCAAAATAAGTACACTGATGGTCAAGTTATATAAATGTATATGCAAAAATAAAGTGTAGAACAGTGCAATCGAACACACCTGCATTTTAGAAGATAGGGGACGTATGAAAAGGGGAAGCAAATAGACACGTTCAATTACATTAAACTTTGCCATGAAATACTGTATCTAAAAGCTAAATTCACACATTTTGAATCTGACATTTTATTAGTTACTAGACCTATGAACTATGACCATGAAAATCTGCACTTTTACAATATTAATTTTATCTGCCCCCATCTGTATTAAATATTATTAGCCAAGACATGTTGTGATGTCATCTGAAACCCTAAGAACCAGGACACTCAGAAGTGGAAAAGAGGAGTGCCCCACTTTTATTGCATTTTATAATTTAAACCCATTTTAGTCAGCTTTTAAACCTGGGCTCCTGTTTTATCTCACTGAACCCTCTTATATTGTAATAAAATGAACATTATTTTTATTACATTTGGGTGTTTTTTGGTTACATCACACCAGCTCTCACCAGTTTATTTTCCTCCATCGTTTTTATCATTTTTACTATCAATCTGACCACTCCATATACAAACCCTTCCATAATCCCTCTTTTAACCTGTGACATCAACTCATAAAAAACCCAGTGTGTTGTGGCCTTTAACTGAAATTGACTTAGTTCTGAGTTTACAACGTCGATTCCGCATCATTAGTTTACTCAGAGTGATTCTTGAATGTTTGAGTAATCCGGCATTGTCCTTCATTCAAGAGTGCTTAGAAAATTTCAGTTTTAAAGGTGCACTGCGTAACATTTCTAGTAGACGATCCACCACCTGCTTGTCTCCATGGAAATGTAACTGCTTTGTCTAGAATGTTCCACACTATAGATTAAACCTATGTATCACAAAGGAGCCAAGCAGGTTACAGCTCTACACTACATTACAGTTCAGATCTATGGAGAGTCGCTCTTATTCACAGAAGAAATTATTCTCTTTTTTAGCAATAGAAACACCTGTAATGAATAAATGCTAGATGGAAATTTTTAATGTCAAGATCTCCATGGAGACAAATATGTAGCAGACCCTCCACCAGAAAAGTTGCGCAGTGCACCTTTAACCTACCTCCAATAATCGCACATTCGCCGTATTCAAGTGGAAAGGAACTGCAAATGACACTTCTCATTTTCCAGTATGACTTATTTACCTGGTTTCTTCATGTGCAAATGTTGATTTCACACTGCTACTTTCTAGGTTAGTTAATTACTGTTTGAATCTTTGGCTCCACTATAAACTTCTGTGGTACAGTTTTGATGCCAATATGTGTATTTGTATTCAGAGATTTGAGTAAGCTTTCTCTGCACTGAAATAAAGGTCAAACCCTGTCTAGACAGTAGAGCCTGAACTTTTGTCTTCCTTGAACTACTTTGCTCCTCTTTCAGTAAGTGTTTCACAATGTAATGCTTCCTGCCCTTGTATAGGACCAGAGGGTGCGTTGGCTATGAAACTAAAAGTGGCTACACCATGAGACAGGCCCCTGGTCAGATTGCAAATGCCCCAGTTTGCGAGTGACAGGCAGACGCATGGGAGTGTGGATTAGAATTCTCCTCTAATCACTCTGTAATTCAGCCCTGTCAGACCCGGGGCCCGCTCATGGCACAGCTTCTGCCAAATAAGCACTTTGTACCTAAACGCTGATGTGCGATTTTCAAGGTAGCAGAGTCGTCCCCTCATGTGTACACAGAGAGGGGGCTCAGATGCCCTGAAGATCAAGTGTAAACGTAAGGAAGATAGTGATGCCGTGGGTGTGTTGCTTTACTGGTAAATAAATAATTATTAACTATCCACAAGAGTCGATTTACGTGCTACTTTTTGTGTATCAGTTTTGTTCACTGTCACTGTTTATTAATAAAGATATAGTTATATATCTTTATCTAGTTTATCTAGTTAAATCGATCAGGTATGAATGTTTGTCCGACTACTGAAGTTTGAGCCATTTCTTCTTGTCATTTACACACACACTGCAATAAACTGTTTTAGTGCGCTGACAACATTGCTAGCAAGCGTTGTAACTTCATGTTAAGAGCACAGACAGAGGTGCAAATCCGCTGTGTTGATAAACAAATAATCCGTCTTTACTGATAATAGCCAATTGAACTAGTACATTTCCATAGAGACAGTTCAGACTCAAAAAGGAGGAGGCCAAGGAGTAGGAAAATATTCATCTTGGTGCCTAGTGGCTGCTGAGATTTTATTTTTTAATTTAATTTATTTTTTCATCAAAAATGGTTATGTGTTGGTAGTGAGTACCTCTTCAAATCTGAATAGTTGGAATGAAAAAAAAAATATTTCAGATAGTGTTTCTGTGGGTATTTAAATTGATGATTTTATGACAGTTTCAAAATCGACGAAAAACTCCAAGTGTAACTTTTTTAAAAAATTGACTTTACTCAAAAGAAGAAAACAAAATGTCCCAAAACTCCATACTCCCACTGAACACTGACATACTGATGACATACCGACATACCGATCACTGGCATGAGAATTGCATTCTTAGATGCCACTTTCTGTTGCACAACTTGTATTGTTCAAACAGCGGTTTCCTTGCAGTCGCACATGTCAAGATCAAATGATACATGTTTGCTTCATATAACCAAAATTACAATTTTCAATAACAGTGGTTTTTCAAAAGTATTTTTTAAGATCGATATTTCTGGTAGTTAAATCCAAAATATTGGAGCACAAGGTTATTTAGCAAATTTCTCATTGATTGCTAAAATGGGGTACTGCCTATTGTCTAGGGACACTACATTTGAATAAAGAATTCTTTACCAAAGAAACAATAATTTATTTATTTTATTATTTAATTATTCAGTTATTTGTAATATTGAAAAACTGGTTGGAGAAAATTTTCATAAAATTTGTTATTTTCCTCCGGGATCTGTTGCTTTTGGAGCAACTAACTGAGGTACAAGTGTAACCAGACCAAATCGCAATCATGTTTTTCTGTAACCGAGGAGGGTAATATTAAATTTGAGAAATTATTGCTTTATCACAACTCTCCTCACTGCTAAAATCATCAAAATATTATTACATGATGACTACCAGTTTATTTGTTATAAAAAAAAAAATTATTATCATGATATTAGTCTATGGCTGACACAAAACTCACAGAAATATTGATATATAATAAATCAACAAAAAATGCAGCCGATTCGGTCACACAAGAGATACAGTATCTCCAATCGGTTTTCCCTGACATTTGCAGTAAGAAACACCTAACAAACCTTAACAAGAGCTTGATATTTTTATAAAAAGACACATGTAAATAATTTAATGATTGTACACCTGATCTTGAGGTTGGCGAGTGACATTTGGCGCTCGGTCTAAGTGCTTTTACAGTTACAAGTAGTTGTCCCTTTAATACTAGGCTCCTATTTATAGAAGAGTGTGAAGTTCCGGGCTCTCACAGAGTGCCCACTGTGCTAAAACTAAAAGCGCCCTGCATCGATTTGAATCAACAATGTGCAATAATGTGCTCCAACATCCGCCCCCGCCCTTTCCTTTAAAGCAGTTAAGTTCACACACACACATTGTCTGACACTGCAGGCTTTTACCATTTCACCTGGGGTCAGTAAGTGAAAGAAAGAGCTGGAAAAAAGTTACAAACATTTAAAATGATAAAATAAGTACAAAAGTAGATGGAGCAGGTAATGGAAGTTCTCAGGAAATAGCTCTACCTTCAACAGGAAGAAAGCGTTACCGCCCTTGGCCTTCAGAACTGAATAAGTACATTTAAAAGCAATGCATTTCTAGAATTTAAATTATGGTTCCGGGTATACTTTATATCAAAAATATGACTGATGATTGTGCCGTAGCAACACGAGTTGACAGTGAGAGATCCAGGACTACATTTACATCATACTCCATACAACTGCACAACTTGTAACAGATAATCCTATGTCCTGTCATTCATTTTATCATTTTTGCACTGTTTCTCCTTACGACCTTTTGAATATAACTGAGATATATTTGTATTATTATATTCTATTTATACGTGTACATATACATTTATATAATTATGCCCTACTGACACCAGTTTCTTGCTATTTTTTGCTGCTTATTATTTTGAATTTATTATTCCAGTGGTTTTAAGAAGTACTCAATTCTGTTAAGTAAAAGTACAGATACCAGAGCAAAAAATACTTAAGTAAAAGTATCACATGAAAAGTTTACTTAAGTAAAAGTATTAAAGTACCTAAAATGTACTTAAAGAGTAAAAAGTAAAAGTATTTTGTTCAGATTTTGAGCTCTAGTAAAGCTTCAAATTCAAATGTAGTGATTTTTATTTAAGATTTATTTAAAAAGTGATTATTAAGATTTATTCTGAATTCTGTTCAACAGAAACAAATTATTATTATTTTTTTTTTCCTTGCAGTTTTTACTTGTTTATTTATTGCTTTATTTTTGTTTGCTTAAATTATCAATGTGTTAAAAAATAAACCTTCAGCCTTTTCGGCAAGTCTCAAAAAATAGTAAAAAATACTTAATAATAATAATAATAATAATAATAATAATAATAATAATAATAATAATAATAATACATCAGACTTATATAGTGCTTTTTTGGACACTCAGAGACGCTTTACAAACAAATAGGAAGCAACAGGGGGCAAAAGACTGTACCTGCTCTCAAATGTACTGAACTAAAAGTAAAAAGTATCCACAATAAAATGTACTTAAGTAAAGTACAGATACCTAATATAAAAAGTACAGTACAGTTATGTTCCACTGCTGATTATTACCATTTTTATTTCTTGTGATGTGTGAGCCACTGTATCCCAATCATTGTCCTTGTGGATCAGTTACGTTCATCTAAATCTAAGTTTGAGTTTATTATGCCAGACTCGTTGTTTTTGTTGTTGTTTTGGGGAGTATTTTAGACAAACTCACAGATGGCTGTAGGCAGAACTAACTGGATATTAGTCACCAAGGGCTCAGCTCAATCATTCTCACCTTGAAATGCTAAATAGTGAGGCAATCCACAGTGTCTTGTTTACAATATAGGTATCATCTGTAAGATTATAGCTCATTGTTGTCCCCGGATGACGCGCGCTATAATGACTGGGGATTTTTCTCTGAGGGCCCATCAAAGGTTTTATTCAAATGACTCACTGCTGGGACTATACAAAACCCACCATTTTACATAAAGGCTCCCATTTAGCTGTTATTTGTGAAAAGAAGAAACAAGAAGCAGGGGCACGAGTCATTTAAAAAGCAAAAGTATCAGATTCATGTGGCCCTGAAAACCTTAAAGGACTTTGGGGATAACATAATGTAAAGCACAATGGGTGAAATATTTTGTGAAGAACATTTTGTAACTTTTCTGGCGGAGGGTCCATCACACGCTTTTCTCTGGAGGTGTTATTGCTTTGTCTGGAATGTTTCACAGTCTGGTGTTAAACCTTTCTATCTTCATGGAGACCAAACCAGACCAAGTTACAGGTCAGATCTGTGGAGAGGCAACCCTGCAACCCTGGTCACAGTCAGAATGCCTGTTTTTCTAGGTATTTTTGAGCATTTCCTGTTTGTTTTCTTTTTTTAGCTATAAAACCACCAGTAATTGACTAAATGTAAAGTAGAGAACACAGGTCACATTCCCTTGACTAGAAAAGTGACACAATGCGCCTTTAACTGTATGTTCTTACTGTATATTTATATTTTTTGTTCTTTATTAATATGTTTGTGTATTATTTATTGTATGGTTACCTTGAGTAGTGATCTAGAAAGGAGCCTAACAAATAAAATGTATTATTATTATTATTATTATTATTATTATTATTATTATTATTATTATACATTACATATTATTTTCCATTTAATTAATTGTTTTATGTTAAATTTACTTTGTATTTGTTTATTTGTTTATTAAATCATTCATGTATTTGATTATGGAAGACCTGCTTTTCACTCTGCTGTGTTTAAAGCTCTCACATTATGCAAAATTGACTCTTGTGAGCTTTTAGCAATGTTATAATGTTAACTCATCAAAAAACATACCCAGAGTTGTGTTTTGTTTATTGTTTAATTTAGTCTGTCTATGTCTTCAAAGCTCAAAATGCTCTGTTACACCTTGTGATGTCATGAAGTGGTAGTATTCAAGTTTTACCTTTTGTTTAGTACAGACTGGAAATTCCAGGGCTGAAATTACTATTATTAGTATATTATGAAGGTGTATGGAGTTTAAAGACACAGTGGAGTACTTCCTGTATTACCACACAACATTGCAATAGTGTGTTTTCTGTTTGAGAGAAGAACTCAGCTTAAATATGCAGAGTTTGTGTGTTAAACTTGAGTGAATGAAACAAAACACAACTCCAGGTGTGTTTTTGATGAGGAAACAACATTATAACATAAATCAGAATAGTGTTAATAGTGTTTTTAAGGCCCTTTCAAATAAATGCATTACTTAATCATTTCTTTGTTGGAAGGACTTTTACAGAATGTCCCTTCACCAATTGCTTTTAAAAATAATGTGTATACATGTCAAGTAGAAAGCATTTCCCTATTACAATCATCTGCGCTTTTCAATTAACAAAAGTGGTACTTTCAAGATATTTCATCAGCCCAATTAAAAGAGGAACCCCATTGCTTCTCCATGCTGTTTTACCCGTTAAACACAGATTAGACGCAATAGACCACTAACAAACTGTTTAGTGGGCACAGTTGGTCATTACTGAAATTAGCTTCTTGTGCCTGTGCCCACCAACTTGTGCTGTGTCAAATCCTTGAGAGAATTGCCCCCAGATTTTGGCATGCACTCCTTTTATTACATTAAAATATCATATAACTTTTACATTTGTTAGCTACAATATTTTCATTGGTACAATTATTTATAATGTTATACGAAAGGGATGGGAATGTCAGCCCATGAACTGCATAAAGAAGTGGACAAAGGGAGTGTGACGTCACCCAGAGTGTTTGGCTCCAGTCAAATGAAGCTCACGATGCCAGCAGTTATACGAGAGAATTTGGAGCCGGGTTCGTATTAGGAATAGGAATTTATTCACGGATGAAATGGCAAAATAAAAACACCAGAATCATGTAGAATGGTTTAATATGAACATTTTAAGACCAAAATGACAAAGCTCATTGCAGCAGGTACAGAGAGGGTGACAATTTTTCAGTGTAAAGTGAAATGGAGCCAGAGTCAATGGAGACAGAAGCGCGCCCATGTTCACTTCCTATTTATAATGCATTGGCTAGCAGGTTAGCTATGTCCATTTATATATACAGTCTATGGATGGAGGCGGACATTTTTGAAAGATTGTAAGATAGGGCCAAATATACTCAAGCCACAAGCAAAACCTGCAATTTAACACGTGCGCACAATTCATACTTTTGCAGTGACATCATGCTGAGTAGGGGGTGGGGGTGACTTCTACATGTATGTCTTTGTCGGAATGTTCAGCAGTTACCATGGTGACAAAATGCACATATTAGAAAACTTAGCAAAAAAAATTTAAGAAAAAACAAGTCTGAAAACTTATATATCACATATTTTGGGAGCCTGTGATTAATATCAGTGTCAATGGTAAAACTTAGGTGTTTGACTTTAAACAAAAAAAGAGAAAGATTAATCAAATGTTGGCTGATTTTAGCTAGCTTGTGACTGTAATATTATGTGAGAGAAACTTGTTTAACAGCACAAATCAGCTCATCTCTAGTAGTTCCAACTAAGTCAGTTCTTTATGGTCAGATTGTGTTAAAGTCTAATAGAGCTTCTGACAGAGCAGTGCCTTCAGTTAGCATCACATCCTCAGGGAACGTTGAGAACATCAGTGGCAAAGTATCAGTATTATAATAATAAGACTATCCGTGAACAATTATCATTTCTTGCCATTACAAATATTTGCACTACCATGATTTTCCATATTAAACGACTGAGCGCACAAGTGAATGAAGGACTGTGAATGTGGAAAAATTACTCTATGGGAAACGAAGGGTGCCTCAGAATGGAGAAAAGGAGAAAGTTAATTGGCTGTCTCCTGGCCAACTGGGACCTCCACTCACTTTAACATGCAAAAGAAGTACTAATTACAGACACAATGCTCCCCTATCTCCAGGCTGGCTGCATACTTCATGGGCCACACAATCAGATGCCCTCTGTAAAATCAAAAGAGTGGAGCACAAGAGGCTTTAATTAGCACGCCGAGTCCAGTCACAGGGAAAATGGCTTCTTCTCTAAACACTGGATGTTAACAGACAAAGCAGATGTGAGAGTGAAATGTAATGTTCAAATTGTATGTTACGGTGCTCTGTGCTGAATGCTTTACTGACACAACAGAAGCAACTTAATTAAAGGTCCTTTATTATGTAAAATTAACTCTTGTGACTCTCTTTACGCCATGTTATAATGTTGCTATCTCTTCAAAAACATACCTGGAGTTGTGTTTTGTTTCATTCACACAAGTCTGAGTAATGCTGTATTATTAATCTGTCTCTCCAAAGTTCAAAATGCTGTGTTCCACCTTGTGATGTCATGTAGTGGTAGTTAACAGTTCAGTTAACAGCTACATTTTATCTTTTATTCATTAGTATTCATTAGAGATTCTGGGCTGAAATTATTCAAATTATTCTAGTGAAGATGTATGGAGTTTAAAAGCACAGTGGAGTACTTTCAGATGACATCACAAGGTGGAATAGTGTTTTCCGTTTGACAGAAGAACTCAGCCTAAATATTTAAGATTTGTGTGTTAAACATGTGTGAATGAAACAAAACACAACTCCAGATATGTTTGTAATGAGGAGACAACATAATTTGTAAAAAATAATATCCAACCTATACTACATCTCTCTGTTTGTCAAAAAAAAAATTGATTAATATTTATGAAAACATTTTCAAGGATGTCCGGGTGCAGCTGGTAAATGACTCCCCAGTTCCGCATGCAAAACTAAAAGCATTAACCTTGCATTCATTAACTGATGTCTTTTTAAATGTGAGAGCTGTGCTGAGGGAAAACAAAAGGTTAGTGGGTGTTCTCGGCTACAAACTTATTCACAGTTTAAAAAGTGTCTGTATTTAGACAACACAATACTGCCATCTTACCTAATACAACTTTTTAAAGGGCCCGTATTACTCTATATTCTGTTCTATGTTATAATGTTGTTTCCTCATCAAAAACATCCTCAAGTTGTGTTTTGTTTCATTCACTCATGTTTAACACACAGACCAATATTTAGGCTGAGTTCATCTCTCAAACAGAAAACACTCTGGTCCAGCTTGTGATGTCATGTGGTAATACAGGAAGTGCTCCACTGTGTTTTTAAACTCCATACACTCCAGGTATGTTTTTGATGAGGTAACATTATAAAAGGGCTTGAATCACACAAGTCAATTTTGCGTAATATAGGACCTTTAATAACATTTGTGTTTAGTTGTGATATTTTTCCCAAACATACAGTATTTTTGCAAGTACGTGTTTGCTTGAAGCAGTTGAGCAGACTGGACCTGCTCTCCATTTGTGTGAAGCTATTTACAATAAGATGCATTATGCAACAAACTTAAGATGGGAATGAGAACCAAATCTGAGGCATAATTATGTATAATTTATTAGCTGATACAGTATTCACTTTGATACATCCAGATTCCAGTCACTTTTGCAACCCAGAGCAAACCACCAAGAACGTGCTGAGAAATCCAAGTAGTGACTAGGCAAGACAGAGCGTTTCAGAATGTGGAGGAAGCACTGGTCATGGCCTTCTGCGTAAAACTCTCTAACTAATCTTCCCACTATTTAATCAAGACCAGAATAGGATATGAAATAATTTTGATTAATTCAATTTTTGCCTTTTCCTTTTTGCTTAAAGTAGATACTATGCAAGCATTTTTAATAAATCTCAGACTCAAACATTATGAGCTCTCTTTTTAAAATCAGCAAATCCATAGTCCATATTACGTTATTTTCTGGTCTGTGTTACAATGTTGTTTCCTCATCACAAACATACCCGGAGTTGTGTTTTGTTTCATTCACACATTTATTTAACACACAAACCTGCATATTTAGGTTCTTCACTCAAACAGAAAACACTTCCACCGTGTCATGTCTTGTGGTAATATGTCATGTTTTTAAATTCCATACACTTTCACTAGAATCACTTGGATAATTTCAGACCTGGAATTGCCTGGTAAAAGGTAGCTGTTAAAACTACCACAGCATGACATCACAAGGTGGAACTGAGCATTCTGAGCTTTGGATTTACACTAATAATAAAGAGTTACTTTACATGTTTGAATGAAACAAAACACAACTCCATGTGTGTTTTTGAGGAGATAACGGCATTATAACATGCCTTAAAGCTCACAAGAATCAACTTTGTGTAATATAGAACCTTTAAACATTTAGTGTGTTGCTCAAAGTGTAACGGCCACGTCTTTATAAAGCCAGCAGACATTAGTAGTGAAAGAGTTGAGAGCCTGCCCCTATAGCCGTGACCTGACTGTATCCAGTGCAGTGTAAATGGACCTGGCCTGAGCTCCTGTTGGAAACCTCTGTCAGAGTAAAATTACAGTTTTCAACCACCTGAGTCCGCTTCAAATGTCAGCGCTTCTTGGTTCACAGAAAAGGGTAGGGGCCACGCAGTTAAATGTCAAGTAATGCTTTTTAAACTAATTGCCTTCAGTGTCTTTGGAGGGGGATCTGATTAGAAGAGGCAGGGTGACCACCTGATGGGCTCACAGGGCTCCTGGACATTAGTTCTAAGAGCTGCAAGACCAGTGTTGGGATGCACTTTAGTGAGAAAAAAAAACGTTAAAAGCTGTCACATTATTATTTGTTTGTACTTTTGTTGATTTCTGTCTTGTTTCACCTTAAAGGTCTTATATTGTGCAAAATTGACTCTTGTGAGATTTTAGCCATGTTAGAATGCTGTTACCTCCTCAGAAACATACCTGGAGTTGTCTTTTATTATTATTCTGTTTACATCTCCGAAGCTCAAAATGAGGAAACAACATAGATCAAATAATAGTGCAATATAGTTTGGTCTTAGATTGTTGATTCGGTAAAAACCTGCTCTATTTTTCAGTCCTTTATGTTGTTTTGTTGTATATCTTCAAGAAGTGCATGTCTGTTTATTATGAATCTACCTTATACAGTTCAAATAGTTCAAGTATGTTAAAAAAACATATATATGTTAAATGATAAAATAATCCTACTACAGAGAGCACACGCACTTTATTCCAAATACATGTTGATGAGTTTGAGGTCATGTGGGGTTATAGCTGCAGATAGAGTAGTCAGGTATCTGTAATAAATGTTCACGTCTGTGTTCTGTGTAAATGAGACTCAAATCTGCTCTTTATTCCCACTCTCTTTTCCCCTGTGCCCGGCTGCTTTTGGAGCCAAATATCTTGCCGTGGGCTCTATCAGGATGATAAAGATTCTGAGAGAGAGCCAGAATCAAACTGAGGCTAAACAAAGTTGGCACAAATCGGCTGGACAGTGCAAGGGGAACCATGGAAACAGCAGGTATAGCAAGAACTTCTGATGTATACGGGGAATTGGACCATATGTGGTGGAATATGCTGCTGCAATAATAACAGATTACAATAAGTGCAGTGCATAGACTTTATAAAGAAGTGGACTAAGTGAGTGTGGGATCACCCCCAGCATACGGCTCCAGTGAAATGAAGCTCACTGAGACTAGCGGCTATAGGGCTGAATTTGGAGCAAAGTTCCATATTTTGAATTACGACCACGAGTATCATAGCAACCAAAGAGCCAATCAGGAGTGAGGCTGGTGAAGATAATGACCCTTTCTGTTCGCATCACTGGTTTAGCAGGGAGCAGGTGCTTAGCAAGCTGTCAGACAAACCTGTTGCTAACGCTAGAGTGACCTCAAGGGAAGAAGGCACCTGATGTGTCTGTTATGAATGTTCATATCTTGGTTTATGGACAAATAGTGACATTAAAACACCTGGAACATGCAGAGCGGGTTAATACTAAACAAATAAAGATTTTAAGACCAAAATGACAGCATTTACAGGGAAAGATGTGACAGTTTTTCAATGTAAAGTCAATCGGAGCCAAAGTCAATGCAGCAATAAGGCATCCATTATCACTTCCTTCCAGCTAGCTTGTTAGCTATGTCCATTTCTATATACAGTCTATGGTCCAATGCCACAGTATAAGAGTTCCAGAAGATACTGTTGCAGCATGCCCCTGTGTTGTGTTTGGTGAAACGATGTGTATTAAGCTCTGAAACGTGTTATAGTATTGTTCCCTCATCAAAACACACCCGGAGTTGTGTTTTGACCCATTTTAGCAAAAAGCATCTCTGTTCAGAGAGGCCGCCTTCGAGCTACAAAATATCTATTCAATATTTTTATGTCAGACTGTGCTGCCTTCTTCTTCTTCTTCTTCTTCTTCTTCTTCTTCTTCTTCTTCTTCTTCTTCTTCTTCTTCTTCTTCTTCTTCAAGAAGTGCTCCATTTTCAAGACTCATTCATTCGTTTTAGAGACAAAATTGCTGCCACTGTAAGGGGTTTCCTGTTGCTGAAGGATTTCATGACTTTGCCCCACCACTGTGTAAAGCAATTAACCATCATTCTAACATCTATAATTAGATGTTTGTATATAGTATATAAATATATATGTATACATAATGGGTCAGTTATTCCACTGAAACAACTGAAAAATGTTTATCTTATATTATACAATTTCCTCATCACAAACCTAACTGGAGTTGTGTTTTGTTTCATTCACACATGTTTAACACACAAATCCTGCATATTTAAGTTTTTCTCTCAAACAAAACACTCTGTTCCACTTTGTGATGTCATGTGGTAATACACTGTGTTTTTAAACTCCATACACCTTCACTAGAATCATTTGGATGATTTCAAAAAAGGTAGACTTTAACTTTAAAACTACCATTTCATGACATCATAAGGTGTTAAAGAGCATTTTGAGTTTGGAGATGCAGACAGACTAATAACACAGGATTACTCAAACATTAGTGAATGAAGCACTATGTTTGTAATACATTAGGACCTTCAATGTATTTATGTATTTGAGGGTCATTAAAGACAATCATTATGATGCTAATTGCAGTCATTTGTATGAGGCCTTATGCCAGATGCCCTGCCTCCTCTGAAGTACAGAGATATGTATTATTTATTACTGAATTTTTCAAAGACTGTCACAAAATCCTTTTGTAACTCGAATATGGGTGAACTGGGATGAGTATTGCTAGCCAAACAGGAAAAGCAGCATTTATCATTAAGTCAACTTGTATTTGAAGAAGCAGGAGTCGGAGGTCTGGAAATGAGTTGCTAATTAGACAGTGACAAAAGTGAACGACTGCAGCCTCCCTGCTCTGTAACAGCTCAAATGAACACCGGTTTAGGGTCCTGCATGCAAATTCAAACTGCATTGAATTACAAGAGATTGCTTTTTCATCTGGCCATCTTCATCTCAATAGCTGCAATGATTTATTTTTGTGCAAATAGATTCATTCACTGAGAGCTTAATTAAGCCGTGATTCATGATTTGGGTTCGGCCCAACTCTCTGCAGCTTTCACAAGAATCACATTTTCTATGACAACATTGATTCTCTTTTGCTCTCAAAATAACTCTGCCTTCTCACTCAGCTGATTAGTTTAGTGCATGTCTGAATCACACTTTCATCCTTGACTGCGTAAAAACTCAAAAATAATACAAATAAAGAACAAATCATAACCAGTGACTTAACGAGAACGGGAACGTCAGAGTTTTGTGAATTTAAATAAAAGTGCATCTAAAATTATGAAATCTTTTCTCATCTAATTACACTGGTACTTGGCTAACTATCTTGATAAGTCACTGAAAGTAACTGCAAAGAACTACGTGGTTCTAATAATACAATTGGATAATGAAAAATACTGCTGTCATTTCATGCAAATTACTGTTTTAAATCCAACACCTTTTTAAAATTTTAATTTAGAAAAGGCTAATCATAAAATATCAGTGAAAAAAGAATCCAGGAATAAAATTATTAATGTTTTTAGATTCCAAAAAGAGAAAATTTAAATTAAAAGGGAAGGTGATTGGAAATTAATACATGTTTTAGTGCATATTAAACTATTTACTATGTAATTAAATAAACTAAATATAAAATATAAATATAAATATAAATATAAATATAAATATAAATATAAATATAAATAAAATAAATGGGGAAAAAGTAGCACAATGGCTTAATTTTTACCCACTAACTGGATGGTGTGATGAGTCAAACTTTCTTAAATATGGCAACCCAAAAAAAGTGTAGCCATAAAGTTGATTGTAATGCCAGGTAACCCCAACCTCAATAAATTATCTTAAAGGTCCTTTATTAAGCAAAATGTACTCTTATGAGTTTTAAGCCATGTTATAATGTTGTTACCTCATCAAAAATTTACTTGAGTTATGCTTGAGTAACCCTTTAATTTAGTCTGTCTACATCTCCAAAGCTCAAAATACTCTGTTCCACCTTGTGATGTCATGAAGCTGTAGTTTTCAAATTAGCAGATACCCTTTACCTTTTGTTCAGCAGAGATGGGAAATTGCAGGGCTGAAATCATCCAAATGATTCTACTGAAGGCATATGGAGTTTAAAAGCACAGTGGAGCACTTCCTGTATTACCCCATGACATCACAAGGTGGAACAGCATGTTTCCTGTTTGAGAGAAGAACTCAGCCTAAATATGCAGGACTTGTGTGTAGAATGTGTGAATGAAACAAACCACAACTCCAGGTATGTTTTTGATGAGGAAGCAACATTATAATCAGAAAATAGCGTAATATGTTCTTAAAATAAAAATAAGCACAAGTTGTGTATAATTTCAGCGTAGATCCTGTTATATGGGCTCTATTAGCTCCTGCACCTTCACATTCTGTGAATAAGAAACAGGGCCGTACATCTCCTCTTCATGTGACCCCTGGCGCTCCTCCTCTGTGGTTCTTGTGCGAGCACTGATGATGGAGGTCCACTTACAACTTCACCATCTGGAGCCGCCCACAGCCTCCCACTGCACGCCCCTCTCTCCGTCCCCTCCACCCCCTCCCCTGTACGCTACCACCTTCACTTCCATTTCTGGGTCTATGCTGCTCTGTACTTGAAGAACATAGGAAGGCAGTCAGGGTCATTGCATTACTGACTTTCAATAAATATAGACATCAATATTTTTGGAGGGTCAATGTTTAATTTTCCTTTTTTCTTTTTTTTTTTTTAACGATGGAGTGTTTTTCGCAGCCCCCGGATAAGCGGAAGAAAATGGATGGATGTGTTTTTTCTTAATAAGGGGAATTAGGGAGTGTTACATGTTACATTAAAGGTCCGTCATTATTTAACCATGTTATAATCTTACCTCATCAAAAACACACCCGGAGTTGTGTTTTGTTTCATTCACACGTTTGCATTATTAGTCTATCTGCATCCCCAAAGCTCAAAATGCTCTGTTCCACCTTGTGATGCTGATAAAGTTTTCAGCAGCAACTTTTTACCTTTTGTTCAGTAGAGAGTAGAGCATGGAGTGGAGCACTTCCTGTATTTTTTTCCTGTCCTCTATCTGTTTTTGTTTTTTTTTCTTTTGTGTGTGTGTGTGTGTTGATTGTGTCATTGGATTCTTTTGTTTTCTTAAATCAGATACGTAACTATCCACAACTGAAACAAACAAGAAATGTAAAAACAAATCTGTGACTCTTTACTGATACTAATTATCTATCCAATCGAACCATTTTATTATTGCAAATCATATTTTTCTTTTAATATGATTCACAAAGGTTTACTATCTCGCCAAAAGGGTCTTCAGTGGTATCGTTTATCACTATATTTTTGGTAGCAACATATCGCACTTCAAAAGCTGTTATCATGTCAAGCCTAGCTGTGCCTTCCCTCTCCTCAAAGACCCCAGGCGCTTCCTCCATGTGCAGCAGTCTGCTCAGTGTCACAAAGCTCCACAGTCCTTCAACTGTGGGTGAAGAGAAGCGCAGGATTTACAACCTCCCAGCTACCTCCTCCTCCTCACCTGCCACTGTCCGATCTGCCCCAGTACTCCAGACACAAGCTGTTACACAAGCCAGTGCACTTTCAGCCACATCAAAACAACATTATTCTCCCTTTTATGGTTGTGTTCATGAAAAACACGATTTGCAACTGAATAACATATAAATTATGAATAAATAAGACATTCTTGGGGGAAGTAACTGACAGCGTGCATAAAACTCACTTCAATAATGTTTAATCTTTGTGCCCAGCTAGTTGTGTTGTTCAGTCCATATTGTTATTTCTTTATTTATCTATTCAGTATTTTAGCAGGTCAATTGTGAACACCTTCTCATTTGCAATGATGATTTGGTCTAGAGGCAGAATAAAACAACATGAAACCCTGCATACTTAGGGTTCTTTAGAGTTCTTTAGAGTTCTCAAACAGAAAACACTCTGTTTCACCTTATGATGACATGTGGTAATACCGGAAGTGCTCCACTGTGTTTTTAAACTCCATACGCCTTCACCTACTCAAACATGTGTGAATGAAATAAAACACAACTCCTTGCATGTGTTTGAGGAGGTAACAATATTCCAAGATGGCTAAAAGCTCACAAGAGTCAATTTAGTGAAATATATAGGACCTTTAAAGATATTAGTGTGTTAAAAGCGCACTGTGCATTGATCCTGCAAAATTCTTAGATTTTTAAAAGTAGACAGAGGTACAAAAGAAATAAATAAGTTTGTTGGTTGTCCCAGTCATAGTAGTGAAATGAGGAGCATCCAAAAGCTGTGACATATTATAACATGCACGGCATGTTATAATATATAATTTTATCTTAATGTATTCATATTAAGAGATTTATCACAGACCTCACTACTTTGTCATGGTTTGACGCATACAGTATTTCTAACAAGTCTATCAAAAGCACTGTTTTTAGCACTTATTTTTGCCACTTAATGTCCCTTTGATTTCACAAAAAACAAATCAGTGTGAGATAATGTTACTTTTGCCACTGTTGCTGGTTCATCTTAATACTTTTATCTTAAGAATGTCAAAAAAGAAAAAGAAATAGGTCACCAATTACAGCTAATCTGAAATATGGACTCGAAGTGAAAATTATAACTCATTAATCTGAATTCCTCTGCCACACATTTCCTCATGAGTTGGATTTCAGTGCGATGCTCCACTTTTCAGTAATGTCACGTGAAAGCTGTCAGAGTCATGGGGAAAACTCCCGATCACCAGAAGAAGAACAGTCTGGAAAGTACAGGCAGACTCCAGGCTCAGGCTCAGTGTATATGAGAGTAACTCTTTGTGAAACTTCTGCAGATTCCAGCTCATTTTAGCTCCACAAATGAGGTTATGTAAATTGTTTGTATACATTTATAGCAAATATTCAGATGGTGATGGGCCTGTAAAGTACACTTGGTCTTGGATGTAAGGGTTTTGAAAAGACAACTCCAACCTTGTGGCAGACATTTATTCCTGTAGAAACTTAAGCGGGCCTAAGATTGATCCCTGCAGAACTATGTATTTCATGGTTTTATATTGAGTTATTCTGCTGTTTCTCTGTGGTATCATGGGTTTCTGATTGCTATATAAGAAAAGACGTGAGAACGACAAAATAATGGTACACACAAAACTCAGACTATACCAGACAGAAAGGCTGAGTCTGAGTAACGGACAATTTTTATATACTGGTGGTTGTCAGTAGGTGTAAGGCTTATGTCAAACAAAATGATCAATACATGCTTAGGCGACAACTGTAGACGTAAATGTGTACTATGAAAACTTTACTTTAGCAATGGCAAATGTTTTATTGGGGTCCATAAACTCAGTACTATTTTTTGGAAATAACAAATGCATTCTCATATTCTTTATCTGAAGCTTGTTTTGCTTTTAACTACCACAAAAACATGGCATCAGTCAGTTTGTATATCTCCCGTTCAGATAGATAACTTATGAACCAACTGAGTGCTATGCCTCTGGTACCATAAGTTTTTTTTTCAAAATCAGTTGTATTTATTTTTATGACAGTAATCTACATTAAAAAGTTACAAGGTGAACATCTTCCCCTATTCAGTTGCAGTGTCTCGTTTTTAAAGGTCGTATATACGCAAAATACCTTTTATCTTCTGTTCAGTAGATAATGGAAATTCCAGGACTGAAATTATCCAAACGATTCCAGTGAAGGTGTCTGTAGTTTAAAAACACAGTGGGGGACTTCCTGTATTACCACATGACATCACAAGGTGCAATAGTTTGAGAAAGGAACTAAATAAATATGCAGGATTTGTGTGTTAAAGATGTGCGAATGAAACAAAACACAGCTCCAGGTATGTTTTGGATGAGGAAAAACATTATAACATAGATCACAATATAGTGTAATATGAGCCCTTTATTAAAAACTACTGAAGATGAGTAAAAATAACTTCTACATAATATTGCAGTAGTGTTTATTTAGGTCTAATGGAGTTACATAATATAGAAAAAGTATATTTTGCAGTAAGCACATTTAGTAGTAGTAGAGACCATTATACAACTTGGATAAATCCAGCCTTTAAATTGTGCTAACTGCAACTACTACTCAGTGAATCTGATTTTATTGTAACATTGCAAGTTCATAGCAGCTATATTTTTTAATACCCACACCTAAAAGTCATAATCACTCCTCTTTTTGTTTAACTGTGTCTTTACCTTTTGTAATTAGTTCCACAGACTAACATTTCACTACCAAAGTGAGGCAGGGCATCTTTGTGTAACTTAAAGTATGTTTATATCTTTGTGTATAATGGGTCATTAGGTAAAGCATTAATTTTTGTACTGCTCATTATGTGATTTTTCTTTATGTTAAAATGGCTAAGCAGATGGTAGAGCCTTCTGCCTCCTATGCTGTAAAGTTATAGTCTAAATGCTGTACGTAAGTTTTGAATAAGTTGGTATTCTCTGGTTGAACTTAGGTGCCCTTCTCATCACTCACAGTGGGCATACCAGCAACATTTCCTTTTCCTGATGTGACTCTGTAAAAGTGAAATCGCTGCCAAGGAAATCTTCATTCTGGAAAGCAATTGGGAAGAACGCTGCATTCTGAGCACTATTTGGCAGCAGAGGGCAAATCATCATCATAACAAATATATAGGACGGTAGATTAATCACACCAGAGCACCATCCAAGTATGTGCAATTAAAAAGGCAGAGTTTAAATTAAGCAGTGATTCATGGTGAACAGAGAATAATTCATCTTTTTGTTGCATCATTTTATGCATGTATCCGTGACTGGACTTACAGAGGCCCGAGGCAAAATGTACAGTTGGTTCATGTTAATTATTGTAACTGTGGGAGATGTCGTCTATGATTCAAGCTGGGGAGATTTTCTCTGGAGTCGGTATATTCACACTTCTCTTTTTGTTTTGGTTAGTTTTTGCCTGGTTTAGAAATATATCTTATATTCCAGCTAGGTTCTGTTTCAAAATGGTACACAGTCCAAAACAAAATAAAGACTTCAGTTGCAAAAAGTGTTATTCATTTATTTTTTGGTGGTTGGTGTTTTACCTTTAAAGCAGACCTCTTATATCTAATCAACGTTTTAGATCTTTTTAACCACACTAGCGTGATCTGCAGCTGTCCATCGAAGGTGCTCTTTGTTGTGATGATGTTTACAGCGATGCCGGCTCCCACTGGACACTGCAGTTTTCTAACGCAGAACCCAGCAAACTTCTTTCTTGTATTAAGTTGTTATAGATCAATATTGTGATTTAAAATGTCTAAATTATAACTATAACTCGTGTCATGGATTAGAATATCAGACAAAAGCACAGTATGTCTTATAAGGCCACTGTGCCCACACCAGTGCGTGCCTCTGTGCTGCTGGTTGCCGGTGGATTAATAGAGTCCCTTCCATAATTACTCAGACAGGACAGCAGGCAGACGCAGATCCTCAGAAGCTCTGATTATGTGCTGTTTGTGCTGTGAAAGGCTCATTAGTCACTCTCTCCACGGCACCTGGGCCTGCTCCCAAAATACTTCTCCCAATGTGAGCGCGAGGGAAGGGGTGGGTATCCAAACCAGAGCAGCCAGAGCACCCAGGGGTATCAAATGGGAACACATTTACTCAACACTCAAATCCAAGAAGCAGCTAGATAGTTCAGTTAAGCTCAGAAAGCAAAATGTAGTGAAAATAATGTTAGCGGGAGATCTTTTTGTGGTGTAGCAGGATTTGAGATCAGGTCAGGCAGCATGGACAGAAATAAAGACCATCAACACAATTCTTTTTATTTTGAAATTAAAGATGACTGAAATTAAAAATAACTGTTTACATCTACTGTATCAACATGTTAGATCCCGTGCCAAAGATCCATTGTTGGTCCTTTGTACAATTTTACCAAAGCCTATAAGCAATAACAATTAAAGGTGCACTATGTAACTTTTTGGTTGGGGGTTTGTCACCTGCTTGTTCCTATGGATATGCCCTTGTTCTGTCTGAATGTTCCACAGTATGACATTAAACAGCTCTACCTTACATTTATTCAATTACAGGTGGTTTTATAGCTCAAAAATACCTGGAAAACCAGGCATTCTGACTATGAGTGGGGTCGCCTCTGCACAGATCTAACCTGTAACTTGGTCTGTTTGGTCTTGACAAGGATAGAAAGACTTAATGCCATACTGTGAAACAAAGCCATAACATCTCCATGGAGACAAGCATTTGACCGACCCTTCACTAGAAAGTTACACAATGCACCTTTAACTAAAGGTGCATTGAGTAACATTTCTTGTGGAGGGTCTGTCACCTGCTTGTCTCCCCGCAGATAGTATTGCTTTATCTGGAAGAGGGCCCGCCGCCTGCTTGTCTGCATGTACTGCGGATGTTAAAGTTTTATCCTGGAATGTTCTACAAGATGGTATTTAATATAACTATCTCCAAGGAGACAAGCAGGTCACACCACAAGGTCAAACTAAAGGTCAGATCTGTGGAGAGGTGGGCCTGTTCACAGTAATAATGCATGTTTTTTACAATAGTTCTGAGAAATAAGACCTGTAATCGAATAGATATAAGATCTATTTGTTTAATGTCATATTGTGGAACGGCAAAGCAGTAACATAAGCTGATGATAATCCTCCATCAGAAAAGTCGCACAGTGCACCTTTAAAAGTGTTTTTATTGCTAAACATACCTGTAACTGCACAGTGCTGTCTTTGCTTGTGTCCATAAGTTTAATGCCATACTATGGAAAATTACAGGCAAAATTACAGGCAAAGCAATAAGAAGATAATCAAGCAGCAGACCATCCACCAGGAAATATACACTGTTGATGCATCTTTAACTAAGCAACAATACAAATTCTGGGTTTTGGACATGGCAAATGTGCTTTTTATAGTGAGTTGTTAATATTTGGGATTTATTCGTCACCTTGCTCCAAAATAAACAGAACAGGGTGTTTAGACTAAGCCCTGTTTCCATTGTTGTCATCTTTTATTTTTATTGCTGTATCCCCAAAGTCGTGCTTGCACCGAATTTTGGCTTCCTGCCCTAAACTGGCTTGGCATGGTCCTCTCCAATTTGGGTCTTCGCTAAGACAGATATGTTTGCTTTTCTAGCTGCTGACAGTACCCCTCACCTACAAAATGAATGTACAAAACAGCTCAACTTTCTTTTTGCAACTCTATAAAAGTCAGAAAGTTCAAGTTAGATCAGTAGTCTACAGTTTTGACTTCCAGTTTTTTTTATACTGTAGATACACACAACTCAATTCAATATAATTTTAGTTTAGTTTATCTGAAGGGAGGCAGGTTTGGTTATTCCACAACCACTTTTGTACAGTTCAAATCACAACAGCTGTCCCCTCACAGGGCTTAACAAAATAACTGATTTAACCAACAGTGAGTTAGAAAATAAAACAGTGAAACAATCATTGGTTAATAACAGACAAGCAGATCAACCAATAATAGACAATTTTTGAGCAATTTATCTAGGACTTTTATTTGGCAGAATAAAACTAATTAGCCAGACAAATCTCTATAAATGATGTCTTGACAATTTATGTAATATAGACAAAATGCTTATAATGATACTCTGCAGTGACATCACTCTGGGGGTGTTCTACTATGCTGGAAGGTATAACAGTTATCATGGCAACACAATGCACACATTAGCAAATACAGACAAAATAGGTTGTGTGAAAACTCAAGGAAAAATACAAAATGGATTTAAACAACACATTTTCAGGAGCATTTTCAGGAGCCTGTTTAGGTGTTTCATTTTCAACAAAAAAGGTGAGTGGCTAACTGAAAAACTAATGCGAGCTAGCTTGTAACTGTAATTTTATTAGTTAGAGACTTGTTTAAAAGCACAAATCATCTCACCTTTTGTAGTTCCAACCAAATCAGCTCTTTACGGTCAGACTGTATTAAAACAAAGCTCAAATTAAATAGAGCTTGTGACATAGCAGTGCCTTCAGTTAGCTTCACACCCCCAAGGAATGTTGTTCACTATCTGTAGTACTTTTGAGCAGTAACTATCACCGACTCACCCACTTTAACACATACTTAAAGTAAGAGCTTACTATATGTCATGGAGGAAAACATCTACCACTGAAGACTACAGCCTGACCTTTTGGCGAGTGCTGAAGTGGATGATGCACCAAGACATCAGGTTCTAGATTTGAAAATAGTTAATGCAGGCCCTCTGAAATCAGGGAGAAAGGATAAAAATCCAGATCCATACGTCTTTGGAAAGTTTTGTCAAACCCATTGAGAGGATACAATATTAGTCAGAATAAATATTCAAAAAAGGAAGAAAAAAGTCAGAAAAATCTTTTGTTCAAGGTTTTTGTGCTTTCAAATTGACTTTAATATTTTATTATCTGTGATAATTTGTGAGCACCACAGGTTATATTATTCTTGTGTCCTCGGGCAAGGCGTTTCACTTGCCTTGGTTGACTGAATCATGTGACATTGACTTGTAAATCTGACAAAAATGATTACTTTAGTAATCCATCTACAAATTTACAGACTAATTTCTGTTAAATAAACAAAGGCATAAATGGCATAAATGGTTGTAGTTATGGCTGTGTATATATATATATATATATATATATATATATATATATATATATACACACACACACACACACACACACACACACACAAAATACATACAGAAAAGTACCTCTTCCACCTTACTGTGTTTTGCTGAAAGGCAAATTGCTGTATCCCCCCCCTCCACTGCCAAATTTCCCAAAGCAATACTTCAAAAAAATTTGTTTTCAACGCTATGAATGTTTTAATATAAAATAAATTGAAGGAAAGAGGGACTCCATCTTACAGTGCGCTGAAAAATGAATCTACTAATCTCCACGTGGTGCTGCGATGGCCTGACCTGCTGCTTTGAAATCCATGTCCACCAGAATACATGAGATTACGTGCACTTTAACACTTTAGAGCACTCAGGTATATCTGCTATTGTTCCTTGTGCGTTTGCCGCACAGTGTACAGTGCAGCCATGCATTATTCATATTGTTTGTGGAAGGGTGGACATCTTGTACCAGCTCCTGTTCATTTGCTGACCCATGCAGCACACATCCAGCGAGATAGGAGAATAAAAAATGATTTTCTCCTGTTGTGTTAATATTTAATAGGGTAAACAGAGACATGCCAACATATTGTGTTTTTTGTAGTGAACGGATGAAGACTCTTGACATGTAGTAGTACATGCTACACATGCATCTTGGAGAAACTGATGCATAATGAAAATATTGTTGAATAGTCTAATTATTTCAACATTTAATTTAAAACCCATGTGAGTCCATTGAGTTTGAAAGGCTTCCTGTATCAGACTAGGGACTAGCCTGAAACAAAACCTGATCATATTAAAAGAAAACAACATATTTTTTCCACTTGTCCAACAACAAAAAACCCTGCTTTTGTTACACAGCATGATGCAGACACCATTTGCAATGTTTTGGTTTAAGAATTTCTAACGCCCCTAAACACTGCCCTGCACATTGTGTCTATTGGGGAAAAACAAATCTTTATAGCAACAAAAAGACAGATGGCTGGCCAGGTTCTCTGAGTACCTCCTTCCTTTTGTTGGTGTTTAGTAAAATGATCACTATGATGACCACCGCACCCTAAATGGTTGAGTGAAAAGATATCTGGCATGTAAAAGTAAATGTAAATATTGGGTTTGCACACATAGTGGCTGTAACAGCATGCAGTGGTTCATTAAATACTCCATATATCACTTTCTTATTTATTGACTGTACAACATCGACTCCAGACAACTACACACAACAGTCCATTCTGTGATCATCTTACTGGATACTACAGCAGAGCCTCTGCTTTGTCCACTGTCATCTGAGCCTGTCTTCTGCCTAACAACCCGTGAGCAGGAGACGCTGGCCATTCATCACAACCACAATCTGGCCCAAGGATTTTAAGGAACCCAAAGACTGCACACACTGCAACACACACACACACACACACACACACACACACACACACACACACACACACACACACACACACACACACACACGCACACACACAGGCCAGGGCTGTCAATGCCAATGTTTATCCTATACGATCTATACCATTTTGTCAGCCTGTCTCTATTCATATTTCTTATATAGTATGAAATCTGTCAATTAAAATGCAAAATGAAGACTGACATAAGCAACATGTTTAGTAAACTCAATCTGGAATATATCAGGCACTGTAAAAATTACATTAAACCAAGAATAATGTCAGAAATGATTATTTGCTAGTAATGACATCATTGTTACTGCCTTTGCAAACTGTAAACTTTTGATTCACTTCGAAACATTTTAATTTGACTTTCAATTTGACTCTGCAATGCTCTTTTCACATAGCCTAAACTGTGTGCTAGAGGTGTGGAGGCAATTCTAACTTTTCATAAGCGAGAGGTGTTATATTTAAATGAAAGTGCATGCCAATCAGACTCAGTGAGTGTTACAGGCTAACAATGGAACAAGGCTTAATAAATCACAAAACAGAGAATGGTAGGAGCGGAAATAGTTTTTGTGCCAAGATTTACATATAGAAACACTCAGGTACGGCAGTAAAGGACTTTAAGTATGTGTAAAAATACATAGGGCTTTGAAGGCTTTAATACAATCGCCAAGGACTATCTCTGAAGTTGGATGCACTGCCTTTGTTGCTCTTTTTCACCATTTGATACTTGGTGATGTCATCAACATTGCAGCTAACTGAAAGCACTGCTCTGTTAAAAGTTTTGTCACTCAAGTTAGACTTTAACCTGATCTTTACAACACTGTTACGTTATTATGATCTTTTAAACACAATCTGACCAGAAAGAGCTTATTTGGTTGGAACTACAACAGGTGGGATGGTATGTGCTTTTAAACAAGTCTCTCACTAATACAATTACAGTCACAGCTTAGCTCGCATTAGCCTACAGTTTTTCAGTTCGTCACGCTCACCTTTTTGTTGAAAATTAAGCAGGACCATGAATAGTTGTGTTGATCACAGGCTCCTAAAAATGTGCTGTTTAATTTTGTACTTTTCTTGAGTTTTCAGACAATCTTAAAACCTTTTGTCTGTGTTTGCTAATGTGTGCATTGTGTCACCATGGAAACTGCTGAACTTTCCGCCAGTAGAAATGCATTATAGAACACCCCCTGCATAATGTGAGTGCAAAGTATCAACAGGCTAGTCATTTAGTCAAAAGTGCATGGTCAAACTAGTGCCCCTCTGAGCACAAAATGTCAAAATTATTCTTTGTCAAATTATTTGCATTTTTATATATTATCTGTCAGCCCTGTTGCAGAGTTTTACTAGTCATCAGGATTCTGTCTCTTACTTGTCTTGATTTTTTTTTTTCTCTCTCTCTCTCTCTCTCTTTCTCCTTCTGCAGACTTACAACAAATATTCGATTGTCCCTAATTTTCATTTTGTCAAGTAGTCATTCTTGTCACAACCCCTTCTCAGATTTAATACTCCCTTTAACCTCTGGTAGCTGGTTTCAAAACCAAAAATTCCAATGAAAACCTTTTGACTGCACCAATATTCAGTCAAAATGAAAGTCTCTGTACCAAGAAAAAATGAAAAAGTTGAAACTGAGAAGTTCAATTGAAGTTCATAGTTCATAATTTAACAAAGGTAAACAAACCCAAATGGACGCATCTCACACTTTAAAACCACAAACCACGAACATTAAAAGACTCCCAGACTATATCCGATTGTTGCGTAACACCTCATTTCAGTCTTATTCTCTTTTGTCAGGGAAATTGATCAGTCTTTCATCTGAAAATCCAATGGAGTGTCCCCACCGTGGCCTGTCAACTCTGTCGCCAGCTCATCCTGACAATGTGCCTGCTGTTTGACGGGCTTTTGTGTGTGTCTCCTGGAGCTCACGCTGGATTCCGAGAAGATTGGGAGAAAGGCTTTATTGTAGGTCAGGCTTAAAGATGATGTCACGAGTGAAGATCAGTGGAGTGAAAACACACGAGGAGGCAGATGGAGCTAGAAGGAGCAGGCTGCTGTGGTCCCCGAGGAGAGGAAGTGGATTAGAGTCCCAGGCATGAATCATGTTCACTTTCCACTTGCAGAGTGAACACTGTAAACAGAAACCTGGGTACCCCCTGAGTTAGCCCCCTGAGTTAGCCCTCTCATTTTTGGAGATTGAGAGAGGGTTCACGTGAGTAGATTAGCAAAAGGGGGCATGCGGAGGATTTACAACAGTTCAGCAGTTCGTATGGTTTTTAGAAACCTATGGAGCCTATAGAGGGATTATCAGACTAAGTCATGTCATGCATTCTACTGCGCATGTCTCCTGCAGAACGAGCCGCTGTCCTGTCTTGTATCATGTCAGTGTCTTGTTGGATTTCAGCCTAGCGCCCTCTCCCGGGGAGGGGGATAGGTGTATCGGTCAGGTATGAGGGGATGTCCGGCTACTGAAGTTTAAGCCATTTCTTCTCGTCATTTACTCATGCACCTGCATTTAACACATATGGCTCATTAAGATGTATCCCACTCACTAATGTTAATTTAGCATCATAACTTATTTTATCACACAGTGATAACCTGTTTTAGTGCGCTGACAACAGCGCTAGCTAGTGTTGCAACTTCATGTTAACTGCACAGCAGTGACGCTTTCTGCACTCAGGTTGCACGCACATCCGCTGTGTTGATAAACAAATAATCCATCTACAGTCCCTGACAAAAGTCTTGTCGCTTATCCATTTTGTAGAAACAAAAGCTTATAACCTGACTTTAAATTAATCGATTGGTTTTAGAAATGTCTCATATGAAAGCTAAAACCCTCCCAAATTATGCTCAATATACTAAAATAAATTTGCTTCACTGAAGAAAGATTGATCATTTAATGAACACAGAAAGGTCAGATTTTGGCAAGACAAAAGTCTTGTCGCCTTGTCATATGATGCACCCAATCCTAGATTACAGCCTCACCTGTGATCAGTTACTGATCAATCAATTAGTGGGTGTGTATAAAAAGAACCCCAGCACACCAGACCTTCACATCAACTGCAACTTGACCTCTGACAACATGCCTAAGATCCACCCTGAGACCAAAGCGTTAATTATCAAGAGGCTGAAGACCAGATCCACTGCTGAGGTGGCTGACACCTTCAATGTGTCTCAGCGTCAACTACAAAGAATAAGAAAAAGATCTGAAAAGACTGGAGATGTTTTTGACAAGCCCAGGTCCGGCAGACCCCGCAAGACAACTGCTCGGGAGGACCGTTTGTTGATTCGAAAATCCAAGGCCAGCCCCTTTTCCACTGCAGCAGAGCTCCACCAGGCCTGGTCACCTCAAGTCCCTGTGTCAACCAGAACAGTTTGTAGAATTCTGTCTCGAAATGGCCTCCATGGTCGAATCAGTGCACAGAAACCAGCACTAAACCAAGGGCAATCAAAAAACCGTGTGGCATTTGCCAAGGCCCACAGCCTGCTAAAAGGATGGACACTGGAAAAGTGGCAGAAGGTGGATTTCTCAGATGAATCCTCGGTTGAATTACATCACAGCCGCCGCAAATATTGCAGGAGACCTACTGGAGCCCGCATGGATCCAAGATTCACCCAGAAAACAGTTAAGTTTGGTGGCGGAAAAATCATGGTCTCGGGTTACATCCAGTATGGGGGTGTGCGAGACATTTGCAGGGTGGAAGGCAATATCAATAGCCTAAAATATCAAGAAGTATTAGCTACCTCTTACATTCCCAACCATAAAAGGGGTCAAATTTTGCAGCAGGATGGTGCTCCATCGCATACTTCTATCTCTACATCAAAGTTCCTCAAGGCGAAGAAGATCAAGGTGCTCCAGGACTGGCCAGCCCAGTCACCAGACATGAACATCATTGAGCATGTCTGGGGTAGAATGAAAGAGGAAGCATGGAAGGCAAAACCAAAGAATCTTGATGAACTCTGGGAGGCATGTAAGACTGCTTTCTTTGCTATTCCTGATGACTTCATCAACAAATTGTATGAATCATTGTCGAACCGCATGGATGCAGTCCTTCAAGCTCATGGAAGTCATACAAGATATTAAATATGGATCTCACAGCACCACTACTTAATTCACTGACGTTATGCAACATATTTTTGTATTTGAAGTAAATTATTTGTTCAATTTTCTGTAGGCGACAAGACTTTTGTCTTGCCAAAATCTGACCTTTCTGTGTTCATTAAATGATCAATCTTTCTTCAGTGAAGCAAATTTATTTTAGTATATTGAGCATAATTTGGGAGGGTTTTAGCTTTCATATGAGACATTTCTAAAACCAATCGATTAATTTAAAGTCAGGTTATAAGCTTTTGTTTCTACAAAATGGATAAGCGACAAGACTTTTGTCAGGGACTGTATAATAATCCGTCTAAATCATATAAAAAAGGTTTTAAGACAGTAAAAGTCAGGTACAGTGGCGTTAACTTTATAGCACAGTATGGTATGGAAAAAAGGATGAGAATGCTAACTAAAATTATAATAATACAATACTACACAATGTGTGTAGAATCCCTCAGTCGTCCAGGTAGAATCCATGGCAAAGGAGAAATTTAATTTGTCAACTGGACAAAGTTTATTTGGTCGAATACGTTTCGCAGGTCATCCAAGCTGCTTCTTCAGTTCTGGTCAGATGCTGGTGGACACTGCTTTATATCTGCCTGAAGGGAGGAGCTTAATTACAATGAAATTACTCTGAGACACACATATTTGTTTACAGTTTCTGTTAGTTAAGTGGGTCTATTCAATATGGAGTGGGAGTGGGGGAGTAGTTAGCATATCCATTCAGGGCCATGATGGGTGTTTTCACACCTCTGGACATGTCCTGGCTAGTCCCGTTGTTTTCTCTGTTTTGATTTAGGTTTATCCTCTATCCTCAAACCTAAATCAGATAAACCTAAATCAAAACAAACAGAGAAAACAACGGGACTAGCCAGGTCAGGTCCAGAGGTGTGAAAACAGCCATCATGGCCCTGAATGGATATGCTAACTACTCCCCCACTCCCACTCCATATTGAATAGACCCACTTAACTAACAGAAACTGTAAACAAATATGTGTTGTCTCAGAGTTATTTTCATTGTAATTAGCTCCTCCCTTCAAGCAGATATAAAGCAGTGTCCACCAGCATCTGACCAGAACTGAAGAAGCAGCTTGGATGAGCTGTGAAACGTATTCGACCAAATAAACTCTGTCCAGTTGACAAATTAAATTTCTCCTTTGCCAATACTACCCCATGTTTCTGGAATTAATGCAAAACAGCCAGAGACAGTTTAGCTAAAACAATTGAACAAAAGCAAAAAACTCGATAACCTGCTGGGTCGCTACTGGTAAATACATTTATTGTTCTATAGTGTGCCTCTGAATAGCCGCTAAATGTAGTATTTAGCATCTTAAAGATAGATAGATAGATAGATAGATAGATAGATAGATAGATAGATAGATAGATAGATAGATAGATAGATAGATAGATAGATAGATAGATAGATAGATAGATTCAGGTTTAGCTGTTGCAGCGTACTGCACTTTTCAGAGGCCCTTGTGTCTCAGTCGAAGGTCTCAGTGCAGTTAAACAGGAGGACTGATCAGGTAGGGTCAGCAGATCCTATCACGGCAGTTGGAGGAGAGGAAAACCTCTCAGGACAAAGTGTCCCTCCTCTGTGTCCTGCAGCCCAGGCATTGCTGCAGTGGCCAAGTGAACACAACGGGAACGCCTCTTTTAAGCCTCACTCTCACTCCGCTGTTGTTGTGGTTGCTGATGAAATGGATCACATTTGCTGATTAAGATTTGATTTATAACATATACAATACCACAAAACTGATCACTTTTGTAATTCTCTAGTTGTCAAATTATTTGAATTTCACAGGGAGCAGTTTCATACCAGCCCTGGCTTCATCTAGCCTGACATCCAGCTAAATTACCAGCCTCATTGAACACATTATTTCCGGTTGCCTTCAGAAGAGATCGTATTGAGCTAAATTTAAAGTTACACAGCTAACTCCTTGGACATTTTGGAGAGGCAGATTCTAGCCATGAGCAGACACTTTTCTCTGCATAATTAGCCTCAGATTGCCCCAGAGTTTTAGTAGATGGTGTTGCGTTCTCGAATCCAACTGTGTGTGGGAATCTGCCACACTCACCAATATGTTAAAGTATCTGCAGACCGTACTTCAATCAAATCAGCTGCATTTGGCTGTCTGGCTTTAAAAGAGCTCTCTGTGGGAATGATGTATGACAAAGAACAAAACAGAACACTCTGTGATGAAGCTACGGAAACAGAGGTGGTTGTGTCCTGTGTGGTTGTGTCTTAAAGGTCCCATATTACGCAAAACTGACTTTTGACGCAAACTGACGACTTTTTGAGATGAGTTTAAATCATCTAAGAATGTTGTTGCCTCATCGAAAATGTACCTGGAGTTGTGTTTTGTTCCATTTACACATATTTGAGTAATCCTGCAATATTAGTCTGTCTACAACTCCAAGGCTCAAAATGCTCTGTTCCATCTTGTGATGTCATCAAGCGATAGTTTTAAAGTTAATAGTTACCTTTTGCATTTAGTTTAGTAGAGATTAGCAATTCTATGGCTGGAAGTATCCAAATGATTCTAGTTAAGATGTAAGGAGTTTAAAAACACTGAGGAGCACTTACTGTATAACCACATGACATCACAAGGTGGAACAGAGTGCTTTACGTTTGAGAAGAACTGCTAAAATATGCAAGGTTTGTGTGTTAAACATGTGTGAATGAAACAAAACAAACAAAGCTCCAGGTATGTTTTTGATGTGGAAGCAACACTTGGGCATCACGGTGGCTGAGTGGTTTACATGTTGAGTTTACATGTTCATCCCGTGTCTGGGTGGGTTTCCTCCGGGCACTCCGTTTCCTCCATCAACCCAAAAACATGCTCCATAGGTAAAAGTCTTCCAGCTGAGGTCCTGACCAAGCCTAGCAACAAGATCATGGAGAGGGGTCCCCGGACACCGTCATGTGCTGCCCACTGCTCCTGAAAGGATGGGTGAAATGCAGAGGGTAATTTCCCTACAGGGATAATAATAATAAAAAAAATTATAACATAGATCTGAAAATAGTGTAATATGGGCCCTTTAAAATAATCTCAAACAACTGTTGAGAGAAATGAACCTTGCATGAATTAAAAAAGTATGTAAAGTATATAACAAAACTCTTTGATGGTGGGAAAAGTGTCATATTCTGGTGGCAAATTATTTTCTCCATAAAACTCAAAAAGCTCCATATGCTCATTTTCCACCTCCTAACCTATAGACGAGCATTTCAGCAGTAGCTTGTCCCTTGTCAAATTACAAAATTTAAATATGCTCCCCTGAACATAAAACTAGAAGAAAAGCAATCTTTTTTTTTTTTTTTTTTTGCTTTTCTTTTTTTAACATATGAAACTAGAAAATGGGAAAACAAACAGCTGTCCTTTTTCGGACAATATGAATAAGTGACCAAGGTCCAAACATTAAACTATAGTGTCTTATATTTATATACCGCCTGCATAGACACCCAAAGTGCATTATTCATTTCACACTGGTGGTAAACTGTAGCCACAGCTGCCACAGACTGATGGATGCAAGGCTGCTAATCTGTGCCATCAGCCCACAACCACCACCAATCACACCACATACTAGGCAAGTTGGGGGAAGTGTCTAAGGACACAACGACAGTAAGTACT
Source organism: Taenioides sp. WSHXM2023 (assembly GCA_029959045.1). Lineage (NCBI taxonomy): Eukaryota > Metazoa > Chordata > Actinopteri > Gobiiformes > Gobiidae > Taenioides > Taenioides sp. WSHXM2023. The sequence continues at coordinate 9,313,070 of CM057090.1, forward strand.
GGTCGAGTGTGAACAGGTCCTCTGACATATGTATTGGTGGACAAGAACTTCACAGCGGTCTGCTCCTGGAATGTTCCACAGTATGGCATTAAAGTTATCTATCTCCATCTCCTTGTTTTTCAATGTATTTTTGAACAATAAAATACCTGTAATTGAATAAATGTATGATATATAAGTTTTTAATGCCAGACTGTGGAACATTCTGGGAAAAGCAATAAATGGAGTCAAGCAGACTGATTAGAAAAGTTACACAGTGCACCTTTAATGCTCCTGTAAAAAAAACTTACTACTTTTCTCCATTGACTTAATTATGTTTCATTGCATTACAAACCATCCAGTATGAGAGCATTGTGACAGTACAGATCGTGGGGTTGTCACAAATGACACAGCAAATCACACGCCACATGTGCAAAATCACATCTTCCTATGTAAACGTGGCCACAACATGACAGGTCCCAGACACCAGATCTCACGGTGCAACTGCAGGGGCGGCCATGACAGCTGTGAACGCTGTCACCTATTAGGGCTCTGTTGTTCTAATGGTGGTATAGAGCTGCATATGAAAACGTGGGCAGTGAGAGACATGACAGGTGAAAGACAAAAGAAGAGACACAAAAGGTAGCTTTAGGTAACACTAAATGGACTCATGTGAGCTTTAAGGCATGTTATAATGTTGTTATTTCATCAAAAACAAACATGGAGTTGTGTTTTATTTCATTTACACATGTTTGAGTAATCCTTTATTATTAAGTCTGTACATCTCCAAAGCTCAGAATGCTCTGTTCCACCTTGTGATGTCATGAAGCATGTACCTTTTACCTTTAGTTCAGCAGAAAAAGGAAATTCCAGGGCTGAAATTATCAAATGATTCTAGTGAAGGTGTATAGAGTTTAAAAACATAGCAGAGCACTTCCTGTATTACCACATGACATCACAAGGTGGAACAGAGTGTTTTGTGTTTGAGAGAAGAACTATTGAGGGTTTGTGTGTTAAACATGTGTGAATGAAATAAAACACAACTCTGTGTTTTTGATGAGGAAACAACATTATAACATAGATCAGAATATAGAGTAATATGGGCCCGTTAAGGCTGCGGAAGTAAATCTAAAATCTTTTGGATTTAAGAGATTACTTACACAAGCAAATAGAAATGTACACGATAAATTTGCTGTAAAAGTAAACTTTCTTTTACTTAGGATGTGCTGTTAAGAAATTCTATGTTTCTCTCACATAAGTATACGCAGTGAGAGAGTGTGAGTGATAATGTAGGTCCAGCCTGTTGGAAGGATACAGGTGAAATAGTGTTCAGAGGCTGCATATTGGCTCTGTGGATGGTATCCATCCAGCCAAAATGGTGTCTTTTCAAACCTTTTTCCATCGCTGGTAGAAAAGGGCAAAAGAACATAGTTGGGCCAGAAAGTATTGTGCAGTGTGGATAATGGATCTAAGGTTTGAAGTTTGGCTGAACCACATAGTACACAATAACAAGCAAAGGAAAGGACACCAAATGTGAGCCAAGTGATTTTAATAAATAATTTTCAATGTTAACATTGTTAAATAAGAGGAAATAAAGGAATTAATAATCTTACTAAGTAGTGAAGTGTATTGCTTAAAGGGTCCATATTACACTATTTTGTGATCTGTGTTATAATGTTTCTTCATCAAAAACAAACCTAGAGTTGTGTTTTGTTTCATTCACACATGTTTAACACACACATCCTGCATTTAGGCTGAGCTCTTCTCTCAATCAGAGAACACATTGTGATGTCATGTGATAATACAGGAAGTGCTCTACTGTGTTTTAAAACTCCAGACACCTTCACTAGAAGCATGTGGAGATTTTCATCCCTGAACTATCCAGTCTCTACTGAACTAAAGGGTTTTTACCTTTAACGGTTAACTTGAAATCTACCACTTCATGACATCACAAAGTGGACCAGAGCATTTTGAGCTTTGGAGATGTAGACAGACTAATAATAAAGGATTACTCAAACAAAGCACCACTTCAGATATGTTTTTAATGAGCTAACAACATTATAACATGGTTTAAAGCTCACAAGAGTCAATTTTGCATAATATAGGACCTTTAAAGACACAGTGGCAGATATAGCAGCATGTTGACTTCACACACCATCTGGAGATTTTGCCTTCTGTATTTCCTATCCCATGTCTCAAGGTTCAAAAATAATCTCAGTTTACCTTCACTATCATATATCATTAATTTACTCCACGATTACAGTTATGATTGTGGGTTATTACTTAAACTGCAGTTACCTTGGTGTAGTGGTTTGTATATAATCTCCCTACCAAATTCATAGAGCCAAAATGGGTCATATCTTTCCCAAGGACACATCAGTATGAAGGGAGGAGAGTGGATGTGAAGTTTGAACTGTCCTTGCTCACATTTTTTATTTTTATTTTTTTTATCAGCACACATTTGGGCTTTACTTGCATGTACTTTTCCAAAAACAGTACCACCAACTGGCAGCAGGAATCTTGGCCTTGCTTAACCCTACCCCCTTCTTCTCCTGTACTTTCTGTATTCGGGGAAAATAACCAACATGGCTACCCTTTGGACTGGTGCAGTAACAGCCCATTCTCTCTATAATCACATCTGACCCTCTCTGTTCTTCAGTCCAAAACCTAATGATGTTGTACTGACATTTATGCTAGACAAGAAAAGGACAGATTGTCTAAATTAGAAGCCAAATATGAACGTGGTGTGCAATTACTCCTTCATTTGGCAGATAGATGAGATGGCCCAAAGCAGTTTAACGAATTTATGTGAAATGGAACTGCTAAAAATAACGGGTAATTTATGTGTTACACTTGTTGTCAAGATCTTGGGACTTGATGTCAGGCCCGGCAATCTGTCATATTCTTTTTGAAAACATGTAAATTCTTAATGTTTTCAATTTGGTCAGTCAAAATGGCTGCAGGGTTAACAAATGGACTGTTATAACCCTGCTGGAGCAGCTTCGCCTGTGCATGTAGTGTGGAGCAGTGTCTCTTTAAAGGTGCATTGTGCATCTGCTTTTCTGGTAGAGAGTCAGTCAAATGTTTTTCTCTATGGAGATGTTATTGCTTTGTTTGGAATATTTCACAGTATGCTTTTAAACCTTTCTATCTTCATAGAGACAAACCAGACCAAGTTACAGGTCAGATCTGTGCAGAGGCAACCCGCTCACAGTCAGAATGCTTGTTTTTGTAGGTATTTTTGAGCTACCTGTAGCTAAGGTAGAGTTGTTTAATGTCACACTGTGGAACATCCCAGGCAGAGCAATGACATATTAAAAGAACCAAGCAGGTGAGGATACCCATTAAAAAGTTATATAGTGTATCTTTAAGAATGACAGTAGAGGTGGAATTGACCACCCTAGTTCAACATACTCCATGAAATCCTCATGTTCAATAAAATATATATTTTTTGTATTATATTTCTTATTTTTTAACTAATCTTGTTCCTCTTGCCTCATTAAGTAGTGCAAAAACCTGTAATAGAGCAGGACTCATGGCTCCTTCCATCATTATACCTCTGTGAGGTTTTCAGTTCATTTGTTAAGTTGTTAACGTGTTCTTGGTAAATATCCATTTAGCACAATTCTGAGAAAAGCCTCTATTTATAAGTACAGAAATGTTCACTGGAATGGCTCAACCAAGGCACTCACATGTTCTTACAGTCCTACTTAATAAGGCAGGCATAACCCTTTTGTCTGTTTGATTGTTGTTATTGTGTTTTTCTTTAGTCTTAAAGAGCAGAGAGAGACTATAGACTACAACTTTTATAATTGCAAATCTTTCTACAATGTTGCGCTGGTTCTTTTTATACACCAAGTACCAGTGAATAAAAAGAACATGTCTAGGTCACTGGGATTTTTTTTTCTTTTTCTCTTCTTTGCATCTGATAACCCAAGAAAGGGGAGGTTCACTTATTCATACTCTTCTGAATTATTAACACATTAATCATATTGTACATGATATGCACCCGAATTGCATTTCTGTGAAGACTCTAAAATGTCACTGTAACTTTGAGTTCAGCTGCATACATTTATAGAAATTACCTCAAGGTTCAGTGGGTGAAGTGCCACTCTCATTTTTCCCCATATACATTCATAAGCAGCTGTAACCTTGACAATGACTTCATCTGAAATGAATTGCATTAAGTAAGCATTAAACAACAAGGAGCCGTGTGTTATGTAGTTTAAACGCACGCCACAGAGTCGTAGAACATAGTGTTGAGTGGTGTTGCTCTGCTCTTAACTTACTTCATTCTCCAGTTGTATTTTCTTAATTGGTGACACATGTAGGATTCTGCAGCATCATGTAGTCAGTTTGGTGCAAATGAAAAAAAAAATCTGCTACTTACAAGCTTAATGTGCAGCTATCCATAGGAGATACTGACAACTTCACCGACTCTTCCTTGTGATGACATTTTCTTCTCTCAATGGGCACCGCAGTTTTCTAATGCAGATATCAGTGGATTTGTTTCTTTTATTATGTTGTTTTAGATGCACATTGCAATTTAGAATCTGCAAATTATAACATAATGATCCACGGATGTTATAGATTATTATAGACACAATCACAAAATGTGCTTTAAGTATGACCTGGAGTCTGATCTTTTTCAATAATTACAAGTTACAGAGCAGCGGGTAGGTCATAACAGGATTTGATTTTGCACTGAAGCCTTAAATGCAGGATTACACTAACATGCATGAATCAATTAAAATACAACTCAGTAAACTAATGATGAGTGAAAGACATCATTTAGTCTCTGTATATAAAGAGGGGGCAGGCAAAAATCTGGTTCAGTATGATATGTTGTTAGTGGTCTACACATTGGATTCACATGCAGAAAAAAACAGAGTGAAGTACTGAAGGAAGAGTCTTGAATGATTGAGAGGAGGCTATGAAAGACTACTGAGAGTGAGACAGCTCCATCCAGTGGCTACAGAGAGATATTTTTACAGGGATAACGCGAGCATCTGACATAAGCAAGATAATGCACCCACAGATCTGTAAATAAAAATAAATAAATAAATACAAATAAAAGAATAATCTTATTGAGTGTTAAATGGAGGAACTTTACCCTCAGCTCTTTCAACAGTAAAAATCTAATGTCAGCAAACAAAGGCAGCTCCATTCACAAACCTGAAATTTATTTATTTATTTTATCTTAATCTGCATATTACTTTGAAACAAACTGAAGTCAATAATATTCAATAGACATGGAGACAGACAAAATTACCATCATAAATATTAGAGATGCACTGACCCAGCTTTTTCAGTTCCTGATTCAGAGGACTGAAAACAGCATTTATTTACTTTAAAACACAAATAAAATAAGGCAAAACAGATCCAAATGTGTTATGCAGCTGTTATTTATCGCTCAAGTAACCACAGAAAAGCTTTGTGTAAGAGACTTTCTGGGCCCACTATGACCAATAAATCAGACTCTGAAACCGCCGCCAGGTGCCGCCATTTAGAGTTTCAGCCAAAGCCAGCCAACAATTTTTTATGCCAAATTGAGCCGCCATCTAATAAAATTTGGCTGAGCCAGCTAGAATTATGTGTATCAAATAATTCTATCCATCACAGAGACATACACAAAAAATAAACAACAAATGAAATAAGTTTTGCACACTGGAACAACAGACATGCACAGTGGCGGCTGGTGGCATAATTTTTTGAGGGGGTAGGGCGCTTAGGCCAAAATTAAAATATATATTATAAATATATGTATTATATATAGGCTATATAGTATTATAATGAATGCCAAAAACAGACAATCATTTGGGTCACTATTGGCTGAACTATATTAGAGCACAAGGCACAACCAAGCGCAACAGCACAATCTGAGCCCCAACAACACAACGTAACACACCGCTCACAACCATACCCAACAACATCAGCAAAACTACAATAAGAGGCTACGGTATGGTCCCAACATGAACACATCAGCACACACGGCAGAACACTGGAGCAGCTTCGTCGCACCCAGGAGCTCATTTATGCATTTACGCACCTGTGAGGCTCCGTCCTCAGATTTGCCCCAAACTAACGAAAACAAGCATCTTACCTTCTCCAGAGGACTGAAGCAGAGTGAATCCTCTATCTGCTGTCCTATTGCTTCTGCATTATTGCCCAATATGACGAGATGAAACTGGTCCAAGTCCCGGTCCAGTCAGGTCCGCGACGCGAGCTCCGGGAGCAGAGTGCACGAGCTGGTTGTAAAACTAGTCTTAATCCCACTTCCCACTTAAACCTGAAAGTTACACCAGTCCATATTAGGACTACGGCACCAGAGCCCTCTGCTCGCTACCAGGTCCAGGTCAAACCCCAGAAACGAGCGGACAGAGGCGGATACAACAGCGAGCGAGTGCTCCGGCTCTGGCAGCGGGTGCCTCGTGTCCCGGCGGCGGATCTGTCTGCTGTTTTAAGTTTCTCCTCACTCTCCTGTGTGGAGGTTTAGGCAAAAGTACCGTATTAGTCTACTTTGTATCACATTTTGTGGAAATAGCCTATGTACATGTGTAACCAATACACTGCATATTGAGATCTTGTAAATCAGTAGAACATAGACTATAGGCATGAAATGACAGCTTCAGCCATTTGTAGCCATGAACATTTTGGCGGCTGCAGCAGCCATTTAGGTTAGGGCTGAGCCAGCTAGCCAGCCAATAACTTCCTTCATCAGCCAGCCATTATTCTCAAAACAAATGGCTTCGGGGTCTACAGTAAATGGTCTTATTACATTATTGTATATGTTTAATCAGGACATTGATTGAACCAGCAAATTTTTTCAGTATCAGCACCAATATCTGATACCAGTATCGTATCGGTGCATCTCTAATAAATATTTTTGCATGATAAGTTCAGGGGCCGTCACCAGTATCAATGATCAGGTTCAACATTGATATTGATGCTCTGGTGCTCTGAGCCTGGGTGAGTTAGGGCCCTGTCAGTGTCCTGGATGATGAGCCGTGTAACTTTGTGATGGGGGTCCAAGACCACAGGATGCATGGCCTCAGGCTCTAGTTAGCTGCTACGTCTCAGCCTCCTACCGACCTTAATAAGTCCTGTAGTCTGATCATACTCTGGGGCCAGGGTCAACAGTCAGCTAGTGGAGGCGACTGGCTTGTTAGTGCTCAACAGTTTGTACTACTCTGGGAAGCTCTCCTGTTTGGCCTGCTGTAGAATCTCCCTGATCTGTAGCAGAGAGAGTGGCCTGGTCAGGTGCCGCCCCATGACTGGACAGTGCAACAGTCTCTATGAGTTCAGTGAAGGAGGAGCACTGGTCAGCCTGTAGCTGTAGTGGGGTTCTTGACGGGGGTGGTGGTAAGGCAGGAGACAGCAGGCTTTCTCAGTTCAGGATCATCTATTGACTCTTCCTTTGCAGGCTGAATGGGCCAGAACTGCAAAGGCTGCTGTAGGAAGACTGGTTTATGTCTCCACCTGCCATTGGTGGACAACTCCAGCAAGGTCTTACCCCAAGTGACATCATCAGCTGGGTTTTGTGCTGAGTTAACATATCTCCAACTCAGAGGATTGGTCAGTTCCTGGATCTCAGCCACCCGTGTTCCCACAAACACTTTAAATCATCAAGTCTGACTGTAACCGGGTAAGGACAGCGGTCGGAGTCTGTCCAGAGGATAACACTGTTGATAGGCACAGTCAGCTCACATTGCAGGACTGTGGTCAGCTGAGCAGCTATCAGAGCTCCACAGAGCTCCAGCCTGGGCATAGACTGTTGCTTTTTAGGGGCAACTCTTGATCGGGCAGTGAGGAAGGACACCTCCACTTGACCTTTATAGTCCTCTGTGCGCATGTGCCATACGCCTTCTCTGAAGCATCTGCAGCTTTGCATTAACATCATGTAGGACCTGCAGGTGTTTCCCTTTACACTTTGGATATGTGATCTTCAGCCGACACTGTGCAGCTTGATGTGAATGTGCACAGTGCCAGCAGCTTCTGTTGGACTTGATCCACGCTGATTTCTGCACTGGTCAAGATAATGCAGTGTATTGACACAGTAAGGGCAAAATGCAGTCTTATCTGTCTTCTTGTGAGTGGCTGGTGTCTGCTCTGCTGGGTGGCCATTACTGGACTTGTTTTGTATATGAAAGAAGCTGGTGTTCCTGTTGCTCTTACTGTCACGGCGTCGTGCTGTCTTGATTTCATTGCTGCTCTTTGCTTCACTGTGCAATGACTCATACAGTGTCTCATGTATTTTCAGCTCATAGATAAGCCAATCAGAGAAGTGCAGAAGATTGGGAATGGTGACACACATTGGATACAGGAACCTCTTGAGCTCAGCTCTCATATCTTGTGGCAGCTTAGACAATAAGCATGTCACATGTGACCCACAGCAAAGCTCTGCATGTCCACTTTCACCCAGCTGCTCCAATAGGCCCACCTGGATCTCTTACTCTTAATGCAAACTGCTTGAAGCCAGTGCAATGTTAAAGGAATCCATCAGGTCAGCTATCTTCCTCAGTGTGAGCTGATGTGGCTGGCCTTACCTTTCAGTTAAGATGGTCATTGTGTCAGTGTATGGCGGCTGTGAGTTGATACAGGAATCAGCAATGAGTAAAGCATCTTCATGCTTCAAGTGGTCCAACAGGATCTGATACTTAAAGCACTCAGGGGCATCTTCACGCAGAAAATTATCCGGGGCCACTTTAAGCCTGGCAAACTCTCTGGGGTCACCCTTTGTGAATGTAGTAATGATAGGCTTTGGGCCGTGATACACGACCTCATGCTGTGGGGTGTGCAGTGACTCACATCTGGGTGCAATATAGGGGATGCGATAGTCCGGTGTCTGCACACCAGATGGAGGAGGGTATGAATCTATTTGATAGCTTGGTTGCTCTTGTGTTGTCGTCCTCAGGTCCCGGAGCAGCTCATTGAGTTCAAACACCAGCGTCTGTAATGGTGGTGGTGGCAAAGGCTTATCTATGGACTTATGTGTCACAGGGGGAGGAAGCGGCGGCCAGTAGTGAGTCTGGGTCTGCACGTAACATGAAGGCAGCAGATGCAGGAGGGGGCAGAGACTGACTTTGATCCTGGTTTACAGGAGCACTGAATATTGGTGGATGAGCAGGAGCCGGCACTGGGGTGGATAATGGGGATGAGGGCATTACCCTAGTATTAAGGCGCCTTTGCATCTCCTTTGCATGGAAGTGAATACTCATCTTCATATGGGTCCATAGCTCTGGCTCCTTGCAGTGTACTCCAGTCCTCAACAGGCAGCAGAGGTGTGAGAGATGTCACCCTGGCACTTCTCTCCACTGATCTCTCCACACTGGGATAGGGTCGCTGTGACTCATATGCATCATAGAATGACTGCTGCTGTGCAGGCGAGGAGACATACTCCTGCATCCAAGTTGATGGTTTTTTCTCACGGCGTGGCCGGGCACCTGCGTCGTACAGAGGGTGACTTCAATCTGAATACATCTCTAGTTAATCCCACTGTGGCAACACTTATCCGGCTCGAAGGACCAAGTTTGTTGTGGGGAAAGCTAGTTGTGTGGCTTATAACTGTTGTGACCGCCAGGGGGCATCAGTAAGAATGCACTATGACTTTTATTAAAGTGTGTGTGGTCCTGAAAAATACAGAGGGAAAAATATAAATTATAATGTACTTTATAAATACAGCCAAACAAACACCTCAGATGCAAATTGTAATAGCTCTGTAATAATAGCGGGCCATTAGCAGGGTCTTAGCATCTGGCACATAGCATTTCCCAGTATCAAGAAACATCTAATTGGCCCTTAAACACACATTTTCTATAATCTACTACTGCTAACAACTTCAAAACACTCTGCAAACATGTTGATGTATATGTGTGCCTTTTTTAAAACCACTACTCACTTCTTTAATACGCACATGAGACTTGCACCCACAAGCCCTGCAGGATGCACTGAAAACAACTAAAACACGTAGCACTGTCAACCAAACTTGAAAACAATAGCATCTGACTGGCTACAACATTTGTCAGTCAAAATAGAAATAGAGCATGTCCTTCGACACAAAAATCATTAGGGGAAAATAGTTCTTGGCCTCTGTGTGGGAGTATTACATCATCTGATGAAGTAAGAGCCCTCTTGGACAATACCCCAGGGACTAGATGACTTCTGTAATGTACTATAGTTACAACAGTCTTTCCAGTTTGTGAAAGTGTGAAATTATGATGACCTACTTTGCTTCTGGAAACAGACATAGAGCTGACAGAGCTAGCTGCAGTTTCCAGGTGAATCAATTTTCAGTAATGAGGAAAGCGAGTGTTCCTCCACTTGTTACTGCACTAGTCCATGCGTCTGCTGTGGGTAATATTAAATTAGTCTTAAGAAGGCAAAAAGTATATAGTTGTAACATCTAATGAAGGATTACATCTGTGCTACTGATGTTTTCTTCGAAACAAAACATAATTCTGACAGTCATTTACATCAGATTCCACTGTACAATGAAAATACAAGATTCAGTTATCCATCCATCCATCCATCCATCCATTTTTTCCCGCTTAATCCGGCTGGGTCGCGGGGGCAGCACGCTGCCCATTACTCTGTGCACCAGACCCAGACCCCTATGAACCCCTCTGCAGGTGGTGAGCCCACAGGAGGGAGGAATTCCTTGACGGTCCTTGATGGTAAACTGTTCATAGGGGTGTTGCATGTTTTTGGTTGACGGGGGGAAACCGGAGTACCCGGAGGAAACCCATCCAGACACGGGGAGGAAACATGCAAACTCTACACAGAAAGGCCCGGGTGACCCATAACCAGAACCCACAGCCTTCTTGCTGTGAGGCATGAGTGTTGCCACTCAGCCACGGTGCCGCCAAGCTTCAGTTAGGTTAAGTTTATTTGCCATTTGTAGTTAAAAACCACATTGGAAAACCATGTGCAAAAAGCTCAAAGTGCACCATGAGTTATCAAATACACACACAGTAGACAATCATTACACAAATATTGAGTAGCAAAAATATGAAGATGCTCCATCAAAATTCAAAGTGCATTGTTCAAGCCTATAACAGTGGAAGAAGCCGTTAGCGGTGAGAAGTCTTACATTATTATGGGAGTTGAGCGGGTATTAGTGATAATAACCAGTAGAAAAAGTTGCAAGAACACTATAGCAGTTTGTACTATAGAACCACTGCTGTTACCTTCTTAGCTTCTGAAATCGGACAAGATTGGGTATTGTCAAAGTGGTATGCCCAAAGAATACTGAATAACTGCATAAAATGTATTTTGTAATGTGTTTCAATACAATCAGAGTACTGTATTTTGAATGCATTCACACTGATTTGTCTTATATTACAGTAAAAGAAAAAATCAATTCTGTCAACTGGAAAGAAGTATTTTTTTTTTTTTTTTTATCCACTCAAAGACCAGTAGACAGAACTGAATTTTTCTTTTGCTATGGATCCTAATTGGACGACTGAGGGATTACACAGACATCTTATATTATGGAGTAAAATATAGAACATACCAAAATAAAGTTGCATAAAATGCACATTTATAATGTTTATTTTCGGTACATACAAACCATTTACCCCCTTAATAAAATGCAGTTATTTTCTATCTTCAATTAAAACCAGTACCTAAATAACAAAAGAAACATGATGTTGGATGAGCCTTCATGCTCCCGTGATGGTCCATAGTTTCAAAAGTACACGTTGAGCTGTAGGCAGACTGTAAAAGCATGTACATGAATAATTTCAGTTTTAAACACTCCACTCTGTGTAGAACAAGCGCAGTCGGCCACTCTGATCTGTGCTGTAATGGTCATCTGAGATAGTAACATGGGATCACAGACGTAATTGGTGTATCGAGGCAGGCGGGCTCTTGTATGATGTTAATTACATTCTACACTAGTGCCCATTTAATGCCCTGTGCTTTAGTGGTTTGGGCCGGAGTATTATAAGAAATACAAAAGTGATGGTTCATGTAATCTGCCACTAACATGCTAAATGACATGGTTGTTTTCATCAGCCGAAGTCACTCCTAAGAATAGAAGAGTATATTTCTATTAGTATACATATACTTTCCCAAGAGTATCAAATAAGGGGTATGGGTGGCAAAGTTTCAAATTTTTCTTTTTTTTTTCCTAAAACGTCATTCAACCATTTAAAAGTGCATTATGAGGGTCCATTAAGTGCTTTTCTCAGTGAAGATGTTATTGCTTTGTCTGGAAAGTTTCACAGTAGGCCATTAAACCTTTCTATCTTTATGGAAACCAAACCAGACCAAGTTACAGGTCAGATCTGTGAAGAGGCAACCCCGCTCATAGTCAGTTTGGATAACAGACTCGGCAACCAATGAATTGTAACTTCACTCCTTGTATTTTTTGTATTCTTGATTTGTGATCTACTTGCCGGTGGTAATATTATTTGCTAAATCATGAAAATTATAGTGGGCCATCTACCTGCAGAGACAGTAAGTTTATTCTACTGTGAAAAGCGCGCGCTGGCAGAACACTGAGATAGGACACTGACATGATCCGTTTGAGCACAGTTTGCGCATATTGGATCTAACTGTTTGAAATTTCCTAGCAGATGGCCACCACTGCGGTTCACAGTGAATATTTTTGTAGCTTAACATTATTTTCATCAAGCTGTTTACACATGCATATACAATACAAGCTGCCTTTGAGCTTCTTTTGAATGTACAAGACAATGTGGACAGAGACTTTATTTTTAGTGTATAGAAAAACAGAGAAATATCTGCCTTTAAATAGTTTGAAATAAGAAAGCATTGAACCCATGTAAGAGTGCCCTTATCTGCTCACATATACAGTATATACACTTTTTTAATATTTAAAGGTGCACTATGTAACTTTTCTGGTGGAGGGTCCGTCACCTGCTTGTTTCTGTGGATATGGCATTGCTCCGCTTGGAATGTTCCACAGTGTGACTTTAAACAGCTCTACTTTACATTTATTCAATTACAAGTGATTTTATTGCTCAAAAATACCTCTAAAAACATTCATTCTGACTGTGAGCGGGGTTGCCTCTCCACAGATCTGAACTGTAACTTGGACTGGTTTGGTAGAAAGGTTTAATGCCATACTGTGAAACATTCCAGACAAAGTAATGACATCTCTATGGAGAAAAGCAGGTGGCAGACCCTCCACCAGAAAAGTTAGAGGCAAAGTGAAGTTATTTTATCATAACCTTTGTGTAGTATTTGTCTGTTTTGCCATTACAACCATCTCCAGCTTTACTTTACCAAACATAAAGTTGAAACAATAACAGAGCATCAAGCTGTCCCGGCATAAAGTGCCTACGACAGGATGGATTACTCATTTTACTAAAACAAAGTTACTGTACTTCACTATATTAAAGATTTTACTAAAAATGTAAAAAATAAATAAATTTAAAAAAAATTCCTGGTTGGAAATCATGCCATTACACTACATGACATTCCATAACTTTTACCAAGCAACCATACTGTACAATAAGTCAAAACTCATGTAATGTACACAGAGATTATTATTTTACAAATATAATAAACAGATTTATTTTGTTGAAATCATGTTTAAAGTCTCAAAAGAATGTGTTTCTTGCATGGAAACTGTGCCAATATTTATATAGAATTCTCTCAGTGTGATGCCATTAATATGGAACTCTCTAAAATATAACTCAACATATTTTTCAACTTTTCCACATAAATTTCTTCTTGATTGGCATAAAACTATAATTTAATAGGTATTATCTCAACAAATTAAGTTAAATTAGAATAATCAAATCAATTCATATGTCATAATGCCTCAACTCTGAGCCCTGGATACCACAGAGCAGTCTACTTACCCCACTGCTCTTTTGTACACAAACTACTGCACCTCCAGCCGTCAATTCATAAAAACAGTTGCATTTGCCGATACTACTGCTTTTATCTCAGATGGCAATGAGTTTAGACTTAAACGAACTTTATTAATCCACAAGAGAAATTATTTGGACACAGTAGCTCACACAACATAAATATAATAACAAAGAACAAAAATATAAATGGTAATAAGTAGCAAAAATAGCAAGAGACTGTATATATATTTAATTCTAATTCTGTATTCTGTGGGCATCTGCTTCCCCTGTTCCGACACTTGTCAAGTCAAAGCTTCACATCTTGTTGTTTGTAGCTTTGTAGTGCACATTTCTATCTAAACCCACGCACACTGAGGACATAAGTGTTTTTAAGTTTGTCTCATTATAATCTCCAGGCTCATAGAAAACATGATGGCATGGAAGGATAAAAGGCAGCTGTTGGATTAAAGATAGTGAACACTGGGGACAGCTTACCAAAGACTGCTGGCAACGCAACAGCTAACAACAGTGTCTGAGCTGGAGAGGAGGATGATTAAAGCTGATGCGCTCAAAGACAGGTTTTCACTCTCTCCATTCTTCTATGAATACTCACTTTTATCATTTATTAAAAGGTCTCAAAAGAGTAAACAACAAGTGATTTTATGACTGAATATTGAAGGGGTACCTTTGTTTAAATCCACAATATAAAGGTTTTAAAGGTTTAAAACAAAAATGACATTGGATGAAGGAGACACAGAATTCCATGAAAAATCCAGACAAAATTTACGTTCAAGTAATAGGTAAGTAACAGTTTTACAACATGGACTAGAGTTTAGAACACCAGCGTGTTAAAACAGTGTAACAGTCTTATGTAGCTTAATAGATTTGTTGAGGTTTTAACTTTGTATTAACTTTCTCTGTGGCTAGAATACTAAAAGAACTGACTTATGCAATTAATTAAATCTTAATGCCAAAAAGGTCGACGAAAGAAAGAAAGACAATTTTTATAGTACTGTAATATAGTAATGTAATATTTTAATTTATTGAATTCTTATTTTAAAAGTGCACTATGTAGCTTTTTGGTTAAGGGTCCATCACCTGCTGGTTTCTTTGAATAAGTCATTGCTTTGCCTGGAATGTTCCACAGTATGACATTAAATACCTCTACCTTACATTTATTAAAATACAGGTGGTTTTATAGCTCAAAAACAGTAAAAACCTGCATTCTGTCTGTGAGCAGGGTTCCCTCTCCACAGATCTGACCTGTAACTTGGTTTGGTCTCCATGAAGATAGAAAGGTTTAATACCATATCATGAAACATGCCAGACAAAGCAATAACATGGAGAAAAACATTTGACGGACCCTCCACCAGAAAAGTTACACAATGCACCTTTAATACAGACACTTCCTTCTAAAGTATTTGATTTTTTTAATTAAGCCACAGGTATCAAAGATGAAATTTGCCCCAGATGCTTCAAACACATAACCTAGAACTAAAAGTAAAAACAAAATTAAAAAAAATCCAAGGTCATGACAGTTATTGCTGTTGCTTTGTGCAGTTTTACATGGTTGTTTTATTACAGAATATATTTGAAAGACTTTTTGCTCTTTCAAGTTCATTCTCCACGGCCTTCACAGTATTTCACAATATAATTCAAATACCTGTGTCTTCTGTGTTACTTTGGAGCAGGTGGTGCCTTTATTCTGCTGAAGAATATGGTAAAGGATAGTAACGTTGGCCTTCAAAGTGGAGTATTCTTCCTGACATTGTACATATCTGATTTGTGTCTCTGGAAATAAAAAATACACCCTCAGCATTTCCTTTCAATACCTTGACCAGTCAAAACACGAAATAAAACAACCAAACTATATGTGACAGCAGTGATATTCACAATGGACATACAGACACTAGTTTTTCAGTCTTGTGCTTGACTATTTTCATCTAATCTCAGTTAAATTAACATTAAAAAAACAAAACTCTATCTATCCAAATTTTACTATTAGCTGTTGGGTGTAGGTAGGGTGTTTGTTCATTGATCTGCTCTTGACATAAACGTTACTGGTTGAGCAGGCAGATCCACTGAGCCACAGGCTGAGGTGCAATTTCTATTTCTCTAGTTCATGACTTTTTCCCCTCTTTGCTGGTGCAGTATGTGACCTTCCTGGTGGAGGCTCTGCTATGCTTACCTCCAAGCAATGAGATCTTCACCTTTGCTTTGCCTGGAATGTTCCACAGTATGGTATTAAATCAATCTATCTCCATGGAGACAAGCAGGTTCTGCCAACAGTTACAGGTCAGATCTGTGAGGAAAGCTCTCTCACAGTAAGAATGAATGCTTTCTTCATGGTATTTTGTTGCAACAAAGATCCTTGTCATTAAATAAATGCAGGATTGATAAGTTTAATGTCATACTCTGGAACATTCCAGGTGAAGCAATAACTTTATTGATCCACAAGGGAAATTATTTGGACACAGTAACTCACACATCACAATATATTACAATAGCAAAGAGCAGAAATGTAAATGGTAATAATAAATACAAAATACATAGCAAAATTAGCAAGAGACTGATGCCAAATAAGGCATAAATATATAAATGTATATGCACAAAATAAAATATAGAAATATAGTAATAGAAATATATCTATATATAGTTATATACAAGAGGTCATAAGGAGAAACAGTGCAAAGATGAAATAATGACTGACATAAGGGTGAGTTGTTGTACAAGTGTATGGAGTATGGTATGAGACTAGAAAAATGATATAGTGCGTCTTTAAACCCACAATGTCTCGCTTTATCAACACAAAATCACAAAGCAGTCATGAGGGAATCATAGCAGGGCAGATGTGCTGTCACCAACACAAGGCGACTAGTGACAAAGTTATTTCTAATGACAACAGCTGCACGCTCCAGTGTGGAGCTCGTCCATACCTCCATACCTCCATACCTCCATACCGCTCTTAAATAAACTGTTTCAGCTCTAAATTGAGAACAGGTGCTTGAGCCAATATAATTTCCCAAGCATTTGACATTTTTCTATAGGCTGTAATTATCAGAAGGAGAAACATGTGTTACCATCTCTGTGGGGAAGAACAATGGCATTTTAATGAGCAAAAGGAAACTGCAGGCGTGTTTGTGAAGTTTCATGCTTTACTGACACTGTAGTGATGCAAAAGTCACTGCAAAACATGGTGCTAAAAAAACAGCTACATTTTAAAACAGGAAAATGGCTTAACACAGGGTGTTGTGTAAAATGGCAAAGTGACCGTGTGAGTAGTTATACTGCTTTACTAAATATTGAGTACCTTTTCATGATTTTGTGCTTACAGTGCTAGATTATTCATCTCTGCTTTTTGAAAAAAAAAGCAAAAAAAAAAAAAGCCGAACTACCCTGATTTCTCTGCCCTGTGATACATTTTCTTTAACAAATTCTATTTTCTAGGAAAAAAAAAATCACAAGGGGCTGAAAAACTTTACAGATTTCTGCAGAATCAATGAGCAAATCACTAAACTCTGTTAATCTGAGGCAAGATAAATTTGACTTTATTTGTAAATGACAGACCAACAAGCTTCATTTCACATACATCACTGAAGAAAAAAACAAGTCTGATGATTGTACGACCATGTGGGGCTCGAAACATGACAGAGAGTAAGAGGACCAGACTGATATGAAATGTGCCATGAAAACTGCACTGTATTTTTGATGAAAATAGTCCATGTCAGTGTATAGTATGTGGCATGCATCTTTTTTTTTTTTTTTTTTTTTTTTATCTCAGAACATCCTGGTTGAACATCCATCCATCCATTTTCTTCCGCTTTATCTGTGGCCGGGTTGAGGAATCAGCAGTCTGAGCAGTGAGGCCCAGCTCTTCCAAAAGGATCCCAAGGCATTCCTAGGCCAGCCCAGAGACATAGTCCCTCCAGCGTGTCCTGGGTCTTCCCCGGGGCCTCCTCCCGGTGGGACATGCCCGGAACACCTCCCCAGGGAGGCGTCCAGGAGGCATCCAGAACCGATGCCCGAGCCACCTCAGCTGGCTCTTCTCAATGTGGAGGAGAGGACTGGTATAATTTAAATGGAATGAATCATGGCAATATAGATAGATAGATAGATAGATAGATAGATAGATAGAGAAGGAAATTCAAAGTATGTCACAGAAGCAATAAATGTGAATATTATATCCAATGTCAGAACCCATGCATAACCCATGCGCTTTATGTTATATTTTGAAATATTTAAATTTAGGCATGTGAACAGTGACGTGCGGTCAGAGGAGGCAGGGGAAGCAGTGCCTGCCTTGTCAATCATGAAAAGAAGAAAGGATTTATTATAAATTCAAATAAAAAATAATAATTATCAGCTTGTATGTATTTATTATTAACCCCTTCTCCAGTCGAAAAAATGTTTTTTTTCTTGTTTCAATAATTGAATATGGCAGAATTTTCGTTTGTCCCGTTCAAATGCAAGGAGAAGGTGCGCCTTGAGGCACCAGCCTCCAGTGCCTCCAGCCACTCGATCCCTAGCAAAGTGGCCAAGTTGGCTAACCCACTGTATATTGCCGATAAATGGCCCTCAAACTCTCTGATTATATGCTCTGTCTTTCCGGAATCTTTATAATGTATGAAATGTATTTCTGTAACGTGTTCAGGCTCGCAGATCAATCATAAAACCTCAGTAAAAAGCTCACCAGGGGAGGCAAACAGTACTCAGGCCTCAACATAGAGGGCGCTTGTGAGCACAGAGATTCTTGGCCTGCCGCCGCTATGCGCCGAAACAACTACATCATCTTCTTCGTTCTTTTTTATATTGCATTGGGACACCTGTGTCTTTGATGACAAAGTCCACCAATGTGCAGAGGGATTGTAAACAGTGTAACAGTTTTCTTTGAGACATGCTTTATTTTGATTTAGCCTAAATGAAATTAAAAGTCCTGCTCACAATATGCGCGAGTTGACCCAGGACCCACGGATCGCTAAAAGCGCAACTTGAGGAAGAGAAGAGAAATAGAGAAGGAGCGTGCTGTTTTCCGTGCTGATGAGCACCTACATTTTGTACAGTTTGTCCACAGCGTATCAATGAAATAACGTATCCAGTGTGAACGAGGCAAGCCGCGTGCCTTCATGGATTTGTTTTCACCTGCTGCAGTGCACAGGAGAGATGAGGGTGCGCTCATGATGACACAGGCAGACTCCCAGCATGATCTATGCTTATTTATTCACAAACTTTCTTAAAAAGCGTGTTTTTCATGAGTGATTTGGAGATTTCAGGCAAGATACAAAAAATCCAAGTATGATGCGTCCACGTTACGCATAAATGCACAGCTACAGAGCGTGCGGGAGCTGCTTTGCTAAAAAGCATATAAATTAGCCTATTTATTGCAAAAAATACCTTGTTCCCAGTTTTGAAATACTGAACAACAATCATATTTTATTTTTCGTTTTTTTTAATTGAAGTTTTTGTTCTTTTGAATTAAGAATATAGAAAAGCCCTGGTGTAAGTAAGTCTGCTGCACTGCTGCATATAATATATAGTTGTTGTCTATCAAATGATGAATTATTATTATTGTTATTATTATTATTTATTTATTTATTTATTTATTTTTTGGGGGGGGGGGGGTTTGCATTTGTAAATCTGACGCTAAAAGCGTTAGTGCCTCCCCAGCTGTCAACCTCACCGCACGTCACTGCATATGAATAACAGAAAATATTCATGATTACAGCTGGAAATGAGCTTCAGTCTAATAAAAATAACATGTTCAAAACAAATGTCTGTTTTATTTGTCTCTGTAACATGGGTACACTCCCTATCTGCAGATGTGTAAACTGAAGCCATCAGCCCATATGACATTAAGCTAACACACACGCTACATGATCTATGGCCCACTGTCAGTCCGGCCGATCGCGCTCTGTCAAATGCTCTGATTTACGACTGCTGTGTTCTCCCCTCAAAATGGGATGCGGCGTTATAGATTTTTCTGGTGGGAATGGGCATAATAGCAGTTTTGACAGTTTTTTAGTCTGTAATGAGCACTCACTTGAATGATGTGTGTGCCTTAACAACCCAATTACCAGCAATATGGATATCATCAGGGGGAGTTATGGAGAAAACAAGAAGATTGCTCCATGCAGATGTTGTCATAACCAATTTAAAGGCGAGGTTTGGTGTTCATGATTGGTAATATTTCATACTAAATGCCAGTGCAATTACAAAATGTGTGTCACCTATATATATTTATATATATCTATGCTTTAATTTTCCTTGCAATAATGATGCTGCATGGAACAGTGGATCTAAGCCTTTGTGGATCTTAATGTGTCTCTAACTCCCATAGCAAAACTTCCATAGCAACAGGACCTATAGGAGGAATATTTCACTGAAATATCTTTGACACTGACAGATCATTTATTTAGCAGGGTTTATGCGTATTCAAACATGAAGCAACACTACATATGTATATCTCCAAAGCTCAAAATGCTCTTTTCCACCTGTGATGTCATCTAGTGGTAGTTTATAAGTTAACAGCTATCTTTTAACTTTTGTTCAGTATAGAGATGGGCAATTCCAGGGCTGAAATTATTCAAATGACTTCAGTGAAAATGAATGGAGTTTAGAAACACAGTGGAGCACTTTCTGTATTACCACATTACATTACAAGGAAGTGTTTTCTGTTTGAGAGAAAAAATAAAGCCTAAATGTGCAGGGTTTGTGTGTTAAACATGTGTGAATGAAACAAAACACATCATAGATGTTGTTTACAGATCTCAATGGCCAAACAGGCAAACAAGAGCAATGAAAGAACAAGCTGGGCAGGACAGCTTGAAATCAGCCAACCACTGCAAGAGACAAAATCATGGACTGCAGTAATGCCATGGCCAACCAAATACGACTGCTGGAGCAGTGAGGCTATTGAGATCTGCAAATGAGGTCCAAGCAGCACAGGGAACTCACACCTTATCACACACAGAAGGCATAAGCTTCCCCTACTGTCTGACAAAACCATGTAAGCATCGTTCAAGATACGCCACTACATCATCACTGACGCTCCTGATGAAGGCTACAGCTGAAATATGAGAAGCAGGAAAACAAAGAAAAACAAAACAAAGAATTGTTACTTTACACTGAAATAAATTGCTTTTGTTTTTACATTTGCTGTATTCATTTGGTATGTGACATTGAACAAAAAAGGTCATCAGACTCCTTTTATCTCTAGCATGAAGGTGGCAATTTTGAATTTGCCACTAACTTCTGCCATCCCTGGTCATACCTAAACCTAAAAAAATCAACACATTTATGTTCAGCTTGAGGAGTCATGTAAATACTAACTACTAACTAACTGCTAGTTTTCTTGAACTGTGTCCCACAGAAATCAAGACCTCTGTTACCACATGGTTTGCACTACGGCATAAGAGGAGTTTTTGACAACCATCCCCCCTGCTCCCATCACACACGAAAGAGAGAGAAACACAAAAAGGAGAATCTAATGTTGTCCGAATTAGAGGCTTTCTATTCCCCCAGTCCCCAACAGTGATCATTAGCTCAACAGAGCAACTGACAGCTCATCTCGCACCGCTGGAACTTCTCTGATACATCATTTGGGCTGCCACTGGTTTGTTTGCTTACTCAAGCACAGGCCTGACATTCAGATAAGGAGCTGACAAAAAGCCCTCAGGAGGGAGGGAAAATGAAATGCCGACAGATATTTAGACCTTATCTTCAGAGCATGTAAAGAGCAGGAGAGGAAGGGGGTCTGGCCATGCAAAGAGCTACCAGACAACTGAAAATCCGCCAAAGAGATTTGTGATAAGCAGAATTTGGAAAGCATTTCATGTGTGAGGAATACGGTTGGTTTTGGTTATGTTAAAAGCCCCCATACAAGGAGGGCTTTAAAGTAAAAGAACTATATCTCCTGCAAAAAGAAACATATTATCACTTCACTTTGAATGTTAGTAGTGGCCATTTTTACTATTGATTTTAACTTTTATTCAACCAGGAAAAGCACAGCTGAGACTGAGGTCTCTTGAATAACCTAGTCAAAAGGCGAGCAGGATGTAAATTATGTTATATCCAGGAGCTGGAGTTAGTGTAATATTTTGATGTTATAAAGTGCACTAGTTCACAGTAAAAGCTTAAAACAGCAGAAATAAAGTGCCTCATACACCCTCACTGAAGGAGTCTGACTTTTATCTGATTTTCTCTACAGAGGAATGAGCCTGAGGGCCAGTGATGGAGCACAGGAAGAGAATTTGCATTCTATTTAAATGGTGGGTACAATGATTCTAAGAGAGTGTAAGACAAAATATTGTTTTTGATACATGTATAGCTATAGCACACAACTTTAAGAGTTAAAGTAGAATAGATTTCAATTAGTGAATCAATACCTGTTCGTTTGCTGAGTCTTATTAGAACCCAGCTAACGACTATGAGCAGGTAATTTCATTTTCACATTTAGTGGTAAATTTTTCTTTCTTTCATCTTTGTCCTGGTCACACAAAGGCTTATGGGTACCATTTATGTAGTGTATGTAATGTGTGAAAACTATGGATGCAATCTCATGGCACGATATTATCACAGTATGATAATTATTGCGATATTTTGGAGAGACTAATAGAATTGTAGATAGGGTACTTTTTGCTTTTAAAATACACTGACAAGACTTTGGTGCAAATCATTACTGTAATCATCCCAGGAATTAAAGTAAAAAATATTTCTTCATGTTGTCTGCACTAAAATGAATCACGGTCTATGTAGTTCCTTATAATAAACAATGCATTTAAACAAAGGAACTTGTAATTCGATATATTGTGACAACCCGCAATATTATTGTAAGACCTTTGATGATACGATATCACAATATTTCGGATATCATTACATCCCTAGGGCAAATACACATATACATACATATGTATGAATATAGTGTTTCAGTGAGTGAATGATGGTGGCCGAAGACGCTATAATCTTATTTGCTATGGGCTAAGCGGACGACAGAACGATCACACACACAATGAAATCAAAAATGGGCTTTTCCAATGGGAAAAAAGCACTGCACAATATGTTATAGACGATGTAGGCCTATACAGTGTGAACCATATTGTATATTTTATTATTATTTGAGTGTTCAAAATCAGATCTACCACACTGAGACCTGTAATTTGCATATTGATTTAGTACCAGATGGAAAAACTTTACTGAACTTCTTTAATTACCCTATGGCTTCCTGGCAAATGTTCTCATTTGTATAATACAATCCCAAGAATTACCAAAGGAAATGCCAAAGGACGATGGTAAACTCTTGAAATTGCTCTTTAAAAATAGAAGTCTGCTGCGAGACTCGTTTTTAGTCATCCGTCCATATAAGTGGCCAGTGTCTCTCTGATTTGCGGACGTATAGTAAACAAAGCCTCCTACTCAGTGTAGAGATGGATGACGGACATTTACAGTGGTCTGCAGAGTGTGGCTATGACAGCAAAATGGACAGTGGACACATCCAATCTCATTAGACCTGGACTGAGCGGCTGTCAAGGCTCTGGAGCTTCATGAGGATCAGATACAGGCTGGGTATGTGGGTACATCACACAGCACTGGGTTAAACTGTAGTCTGATATGGACCCACCACCAGGCCTTCTCAGGAAACTATTCTATTTTATGATGGTGCCCAGAAGCTGCCTGTGCCTGAAGGGGAATTCACAGTAATCAATGAATTCCTTATGCGAAACAAACTGGACACATTAAAGACTTTCAAAATTTCCTTATTGCGCAAAATGTACTTTGTGATCTTTAGGCCATGTTAGAATATTGTTACCTCTTTGTAAGTTGTGTTTTCTTTGGGCTGTCTACAGCTCAAAATCCCAAAATGCTCTATTCCACGTTGTGAGTAGGTTTCAAGTTAACAGCTACCTTTTACTTTTAGTTCAGTAGAGATTGGCAATTCCAGGGCTGAAATTATCCAAATGAAATGAATGACTCAAGGCCGCTGTATATTGGCCTGCATTGTTAAGCATATGATACATGCGTTAATCCATACACATCTCCTGTTCCCTTGGTGTGAATTTTCTTTTGGCAGCTCTCGTAAAAATATCAATTTCAAGAATGTAAGTGCTACTTTTGAGAGACGACTGTGAAAAAGTTTGAGTGAAGTTGAATTCCAAAGGCGCACAAGATAGAAGCCTATATTCAATAAGATGTAGTTTATAAAGGGAAGTGAGGCAGCCCACGAACAGCATAGACGCAATTCTAGCAGACTTCAGTTAAAGAAGATTTGTGGTAAGTGTTTAGCAAAGGTGCTTGCCAGTATCTGGGGGAGATAACGCTGCCAAATTCTAATTCATAGGGATGTGTACAAATTTATATGACTGATGTATTTCACTTTAGATTAGCTGGATCGGCGGAGCAGAAACTTGGCATGCCTCTATATCAAGGCTAAAGCCGGCAGTTCTGCTGGGATTATTGTTGTTTTGTCAGGCTTGCTATAGTTACACATGAACAAATGGGTACTTTAGAAAGGTTTATAGGCTACTTCACCTTTCTCTATAAATGGATAAGGACTTACAAAATGGTCTAAAGGTGTTCTGAACAAAATAACGAAAAAGTTTTTTTTTTCATCACTGATACATCTTCACTACCAGAGCTGTGATAGATTTGAATACAACTGATTAATGATGACCCATTAAATTCTACATTCTCAACAGTGTTTCTGGTAAGCTTTTATAGTCATCTGGACATTTCACCTCACACCAAAGAAACCCTCTCAATTCCACCTAAAATAATGCATACATAACTACTTCACATTACTACCTAAAATAAAAGCATGTTTTTGAAAACTTGGAAAAACTAGAAAGTTATGCAGTGTTGCTTTAAAATAGGCTGTTAAAAGTATGGAAAGTAACTGAAAGTAGCTGATTATTTTATCACATGGTACATACAGAAAATCAATCAGCATAAAAAAAAAATGAAAATAATTACTCCTTAAATAAACTCAAACAGAAATGTGAGAATAAACATGGTCCCACATATCTTACCTTTTTCTCTTCGCAGATGGAGAGCAAGGTCTCCTAAAACAATTGCCCTTGTGAAGATGCACCTCAGAAAATGTAGCTTTTTCATATTTCCTGAAGCACCCTTGCTTTAATATGAGGATGACATCAAAGCTACCCAAGTGCCCTTGAGCCTCTGGGTGACTAACTCCAGCCCAGAGCAGAAAGGCCCAGCTGACACTACAGCAGGCTCACCGGGTTTTGTTTTGGCCCTTCATAATTCCACACAGACTGGGCTAACCGGCTGCTACAACATTTCTTGTACATGTGCTTTATTCTTGGCTCTGACCTCCATCAAATATGATTGGATGGGAGAGCAGAATGATCCTTGAAGAAACTATTAATTTAGAATGTCTTTCCGTAGAGGATGTCACAAATGATAATTTAGTGCCGTTCATGTGTGACTGCTTTCTACAAATTGATAGGTGAACGTGTCCAGTGATTAGACCAGATGGCCTACATGTTGTAATGATGGAAGTATAATAAGATCCGGAAGATGAATCAAAGATGGCTTGTATTATTTCCAGTACCAAAAAAGAAAGGAATCCTGCACACTATCAGTCCTTGCAAAAAATAAATTTATTACATGTAGCGTTAGGCTGTGAAAATACAGAAGAATCCTTAGAAAATATGACGTTTGTGAAAGCTTTAAACTACTAGTTTATGCAATTCCTCTTAAAGCTACCTTCTGTAATTGGTCGACACACACCTGTTGTATTCTCATATTTTACCACTAGATGCTATCTACGGTAGTCCTGTCTGATAGTGCGCCAGCTTTAACCTGACAGAAGAAGACCAGAGAGCGCAGGTGAGCTTGAAAAGGTCAAGTGAGGGGTGAAAAAAATAAACTTGCAGGCAGTAGGTAAGGGACAAAACACAAAACTTCTATCTTCTTAAAGTATCGTCGCTTTTCCTCTTTGATGAGATGCACTATTTTTTTATGTATTATTATGATTTTCCAACAGCAGCGACAGACTACAATGTACAGTGACGTTTTCAAGATGGCCAAAAACAACAAATGAGTCACATGACTGAAATCCATATAGGTGAAATTTGATATTCCTTAGACTTTAAATTGTTGCATATCTACATCCCTTTGCGCCTTAACCTTATACAACCTAATGTTTATCTACTGTAAATACAAATTACAGCCCAGCCACAGAAAACCTACTCTCATTGGAATATTTTTCCAGAGACATGAACTGCTGTTAGCCCCATTCCGAGCGGAGAACATTTAAGAAAGGCAGGAGCAGAAGAAACCACGTGGGAGTCTAGTGGGGGGCAGAGGCGGCTGGCTGGTGTCGAGGGGACGGTGCGGGGATGAAAATTGATTTATTGCAGCGCTGATGAGGAGAGGCATGCCAGGAGACAGTGGGCGCTCTGCAAACTCTCGCCGCAGCAACATAAAATGGAACGCTGGCCCTCCCTCTTGCTTATAATTGCAGCAGAGGTCTAAAGCTGAGACTCCAGAGGTATTTGTGTTGACTGTGCATACCTGACAGTAATATTAGATATGCATGTGGAAATAACATGCTTAACTTTGTAAATAGGAGGTCTGTACAGCGTTGGGTGGTGTTGTCATAAAAATCAAATTGAGCTCAGCTATGTGACTAGGCCTGTCACGATTATTACAACTGACTGATCCTTCAGTGCATTAAAGCTGGAACAATATTTTTTTATGTATTTATCAGGTGTACCTTTTTTAACAATAGTAGTAGTAGTTGCAATATGATAAGATTTGAGTTGTAGAAGGTTGAATAAATTACTTCTGTGACTCATTACAAATACAAACAAATTACTAAAAGTGTTGCATTCTGCTATTTAGTCATTTTACATTTAGAATACTTTTTTGGGGATAATTCTTCTTTATGGTTTGGTTTTAATATTAAAGTTTGCTGTTTATATTTACTTTAGCAATATATCACACTTCAAAAATTGTTAATCAGAATCAGAATGCATTTGTCATTTCAGTATAAAAATACACTGAAACGGAACACTGCACTCAGGTCCAGGTCAACAGCAGCACAAATAATAAATAGTTTAAAATACTGTATGTCAAATACAATTCTTAAAAACAGCCCCCACACGCCTCCATTTTCTAAAGTACTTTCCAAGTCAGTGTTGTTTTGTGTGATATGTTGTGATAACATTATTCATGTTTTCATACATGATTCAACACTCACACTTTTTCTCACACACTTCCTATTGGTTAATCTTTATAAGGCTGTGAGTGACAGCTGTATTTAACCAATCTGTGAAGTGTGAACTTTTAGAAGATGATCATGAAGTTGATGTTATTTTTTTGCCATATTTCCATCTATCCTTCCATTTTCTTCCCCTTTATCCAGGGCCGGGTCGAGGAGGCAGGAGTCTGAGCAGGGAGGCCCAGACTTTCCTTTCCACACACACTTCCTCCTGCTCTTCTGGGGGGATACCAAAGTATTCCCAGGCCAGCCATGAGACATAGTCCCTCCAGTGTGTCCTAGGTCTTCCCCGGGGCCTCCTCCCAGTGGGACGTGCCCGGAACACCTCCCCAAGGGGGCATCCAGGAGGGCATCCCGAGCGACCTCAGCTGGCTCCTCTCGACGTGGAGGAGCAGCGGCTCTATTCCGAGTCCCTCCCATATCTCTAAGGGAGCACCCAGCCACTTTACGGAGGAAACTCATTTTAACCACTTGTACCAGTGATCTTGTCCTTTGGGTCATTACCCAAAGCTCATGACCATAGGTGAGGGTAGGAACATAGACTGACCAGTAAATCAAGAGCTTTGCCTTTCAACTCCTTCTTCACCACAACAGTCCTCATCACTGCAGATGCTTCACTGATCTGCCTGTCAATCTCACGCCCCACCCTTCCCTCACTTGTGAACAAGACCTCGAGATACTTGAACTCTTCCACAGGAATTCTCTGCCCATCTGGAGAGGGCAAGCCACCTTTTTCTGGTTAAGAACCATGGCCTTGCATTTGGAGGATCTGGTCTTCATCCAACCACTTCACACTCGGCTGCAAACTTCCCAAGTGCATGTTACAGTTTCTGGTTTCATGAAGCCATTAGGACAACATCATCTACAAACAGCAGAGATGAGATCCTATGGTCCCCAAACCAGGCACCCTCCAGCCCCTGGCTGAGCCTAGAAATCCTGTCCATATAAACAATGAACACACCTCCTCCTCTGGTCATACAGGGTTCGGACAGCCCTTAGCAAAGGGCCTTGAACCCTATACTCCAGGAGCAACCCCCAAGAGGGACATGGTCGAATGCCTTCTCCAGATCCTCAAAGCACATGTGGACTGGTTGGGCAAACCCCCATGAACCCTCAAGCACCCAATGGAGAGTATAGAGCTGATCCAGTGTTCCGCGACCAGGACGAAAACCACACTGCTCCTCCTGAAGCCAAGGTTTGACAAACTGTCAGATTCTCCTCTCCAGTTCCCTGGAATAGACCTTACTGGGGAGGCTGAGGAGTGTGATCCCCAGTAGCTGGAACACACACCCCAGTCCCTCTTCTTAAACACTGGGACCACCACCACAGTCTGCTATTCCAGAGGTACTGTCCCTGACCGCCACGCAATATTGCAGAGATGTGCCAGCCAAGACAGCCCCACAACATCCAGAGACTTAAGATACGCAGGATGGATCTCATCCACCCTTGGAGCCTTGCCACCAAGGAACTTGCCAACCACCTCAGTGACTTCAGACAGGGTGATGGATGAGTCCGCCTCCAATTCCTCAGCCTCTGCATCCTCCTTGGAAGACGTGATGGTGGGATTGAGCAGATCCTCAAAGTATTCCTTTCACTGTCTGACAACATCCCCAGTCGAGGTCAACAGCTCTCCACCTGCATTGTAAACAGCATTGGTGAAGCACTGCTTCCCCCTCATGAGTCATCGGACGGTTTGCCAGAATTTCTTTGTGGCCGACCGATAGTCCTCCTCCATGGCCTCCCCAAACTCCTCCTAGCCCTGAGTTCTTGCTTCAGGGCTGGGATCGTTTGATCATTTGACAGCTCTGCCCCTCTCTTCACCCTACTGTCCAAAACACACAGCCGAAGATCATGACACGACAACAAAGTCAATTATCGACCTCTGGTCCAGTGCCCGAGGCACCAGGACACCCTTGTGCTTGAACATGGTGTTTGTTATGGACAAACTGTGACTAGCACAGAAGTCCAGTAACAAAACACCACCCCTGTCAGATCAGGGAGGCCGTTCTTTTCAATCACCCCTCTCCAGGTGTCACTGGTGTTGCCCATATGGGCGTTGAAGTCCCCCAGTAGAACAACAGAGTCCCCGGTCAGTGCACTGTCTAATACTCTGCGCTGTTGTTAGGCCTGTAGATTTGTTCTCGACCCAAAGGTGCAGGGATGCAACTCTCTCGGTCACTGGGGTGGGGGGCAATGTCAGAAAAATGGAGCGTCCAACCCCTCTCAAAGAGTTGGGGACCAGGTGAGCCCTCGCTGAGCAATGGGGTGATGTTCCATGTCCCTACAGCCAAGTTCTGTGCCATATTTTCCACCCCTAATTCTGTCAAGAAAAGGGAAAAAAGTAGATGGATACAAAGATGAAATTGGTTGTTTTTTATGCTTTCAGGAAAAAAACAAAAACAAAACATTGAATGTTTTCCTGAATATCCACTACAAAAATAACTGAAGAATAAAGACCTCTGTAATGGAGGGCTTTAAATCCATCTTATATTGCACTCCATAACCCACAGGCCATAGCCATTCTCATTCTCACCATTCTCAAGTAGTTATAGTTAAGCTTTTGTGACGTTCATCTTTTCTTCAAGTATGATACTCAGTGTCTTATTTTGATAGCTTCTTGTGAGCTGTAAGCCATGTTAGAATGTTGTTACCACCACAAAAACATACCCAGGGTTGTGTTTTGTTTAATTCACACATGTTTGAGTAATCCTGCATTATTAGGCTGTCTACATCTTCAAAGTTCAAAATGCTCTGTTTCAGTTTGTGATGTCATGAAGTGGTAGATTTCTAATTTACAGCTACCTTTTACCTTTTAGTTTAGCAGAACTGAAATTAACCAAATGATTCTAGTGAAGGTGTAAATTAAGAATACATGGAGGACTTGGAGGACTCAACCTAAATATGCAGGATTTGTGTTAAACATGTGTGAATGAAACAAAACACAACTCCAGGTATGTTTTTGATGAAGAAACAACATTATAACATAGATCAGAAAACAGCATAATATGGGCCCTTTAAATTAAATACTTATAATAAAAATGACCTATTCACTATACAATTCAGCACTCCTAATCAGAAACAAAAGCAGTAATATAGCTGACTTGAAAACACAATCAAATCCTTTATGTATAGGGCAAATTCAGTGAATACTTAGCCAAGAAAACAAAATGCTCTAAAGTGCACCTTTGCCACTAGCTCCACATAAACAATTCTCACTTTCACTACAGACATTTTTATGGGTTTAGCTTTGAACACAACCCTAAAGAGCTCCCAACATTTCCAGCCTGCTGCAGTAAAGGCAGACACAGCATGAAGAGGAGCAGGGGTGAGAGAGGGGGGCTGGACAAGACTGCTGACAAAGACTGTGAAGAAGTGTGTGAAGACATGTCTCTTTGTGTGCTTTAAATTGTATTCACAGAGCCTTTATGATTGTTTCATATCATTATTAGGTTTTATTTTATGCCTTATTTTTGTAATCAAGTGTAACCTCGGGTAGGCTAAGGGTCCCCACTAATATATATTTATAAAATACAGGTAAGTCTGGCAAAACAAAGGAAAAAGGCAGTATATATTGGGAATTGTACATTTTTTATTTAAACAATCATTAAAAAAATGTTTATTTTATGGTATAATGTGCAAAATACAATACAAAACTTATGTGAATGGGATTAAGGTGCACCGAGTTTTAGATGTGTAAAGTACAAGCAGCTTACAAGGTCTAAAGTGTCTTTCCTGTGCTATTCCTGACCCTAAAGCAGGCTAACCCGCATTGCACTACCCTCCATTGCATGAACTATCCCAACCAATAAATAAATAAGCACTACAACTACAGTCAAAAGCTACAATAATAAAGGAAGAATTTGAGATCAATTTAAGACCAAAATTTTAGATTAATTTGAGATCAGAATTTGAGAGCCAGATTATGAGCAGCAGGGGAATTTATTATAAAAAATACAGGCATTACTTAAAGAATGCCATTAGCGACCATCACCAAACCAAATATACACCATAAAGGGCATTTACCTAGAATTTAGAAGATCGCACTTCGGAGCAGCCGCCGTCACCACCGCCGACTCCATACAACACCTTTAACCTGGTTATCATGGTACATGTATTTAGTTACTTCCCAACACAGCTTATGAGCAATGTTCCCTCTAAGGTGCGCACACATCAAATTCTTTGCAGTGCAGCAGGACCCACGGCACTTTGGTGGGCCAAGGAATGCTCAGGGAGTTAGTGTGTTTGCTCAGAGACATGAAAAATTAGGGGGAACATTACTTATGAGTCTTCACTGCCCCGAGGGTGCACTAAAGCACCTCCAACCATTACTCTTCAGAAAAATACATTGAAAATAAATAAATAAATAAAACAAAAATGATTTAAAATGTCTGTAGTTCATGGTTTATAGTTTTACATGTCCTCACCTGATTTACATGCCAGCCATATGTAACATACTTTGGTCTCTGTGATTATTATGCAGAATATTGTTAAAGTGAATTCACAAAAAATAAAACAGTCTGGGTGACAGTAAAATAAATCCATTAAATGGCAAGATGTGTTTATTCCTCAAAACTATTATTTATTGTCTGCTGGAAATTCTTCAATCAATCATAATAGTTTTACTTAATTGACAAAAACATTATGAATCATACCTATATTTAAACCAGAGTAATCCAAAACTAAACCAAGAATTTCAAATTAGGATTAAAGGTCCTATATTAGGCAAACTTGATTCTTGTGAGCTTTAAACCATGCTATAATGCTGTTATCCTCTCAAAAACATACCTGGAGTTATGTTTTATTTCATTCACACGTTTGAGTAACCTTTTATTATTAGTCTGTCTACATCTCCAAAGCTCAAAATGTTCTGTTCCACCTTGTGATGTCACGTAGTGGTACTTTTCAAGTTAACAGCTCCTTTTACCTTTTGTTCAATGGCAATTGGTAATTCCAGGTCTGAAATCATCCAAATGATTCCAGTGAGAAGAACTCTACACATGCAGTTTGTGTGTTAAACATGTGTGAATGAAACAAAACACAATTCCAGGTATATTTATGATGAGGAAACAACATTATAACTATACCAGCAGATCAGAAAATAAATAAACACTAAACAAGTAAATGTACTATTGTGCCTGCACCATAGTTTGAGAATACCCACTCTAAACCACAGTACTTGCAAGCTAACTTTTAACAATCCGCTGAGAAAAGTTCCCTCATATTCATGCTGAAATAGATGCAGGGAAGGTATATTAGGCCAGGCTCCGAGTGGACGGAGATGGCATCAGACCCAGGAGTCCTGCAGCAAAGCACTCTGGGAGGAATATCAAATGAGGTGGAGAGCCAGCTCAATGCGATGTTATCAAAAGCAAACAGAGGCTGTGCGCGGGACTGCTGGTTATAGGCAGGCCAAGATATCAGCTGCATGTTTTATTAGACCTGCTTTTTAGACCCTGTTAACCTCAGATGACAAAGACTCACAACACATCAGAAAGTAGAACCCGTGAACACAATGAATAAGTGACAGGTCTATTAAAGGACCTATAGTACACAAAATTTACTCTTGTGAGCTTTAAGCCATGTTAGAATGCTGTTACCTCCATTCACACATGTTTGGCAACCTTTTATTATTAGTCTGTCTATATCCCCAAAGCTCAAAATGCTCTGTTCCACCTTGTGATGTCATGAAGCGGTAGTTTTCAAGTTATCTTTTACCTTTTGTTCAGTAAAGATTGGCAATTTCTGGGCTGAAATTATCCAAATGATTCTAGTGAAGGTGTATGGAGTTTAAAAATACAGTGGAGCTGTATTACCATACGACCACAAGGTGGAACAGAGCGTTTTCTTTTTGAGAGAAGAACTCACCCTAAATATGCAGAATTTGTGAGTTAAACGTGTGAATTAAACAAAACACAACTCCAGGTATGTTTTTAATGAGGAAACTACATTATGACCATAGACTGTACTAAGTGTGATGTCACCAGTAGCATTCAGCGCCACTCAAATGAAGCTCGCGATGCAGCAATTACAGGGGAGAATTTGGAGCTAGGCTCTATATTATGAATAGGACTTTTTTGATAGACAAAATAGCAAAATAAAAACACCAGGGTCATGTAGGGGGGGTTAATATGAACATTTTAAGACCAAAATGACAAGGCTCACTGCAGCAGTTACAGAGCGAGGGGCCACAATATTCCAATGTAAGTCAATGAGACAGGGTCAGTAGGAGCCATAAGCTCCCTCATGCGAACATCCTATTTGGAACAAGGTGGTTAGTGCGTTAGCTATGTCCATTTATATAGACAGTCTATGATTATAACACAGATCAGAAAATAGAGTAATATGGGCCCTTTAAGGTATTAGTCAGTCTACCCACTGGCTAAAGGTGGTGCTAAACTGATGCCAGGGTTTAGTATGCTGGTCTGCAGTGCATGGGTAAATAAGAGCCCTGGTAGATTCTCACAGGTTAGACTGCCAGGTAGCTCCTTGGTAATATTGGCACCGGCGAGGAGCTGTCAGGATTTATTAGTCAGAATCACCGGTACTGAGCCAGCAGGTGTCAGCTCTAGCAGAGAACCATCAGATACATTCACAAATCGACGGGTGGAGGAGCAGGCAGTCAGGACCATGCTGGGAAGATAGCTCTCTCTGCAACCTTTTACCAACAGGAGTAGAGAGTTTGCATTGTTATAATGTTTGTTAGAACATTTGTTAGAAGGTCTCATGCTATTTCATTTGAATTAACAAAACTGATACTATGCAGCAGATGTCACCAACATTCCCTGGCGGTGTGATGCTGCTCTTCTACTACTCTTTAAACTTTTTTGGAAGTATTTGTTAAGGCGTGCATTGTGGCACCATGGTAACTTCTGAACATTCTGTCATAAATATTCAGGCAGAACACCCCCAGTGTGACGTATCAATAGGCTACAATTCTTAAGTAGGCCAAAGTTAAAATAAAAAATCCAGTGTTTATCATTTTGCACCCACACCCACACAAGAGCACCATTAATTTTCTTGTGGTCTGTGCTCTCACATACTGCTTGGCCTTCAGAACTTAAGTTAATTGTTTATGGATGCTGTTCTTTGAACACCTTAACATGCTGCTCCGGGGAAGGGAGGGATTCTACTCTGTTGCTAAGCAACACGCCCATCCTAACGACCATGCCAAAGAACACACAGCTGAGCCGTTAACGAGGAGACAAAGACACAGCTTCAGTGTGTGACGCTGTAGCACAGACCTCTGCTGTTATTAAGTCTGAAGAAGCTTGTAATAGTGAACATGTGTATTGTGATGGGCAGTACATAGCTCTGTAGTCTCCACTCACTGAGAGCTCTTTTAGATGAATAACTCAATCTAGTGACATGCCTCCGAGGCCAGGTCTGAATCTGCACAGAGAACTGCCACGAACAGCAGGGGTCACATGTTCTTAATCAGACTCACAAACAGCAAAGGAAGGGCATGATTGTTTATTGTGGTTTGAACTTGGTTACAGAGGCTTTGAGAAAAACAGCAAGTGTGGCACTGTGAAACTGTGAAGGTAAACTGTGTGATAATGAAATTTAAGTAGTTTCAATCCCTTGAGCCTCTTTCTTTTGGCAGGTCATGTTCATTAAAACATGAGTCACAAGCTCAGATTGTTGTTACTCTATCCAAAAACAGGAAACAGACTAGCAGTCACTGGCTGTTAGTTAGAATTTCCATTTAAAGTTTATCATACACCACATTTACATTTTTGTATTTTGTAGATGTGCCCTGGCCACCTGGGATTTTCAGCTTGTTCTGCCCATTGATCTCTTCTCTGGCATTTCTGTTATTTTCATGGATTGTTTACAGCTCACTGTGATCTGAATATTGATTTGGAGTGGAAACAGCATGTACAAAAATAGTTAAACAAAAAAATATTGCAGTCATATCATTGATCATCACATTTCCGAACATGGCAAGACTTAACATAAGAAAACCAATACAGCATGACTCAGTAGATTAATATTAAATGCTATGCTGAGAAAATGTGTTTACAGCACAGTCAGGATTAATGAGAAAGAGCTCTTTAGCAGGGAATTTTAAGACCGTTTCCAGCTTTGTGTGGGCCCTTTGCACAACATACACTGTTGGGGCCCCTACTACATTTGTAGGCTAAGTCTGCCTTTGCCCTGAAGCAGCACTACTAGTACTGCTTTTTATGTGTTTGTGTGTTTACTTGAGTACAATTATTATAAATCAGAACAGTTCAGGACGTTTAATAGTGATTGTAGTCAGTGGTGATATAGGAGTTTCCTAATGTAAGACTTTCATTGTTTTATAATGTGTCATCACTGTGGACAAAAAGTATATTGCGGTGCCATTGCACTAGTAATACTTGTCTCACAATTGTTTTATATGGTTTACATATTCATTTATCAGCTGAATTCAATTTTAAAATATTACCAAACATGACAAGAAGTTGCTCTGCAGAGCAATAACAAGCTGTGCGTGTGTGCATTAATTAGATTAATTCTGTGTGTGAACGTCATGTGCCTTGTCATTTGTTATGTTGTCCTTGTAAAATATATTTTTAATATCGTAGGCTATAGTGAAGTATCCCCATGACAAAAGCTGTTTGTGGTCCATCATGAATCATGCCCGATGTCCTGGATACAGAGCATGTTTGAAAGGGCATCTGAAGTTTGTTTTGACACCACGTTCCTCTTTGGCTTTCCCTGCTGAAAAGCCTGGAGACACTCCACTGACACTGAAAAAAATAGTTCCAACCTCATTTGAGCGATGCATAGCCTAATTATGCTCGTTAGTCACACATCGGCTCATATAGACCACTCCAGTGTTTGTAAACAGAATGTATGGATCCTATAGGCTGGGACTGTTCCATATACTAACTCCAGTGCATTTTCAATAGCGAGCTATAGTGTTAACCTCCAAACCTCACAAACTATGACAAATCGGGACTGTTTTAGTGACTGACAACTCTCAAGTCTTAAGAGAAACATTACCATGTTTAGCACTGTTTTGCATAGCTTATTAATGTTAACATGTTTGCTAATGACCATGTAATCAACATCTTAAAGAACAGGAGCTAGATGTTAGATACTGACTAGTATTACTCATTAGCAAATGGCCGTATTAACTAAAACATTTGTCTCCGCTGTCTATAAACAACAAAGTTCATATTTATATTCAAATGAATGGTAAAAAATCAGTGCCAAACTGGATGTGCAGCAATTCTAAACATGTCACTTATGGAAAGGACTGCAAGTTGCCATCTCAAGTATTGAGTATTGAATTGGTGAGAAATGAGTTTATATTTGCTTTTTCACATGTTTTTTTTGCTTTGCATTCTTTCTTTATCAATCATTGTGCTGTAGTGTGTAGTTCCTCCTTCACCAAAAGTGGGACCTCTGAAACAGCCTGGTACTTCCAGAAAAGGGGCCATAGTGGTAGGGTGGTGCAGTTGCATTAACAATAACAGTAGCTATAAAGTATTAGTATTAGTATATATATATATATATATATATATATATATATATATATATATGTGTGTGTGTGTATGTATGTATGTATGTATGTATATATATACAGTCCCTGACAAAAGTCTTGTCGCTTATCCATTTTGTAGAAACAAAAGCTTATAACCTGACTTTAAATTAATCGATTGGTTTTAGAAATGTCTCATATGAAAGCTAAAACCCTCCTAAATTATGCTCAATATACTAAAAAAAATTTGCTTCACTGAAGAAAGATTGATCATTTAATGAACACAGAAAGGTCAGATTTTGGCAAGACAAAAGTCTTGTCGCCTACAGAAAATTGAACAAATAATTTACTTCAAATACAAAAATATGTTGCATAATGTCAGTGAATTAAGTAGTGGTGCTGTGAGAGCCATATTTAATATCTTGTATGACTTCCATGAGCTTGAAGGACTGCATCCATGCGGTTCGACAATGATTCATACAATTTGTTGAAGTCATCAGGAATAGCAAAGAAAGCAGTCTTACATGCCTCCCAGAGTTCATCAAGATTCTTTGGTTTTGCCTTCCATGCTTCCTCTTTCATTCTACCCCAGACATGCTCAATGATGTTCATGTCTGGTGACTGGGCTGGCCAGTCCTGGAGCACCTTGATCTTCTTCGCCTTGAGGAACTTTGATGTAGAGATAGAAGTATGCGATGGAGCACCATCCTGCTGCAAAATTTGACCCCTTTTATGGTTGGGAATGTAAGAGGTAGCTAATACTTGTTGATATTTTAGGCTATTGATATTGCCTTCCACCCTGCAAATGTCTTGCACACCCCCATAACCCCAGACCATGATTTTTCCGCCACCAAACTTAACTGTTTTCTGGGTGAATCTTGGATCCATGTGGGCTCCAGTAGGTCTCCTGCAATATTTGCGGCGGCTGTGATGTAATTCAACCGAGGATTCATCTGAGAAATCCACCTTCTGCCACTTTTCCAGTGTCCATCCTTTTAGCAGGCTGTGGGCCTTGGCAAATGCCACACGGTTTTTTAATTGCCTTTTGTTTAGTGCTGGTTTCTGTGCACTGATTCGACCATGGAGGCCATTTCGAGACAGAATTCTACAAACTGTTCTGGTTGACACAGGGACTTGAGGTGACCAGGCCTGGTGGAGCTCTGCTGCAGTGGAAAAGGGGCTGGCCTTGGATTTTCCAATCAACAAACGGTCCTCCTGAGCAGTTGTCTTGTGGGGTCTGCCGGACCTGGGCTTGTCAAAAACATCTCCAGTCTTTTCAGATCTTTTTCTTATTCTTTGTACTTGATGCTGAGACACATTGAAGGTGTCAGCCACCTCAGCAGTGGATCTGGTCTTCAGCCTCTTGATAATTAACGCTTTGGTCTCAGGGTGGATCTTAGGCATGTTGTCAGAGGTCAAGTTGCAGTTGATGTGAAGGTCTGGTGTGCTGGGGTTCTTTTTATACACACCCACTAATTGATTGATCAGTAACTGATCACAGGTGAGGCTGTAATCTAGGATTGGGTGCATCATATGACAAGGCGACAAGACTTTTGTCTTGCCAAAATCTGACCTTTCTGTGTTCATTAAATGATCAATCTTTCTTCAGTGAAGCAAATTTATTTTAGTATATTGAGCATAATTTGGGAGGGTTTTAGCTTTCATATGAGACATTTCTAAAACCAATCGATTAATTTAAAGTCAGGTTATAAGCTTTTGTTTCTATAAAATGGATAAGCGACAAGACTTTTGTCAGGGACTGTATATATATATATATATATATATATATATATATATATATATATATATATATATATATATATATGCTGGTAGGTTGAGATGCAGTTACAAGGCCATGCAGTGTGGGCCCACTGATCACTCTGTACCTGTGGGGCTAATTAAAGAAATAATGAGTGCACTTTGATCAGTGGAGGTCAGTGCATGCATCAGCTGCTCTTGTGCTGGAGAGTCCGGGTCTAATGGCCCGAACATGGACAAAAAAGAAAATATAAGCTATTTTTAGAGCGCAGAAAAAGTATTTTGTTAAAAGTTTTGAAACCTCCAGTGAAATGATCAAATTATCCTCTGTTTTAAAAAGCAGATCTACCAGATCTTAAAAACTTATAAGCTTGGCCTACACAGCAAATGTATAGTTGCAGTGTCATCTAATACAGAATAGTTTATTCATACAAAAGTATACAATGTATTGAGCCTGCAATCAAAAGCTGGTCCTTTTTTATTTAAAATTAATTATCAATCATGGACAAAGTAATCAAAATGAAAACCTTGAGATATGACTCCATGGTTTTATTTCTATTTATAACATCAGGTGCCAGTTTTGTCCATCCAGGTGCAAAACTGTGTGCAAACTAAAAAGTAGCGTATGTGTGCACATGATTTACTATTTAAAACAGCTCATATTATTGAGTTATATCTGCGGCAATACTCATATGTAAATAAGGACATATAGCGGGTGTTCCTACAATAATATCATTGAGTGACGACTGGAGAAGCTTTTAATCATTTTTAATCATTTGAAATAATTTGCCAGCATGTGACCCATCCTTCAGTGCTGCTGGGGCAATCGCCAATGGGTGCCACAGTGCAGCGCCCAGGGGAGCCATCTCCAGATCTTTGGTCAGGACTACATTAGCTGGAGGATTTTACCTGTTGTGCATGCTTTGGGTTGATGGGTGAAACTGGAGTCCCCAAAGGAAAACCACCCAGACACAGGGACAAGCTCCACACAGAGAGGCACAGCCTTACATCTGTAAATCAATAAAAGGATAACACAAGGTTGTTTGATATTTATACAATAACACTCTAAATATAAACAAAGAGTGTGTGTGCAAGTATTTGCACTGGGTGCATTGGTTTTATCTTTTCAGCTGATTGAATTTATTGTTCAAAATAAATTCTACAGCAATAATGTCTGCAGTAAACCACAACTCTGAATATGTGCTGTCAAAAGATAAATCAAGTATTTACATCCTCTTAGTACTGCATAATGAATGCCCTAACCCCTTCATTAAGTCGTTACAAAGCCTGAATGGTTCTTAATAAACTATTTGTTTATTAAGCTACTTAAGGTGTAGTTATTATAAAGTACATTGCAGTCACATTGAATTGTATTCTGTACAGCTGCTCTGTGAGGCAGTGTAAGCAGTGAGTGAGCAGTCAAATAAAAAAAGGTCAAAAACATAACTCAGATCTCCATGACACCACCAAACAAACACGATGGAAGTGATGTTGGCAATGACCATTTCTGTAGAGGCAACAAGAACAAAATGGACGTCATAAATTTCACAGAGCAACAAGGGCACTGGCGTTGGCATCCTTGTAACAGTGCTGCGTTAGCCTAACAGGCTAGCACATGACAGGTGAAATACAGGCCATACACAGACATTTGGGGCTAATGCTTTTTAACTGTGTTTACAGGTAAAAATATTAATGCCATCTAGAGTCAAGTGATAGTAAAAGAGTTTTAGCGAAGATTCCACAACCCAATGACCTTTGGAACAATAATATCACATTGTTAAAGGGCCCATATTACACTATTTTCTGATCTGTGTTATAATGTTAATGTCAGTGTAATGTTTCCTCATCAAAACATCAACCTAGAGTTTAGTTTTGTTCTGTTTCATCTTCTGATGACATGAGGTAAGACGTGAAGTTTTTAAACTCAATACACTCAATTCACGAGAATCATTTGGATAATTTCAGCCCTGAATTTCAGCCCTGAATTGTCTACTGAACAAAAGGTAAAAGAGAAGTTAACTTGAAAACTACCTTGTCATGACATCACAAGGTGGACGTAGACAGAATAATAATAATTACTGAAACATGTGTGACACAAAACAAAACACAATCCAGGTATGTTTTTGAGAAGGTAACAGCATTGTAAGCTCACAAGAATCCATTTTGCATAATATATGACCTTTAAAATCGGGGGACAGGTTAGTTAGGATTAGTTATGCAACACAGTTGTTATCAGTAAAAACAATATTTGATTTTAGAACAAAAATCGTGCATTTCCTAACTTCAAGCTGCTGCTGCTGCTGCCTGCTGAGAGCCAGAGGTTTCTAACAACTACGCCACAAAGCATCATTTTAAAAGCAAAAATCTCCAGTCCTTCAGACATGCAGAGCCAAAGAATGTGATTAGTGTTATCAAGTACTGCTGTTTACTCTCTCTGTTTTACACTGGTCTGGTCCTGCTCGCTGTCAACTTCTGCACAGCTATCTATAAAATCAAATCACATCAACAGCATTCACTCACGAAAACAACATTTAAAAAGTCATATTTTTTACGACCCCAATTTACCTGCATGACCCCGTCGTCCCTGCTGACTGCAACAAGGCTAAACCAAAAGCCTCTCTCTCATTTTCTACATCAGCACTATTTCCTTGCCTGCAGGGGTGGGACTTGCTTGTGTGTATGGGCGTCCAGTTTAACATTACCTCTTCCATCTTGATGTTCTCCCGGACAGCGCGTTAGGCTCCACTTCCAAGCACATTAGTACACTACCCTGCGAGCTCCTATCCAGAATATGTGCAGGATTTTAATGGAAACCTATCATCTCCTCGCTTTTTGTTACAGTATTAAAAATGTACAAGGCATTGCACCATCTCGTGGGTTGTAAAAATTTAACAGCAGCTCGCTCCCTGACAAAGAATAATGCGTGAAGAGGGTCTCGGTCTGGGGATGGGTACAGTGTAGTTATACCTGCCCTTTTGACAAGTGGGGGCTGAGAGAACTATCAATTTCAGCAGGGCGGCTTAGCAGGAGAGTGGAGTTTCTTTGTTTTTAGAGTTACACTGTGCACTGAGGGTTCAAACAAAAACCTATAAATAAATGTTTGAAAATTGCCTTTACAAATTCACGATACATCCTGCCAGACCTTTTGCAGCAGTTTTGCTCGTTTTAATTAATAAACGGGCAAAACTGCTGCAAAAGGTCTGGCAGGAAACCTATCTGTCTCAAGGGATAGATAGGCTATAGGCTACATTACAGGTCAGATCTGTGGAGAGTCGCCCCTATTCACAGAGAGAACTGCATTTTTGAGCAAGAAACAGCAGTAATGAATAAATGCTAGATGGATATGTTTAATGTCATATCATGGAACATTCCAGGCAAAGCAATAACATCTCCATGGAGACAAGCAGGTGATGGACCCTCCACCAGAAAAGTTGCACAATGCTCCTTTAAGTACATTTTAGAGTGGATACGTTTACTTCACTACTTTTAAGAGCAGGTATTCCACAACATTTTTGGACAGGACTGAAAAGTAAAAGATTTTTATTATTATTATTATTATTATTATTATTATTATTATTATTATTATTATTGTCTGAGACCTGCTGAAAAGGCTGAGGGGGTCATTTTTATAGTTTGACCAAACAAAAATATACAAATAAAAACAGCTAGAAAAAAATATCAATTCAGTTGTTCAACACAAATCTTTATCAACATCACTACATATGAAGTTTTATTAGATCTCAAAATCCATGCAAAATACTTTTTACTCTTTAAGTACATTTTTAAATAGGTACATTTTTCAGTTGATATTTTCATGTGATAATGCAGCTCTCTCTTGGCTTTGGACGGTTTTCAAATTGCAGCCTTTGAATCACAATCATTCACAAACAATAGAGAAATATTATTGAGCTTTATACTTTAACGTTTTAACGTTCATGTGGAAAGATAAATAGTTTGTTCAAATACAAACAATGAAAGACCTTCATTGCAGCATTTTCATAACTGAGGAATTATTTTGTGATTAAACACACACACTATTGCAAAAAATGAAAAATAACACTTGCAAAGCCACCATGACCGGTACATTCTCAAAATTCTGTGAGCAACAACTGGGCACCAGGAGCATCCCAACATTATACTCACTGCGTTTCAGATGTACAAGTAAATCCAGCTCTTTGTGTGTGCTCTTTCTTATCATGAAGTCATTCTTGCGGTGAATTTGCATGCCGAGCACTGGAGAAAACAAAACAAAGTGTCAGAAAAGGACCTAGGAGTGCACACCTGAAATGTGCACTGTTTTATTTATAAAGGCTCTGCCAGGCGCAATGGAGACAAATTACCTTTTAACAATGTGAAATAGAATTTTGTTTACAAGGCTACGCATCCCTGTGCTTTTCAAATGAGATTTTTCACAGCCTTCTTATTTGTATCTCACAGCATTATCATCTCAATCTTTCAAAACCAATCAGTCTCAAGAAGAAAACTGAAAACTAAAGGATAGACCACAGTTGTTTGTAAGGGCCGTTTTTAGGTGTATTTATAAATGCACAACACACCAGAAGACCTCCCTGTACCCCGGAGTCCTTCTCCATAAAAACATCAGCTCCATTTAGGCACCAACTCTGCACACATTTATTCAAATCACTGCGCTAACAGTTACAAGAGGCACAATGATGTAGCAAAACAAAATAACCAAATCATAAAGAGGATTGGCATTTGGTTTAACCAAGCAGAGCCTGTACTGTGGAAGGTATTGACCATTAAACCTTCAATTTGGATTCACCACTGAAAGAAGTAAAACAGAATGGTTAAAACTGCCACACAGCAACAGCAGAGGTCATAACAACAACAATATCTTTGCCTGACTAGCCAGTCATTCTGTTCAAATCCAGAAGGGACTAGAACTGGACCATAGTACATGAAAAATCTTGGTTCAAATTTTTGATGATCCAACCACAGCTGTTTTTCTATCACGTGTCTCTCAAATGCAGAAGACATCTCCTCTCAAAACTTCTCGTAACATTCAGAACAAAATATATAACTTCTTTTACCTGAAACAAGTAATAGTTTGGTGCTTAAATTGTTGATTCTGTAAAAATTCACACTGTTTCTTAGTCCTTTATGTACATTTGTCTGCTTTTTTTACGTGTAAGCAGCCATGTTTGTTTTGATGCAAACAGAACATACGTCTCTCTGATTGGTTAATTCGCCTGTCAATCACAGCCTCTGAAGTCAGGGATACAGGATACAGCTCCAGATCCACTCGTCTTTGTAACGTTTTGCCAAAGGGTGTGGTTCTGGTTCTGGATGGCCATGTAAAGTATTTCTACCTTTAAATTGG
Organism: Taenioides sp. WSHXM2023; assembly: GCA_029959045.1. Taxonomy (NCBI): domain Eukaryota; kingdom Metazoa; phylum Chordata; class Actinopteri; order Gobiiformes; family Gobiidae; genus Taenioides; species Taenioides sp. WSHXM2023. Next base: position 9,356,677 of record CM057090.1, read on the forward strand.
AATTGCTGGACATTATCAACCAACTACATTTTTTAAATTAGAAACAGCCAGAGCCATATTCAGTCTCTCCTTTAAACTGAGCCCTTCAGATCATACATGACCCCTCTGGCCATCCTAGCAGAGACATGTTCGAGCTTCGTCCCTCTGGATTAAGATATCGCTCCAATAAATGTAAGACTTCTCGTCACGGTAACAGTTTCATGGAATTTTGATGAAGCACCTTAATATTTCAGCTACTTAAAGGTGCATTGTATAACTTTTCTGGTGGAGGGTCCGTCAAATTCTTTTCTCTGTGGAGATGTTATTGCTTTGTCTGGAATGTTTCACAGTATGGCATTAAACCTGTCTATCCTCATGGAGATCAAATCAGACCAAGTTACTGGTCAGATCTGTGGAGAGGAAACCCCGCTCACAGTCAGAATACCTGTTTTTCACAATATTTTTTAGCTATAAAGCCACCTAATTGAATAAATGTACTGTAGAGTTGTTTAATGTCATACTGTGGAACATTTCAGGCAGAGCAATGACATCTCCATAGAAACAAGCAGGTTACGGTCCCCCAACCAAAAAGCTACATAGTGCTTTTGCATCTTATTTATTTCACAGTGTCAGTAAAATAACCTATAGAAACTTCACCATTAAGCATCACCTTTGAATCTTGAATATCAGATGAGGGCGTTCTGAGAAAAGTTGATTCTGATGTTTTCTTAACTTGGAGAGGTCAATGCGAGCCAACATTTCCTCCACAAGTGTTGTTGCTTTGATGCTGCAAGCTTTGGACTGGAGCTGGAGCGTGGAGCCAAGCTTTTACTGAGCACATTACAATTCTGTCTCCTTCTAATGTCACACAGGTTCATGACAGACCAGTGTTTGCGACAATAACAGCATGTCAGCTAATTGCACCGGAGCTGTTCCAAATGCACTGGATTATTCATGCACACATTTGCAGCATCTGCCCATATTTTCTTTCTTTTGTTATTTCTACATGTTCGTGTACAGAGAGTGGCCACTAGAAGCCTGGAGTCGAGCCTAATGAAAGAGAGCATTGAGAGTTGATTTAACATAAGTGGAATCTTCAGAGTGGTTCTGGAGCTCTTACTGTAGGATTAGATCAACATCTGAGGTTTAAGAGGCACATTCACTTAACTGAGTTTACCATTAACTTACAGCAGTATACCATAAACAACACAAGATGTTTTTGTTCACCAAGACTGAACCTTGAATTAGTGATGTCATGAGGTAATACAGGAAGTGCTGAATCTGTTTTTCCTCCATACACCTTCACTAGAATCATTTGGATAATTTAAGCCCTGGAATTGTCAATTTATACTGAATAAAAGATAACATGTAGCTGTTAACTTGAAAACTACATGACATCACAAGGTGCAACAGAGCATTTTGAGCTTTGGAGAAGTAAACAGAGTAATAATTAAAAAATAAAAGATTACTCAAACATGTGTGAATGAAACAAAATACAACTCTGTGTATGTCTTTGATGAGGTAACAACATTATAACATGGCTTAAAGCTCACAAGAGTCAATTTTGCACAATATACTATATACTATATATACTTTGATTGTGATTACCTCTGTGTGTTGGAAATTTGATTAGATGACCAATCAGTTTGTCTGTTTCCAATGCGTTTCTGAAATAGGGTAAATGTGATTACACGGCTCCTTCTGAACTTGGTATGTGGCGGAGGGAGTGGTGACCAGAATGTAAATCTGAAGGAGTATTTCAGTCCTAATATCAGGCTAAGGCAGAGCAGCTCCATGTCACAGAAACTAGTGCCATTTGTAGAAGGTAAAAGCATATGCATATTTTCCTTTGGACAGGAAAGCGTGTGAGTCTGGATAAATATAGAACCAGGCCTCAAAGTTAAACCCTGTCTAATCCACACACAAATGTATATTAAACCAAGAGCATATGAAAACCTTGAGCTTTAAAAAAGTGCATTAAAATTCTTCTCACTGCACCTTCTTTCTTCTATCTTCCATTGACTACACACGGTTTACTGTGCCTCGGGCAAGGTACTGTTTTGACGCAAACGATCAGGATGACTGACATGGTCGGGAGACGCTTTGAGCCTGGACAGAATACAAGTTATAACAAAAGAATCATGTTTTACAGATTTTATTAAAAGTATGGAAAATCTGGGAACTGGTTTCTTTTATGTTGCTGCACTTCTTCTTATATCTTGTAATGCCCTACATTTTGATGGCTTTTTGTATACCATATCCTTTAAATTTCCTTAATGCAACTTAGAATGCTCAATCAATTAATGACATGTAGCTGTAGAAAATGCCACCAGATGGTGATAGACCTGTATGTGCTCCCTATTGAGAATCGACTGTCTGAGCTACAAACAAAGCTTACTAATACTACACTAATATGTAATAAGGTAATTTCACCCATGAAATCATTAGAAAAAGTTTTGTGAAGATGTCTGGACTATAAAAATACAACAAATGTTATGGAGAATGACTTGCATAACATGAAGCAGCAAAAACAGGTGTAAATATGCACAGTTAGAGCAAAACACCTCTCCATGTATGTTTTTGATGAGGAAAAACTGCACTTTTGCATAATGTACAATACCATACATACAATGACATCAAATACTGTTCATTCAGAGGCATAGTGCAAGGTTGACTTAACTTGTACTGTTGATGAGAAGTACCCCTGTATTTGACTTTGAAAGTTACTTTGAGAAGCAAACAAGAAAATACATTTGTACTGGAATATGGAAGGAAATAGCGCAGTGCAGAAGAAGTATATGAAAAATAAATATATATATCCACAAGGCTGTGTGTAGAAAGAAAATCCTCTCAAGGCCGCCGTTATAATGGCGGTGGTGAACCTTACCTGCTCCTCTGGGCAGTTATCAGTGAGGCCACGTATCTCCTCTATAGTCCTCTGTTCTGCTACAAGCACACACCAGCCCCTCTCTCCGACAAACTCCCCTCCAGGACCACAAATTGGAAAATGTAACTTGCGTTGCCTTTATTGTAATATATATTTCAACCAAGCTTTAAAAACAGAAGTATCGGTGTAATAAATGAACAGGCTTCAAAGAAAGGCTGAAAAATATGATTTCATATGGTTTTTTTTATGTGAAGATGGTTGTACGATTTTTAAGTATTTCTGTGTGAATAAGGTTTTGCATAATTTCTTCATTTTTTTGTCTTCATCTAACATTTAACTGCTTTTCAAGTCAATCTTTTAAATTAAAGGTCCTATATTACGCAAAATTGACTTGTGATCTGTAAAAAACTCAGCTTAAATATACAGGGTTTGTGTGTTAAACATGTGCCAGTGAAACAAAACAAAACTCTAGGTATGTTTGTGATAAGAGAACAATATTATAACATAGATCATAAAATACCGTAATACAGGCACTTTAACAGCGTTCATTTGTGCAAAATTATATCAACCATAAATCTGGGTACATGGATTTTGTTGAATATTCTACTCAATCATTAGACAACAACAAATTTGGCAGTTGAGATCCTGCATGAAAAGAGTTAATCAAACTTTCTAAAATGTTGTAAGAGAATTTTTCTGTAAGGTAATGAAAATTCTAACATTCAGAATCTAAAAAGTCAGTTTTATTTATATCAGCTCGTCATCTGAACAAAATTGTGTAATGCTTTGTAAAAATGTGGCTGGAAGTGGATCTCAATTTAACCAAAACCTCATTTCTAACTGGCAAAATCAACACATTTCTGGTTTTGCGCATCACTGGACTGAATATAATGCCAACTACACCAAAGAAGAAACAAAAATTAAAGATTTGTTTTCACTCTTCCTTTCCACAGCCAAAGAATTACAGCTCAGAGTTTGTTTATGCCGGTGGGTTGTTTTTTTTTATGTGATTCAAAATCCCTTGTATGTTGTCAGGTCAAAGAGGTTGCTAAGTCAAGGATAAATACGGTTACTTCATGCATATCTAAATGTACACAGTGATTTTTTGCTCCATTTGAGGTGAATCTTCTGTGGTTTGTTTGTCTTCTGCACGCATCCATCTATGTTTCAGTTCCCATGGGTTAACCTTGCTTATAGAAGGAGCCCCTCAGGCAGCGTGCACCATTTGATGCCTTATGTATTTTTTAAGGAAAGCTGCCTTTGACACGTTTTCCCTTATTCCATGCCTCTCACTTGAACCCTATGGCCAATTAAAGTCATGACTGAGTTCACTGTAAGAATACATTTCAAATTCAACTGGAAAAAATACAGTTTATAATATGTGCGCATGCATTCATTTTGATCAGGAAATGTTGAGTTGAATAGGTTTTCGTTCTTTAGTTTTTTTTACGCCTCATTTTTCCCCCAAGCAAATTATGACACACAACCTCCACTTTGCGTTGGCGGCTATGTTAATTTTTTTATTATTTTTTTTTCCACAACCTGGTTAAGGTTAGGGTTAGGATTAGGTATATGAACCGTTCATTTGGTTAGAGAAGACATATTGTGCTTGTGTCTGCTATAAAGTTATATTCTATGATATCTGCGGAACATTATGTTATAATTAGTATATTTTAAATCACAATATTCATCTAAAACAATTTGATAAAAGAAACAAATCCGCTTCCGCTCCCAATGGGCACTGACGTCTCCGTAAATGTCATCACAACAAAGAGCCGTCATCAGCATCTCTTATACCAAAATTATTATGCAACATTGTCGAATCCTGTGCGTATCACCAATTAAGAAAATAAAATTGGAGAACAAAAGCTGTAGCGGTGAAAACGGGTTGATTATGGCATCTTGAAAATACATGTTAAAGATTTCTCAAACATGCTCAAGAGAGGGTATATGGCAGCGGTCCCCAACCCCCGGTACCGGTCCGTGGGTCATTCGGTACCGGGCCGCACAGAAAGAATAAATGACTTACAATACTTCCGTTTTATTTATTTCGGAATCTGAAAGAAAAATTACCCGATTCTCTGTTACATCCGTCTATGTCACTCTTGACGCAGGTCAAGGCGCTCTTCTCGGTCACGCGATAGGTTACCGCTAAAATGAAACCCAGGAGTTAGCAAAATGAGTAAAAAACAGACGTCTTTGGAAAGTTTCTTTGCGAAGGGGAAAAGGACCAGCCAGGGGACAAAAGAGGAGCCACGACTTCCAAGAAAAAGAAAGCTACATTTAATAGACAATATCAGGAGTCCTACTTAAAATACGGATTTATCCCAACGGGAGATTCCCACGCACCAAGCCCACTCTGCATAATATGTGGCGACCGGCTCTCGAATGAGGCAATGAAGCCCTCAAAACTGCTTCGCCACTTGGAGACCAAGCACCCTGCATTAAAAGACAAGCCTTTGGAGTATTTTGAAAGAAAAAAGCGTGAACAAGAACAGAAACAATTACTGAGGGCCACTGTTGTCGCGATGTTAAGAGGACGCTGTAGTAGCAAACAGGTAGAGTGAATTCGTGTTAATTATTATGTTTAGAAAATACCACAGTTTTCATGTAGGTCATATCATATTATTTTGTTGTATTTATCCGCCACACCTCAAACGCCGGTCCCTGAAAATATTGTCTGACATTAAACCGGACCGTGGGGCAAAAAAGGTTGGGGACCGCTGGTATATGGGAAGGGGAAATAACTGTAACACGGTTAAAATCTCGGAATAGTCAATTCTGCATAATAGGTCGGCTTTAAGGTTAGAGCATAGGGACAGGTTTGCTTAACCAGATCTTGGCAGAACTGCGTTGGTTGAAAAATTGATGCATTTTTTACCACAATTTGACAGCTAACCATCGGTGAGTGAGCTTTAGTGAATGGGATGATGCACTGTGCTATGATGTCCAATTAAAAGTGTAGAAATTCATCCAGCCCAACCACAAGACTTTTCTATTCCTCGAGCTGGCAGGGCACTTGCTAGTTTTGCAGTCTCAACATGTGGTGCTAATCTCCGAACAGTGAAAGAAAAACTCACAGACGCTTTATGGCACCATTTGCATTCAGCCCTGTATGTGGCCGTGCACCTGCAGGATGTCAGTCACGTAAATATAGTGCTGTAAGATATTATCTAGCCACACATCAATCACAGGGCAGCAGCTATGGTTTCCCACCAGGATTAGGCTTTATTAAATTGGCTGCAGAAAAGAGACGTGCCGAAGAGGAAGTATCAACTGAAAGATGGAGTGAAGCAGAGGGAGGAGAGAACAGTGGATAATGAGCTTTGTTAGACAGAAAGAAACTATGACGCCACCTTTAACTAGAAGAATTACAGACTTGTGTGAAATGGGTATAAACTCTCTGGGAAAAGTTCAGTTGTAATTAAATTTGCTATGAAACTTTAAATTGACGAAAATAAATAGCTTTTCTCAATTAGCGCCTCTTGATTCCTTCCTTGGGGTAGATTTGGGATCAAATTATGTGTTTTTGCTTGGCTTAAATACGGTGGTTAAGAGTAGTTTTCTCAAGCCAGAAAACCTTTGGTGCAGAAAATACATAATCAGACTTCAATAATTGTGTACACTTATAATAATTAGACCATTCTAATTAATTTGATTTCCTTTATATGCCAAATTGGTCACACATACATAATCTTTAACAAGTCATGAACATACACTTTTTATTTTAAAGAGTGCAGATAAAACTGAACACAAACCCTGCATATTTAGGCTATGTCCAACCTTGTGATGTCATCTGGTAATACAGGAAGTGCTCCACTGTGTTTATAAACTCCTTATACCTTCACCAGAATAATTTTGATTATTTCAGCCCTGGAATTTCCAGACTCTACTGAACAAAAGGTAAAAGGTAGCTGTTAACTTGAAAACTACCGCTATATGACATCATAAGGTGAGACAGAGTAATTTGAGCTTTGGAGATGTAGGTAGACTAATCATAAAGGATTACTTAAACATGTGTGAATGAAACAAAACACAACTCCAGGTATGTTTTTGAGAAGATAACAACATTATAACATGGCCTAAACCTCCCAAACTCTTGTGAGGTTTGAGCCATGTTATAATGTTGTTTTGCGTAATATAGAACCTATAAGTTGAGTAAAACTTTTTGGGGGGATGGTCCTGGGTTATGTCTTGAATATAGACAGAAAAAGTGTAGGTGCACTTGGAGAGAGTACGGATGGTGTCAAGTCAATGGACCATTTTAATACTGATGATAAACTGTCACATTTTTATATATCACTTTTGCTCCTTCAAGGCACTCAGAGCTCAAGGAGGGACACACACACACACACATTCATACACCAGTGTAAGGCAAGGTGGGTGAAATGTCTTGCCCAAGGACACAACAATATTCAAACCTTCAGCTTAGTGGACAAACGCTCTACCAACTGAGCTACTGTCCCCCTGATATGATATAAAGATTGCCATCAGTTGTGTTTCTTACTTTGAAAATGTAACTATTAAAACATTTTTCTATTAAAAAACACATATAATGTAAAACTGACATTTTTGACCATGCTATAATGTAATAATATCCTTTCATCACAAATATACCTTGTATTTTGTTTGCTTTTGAGCCCTTTTGACCATTCAATATAGATATAATATTTTGTTTTGAATTGTGAAAGTGCTACGGCAATGCGGTTATATTTTCATTACTCTAAATCCCACGGATGATGAGACATTCATTTTTTCAATAAACAGAAATATCAAATGTTTGGTTGACAGGAAAAAAGCTTGCATAAAAAGCATTCAGTAGAGACACAATGGAAACAGTGCTTACTGCTGAATACCGTAATGATGAGTCTAATTTGACACATGACAATTCAATAACCGTACATTATCAAAGATCATTGTTTTTTTGGTGTAAAAGAAAAGCCAGTAAGCTCTTCTGATCTACGTTAAAACCTGTCTATTGCCCTGCTGCTTTGTCTATATAGCAGATTTGACGCTTTCATCATTTTGTCTATTTTGACTGCATTTGTGAAATTGGATGCTTATTATATTTGGGTCTGAACTATAAAAGACCCTGCGGTAAGTGGCTGTATCAAGTGCACGCCACCATTGTCTCAGCATGGATCTTATTGTTTTCTTTGCTCTGGTTCATGATTATTTTACAGGCATCCAGAGACTTCAAAGCCTGTTCAGTGAGCAGATGTGTCTCCAGTCTCCTGCCTGTGCCCATCTCCAACACAAACGCCATCAGAGTCATGTGCGAGGAGAGTGGCAGCTGGCAGGAAGCAGACAACCCACGCCCATTAATATGTAACAGCTCATTGACTCTGCAGTGTTGGTTGGTAATGTACTGAGATCTTTAAGTGCTCATAACAACAATTTGCTATAGAAATGTATTTTATTAGGGTTTCACAGGACGTCAGAATATGACATTTATAGGTCAATAAAATGTTAAACTTTGGTCATGTTATAATGCTGTTATCGCGTCAAAAACATACCTGGAGCTTGAGTAATCCTGCATTATTAGTCAGTCTACAGCTACAAAGCTCAAAATGCTCTATTCTACCATGTGATATGATGTAGAGGTAGTTTTCAAGGTAACAGCGACCTTTTACCTTTTGTTCAGTCGGATAGATATTAGTAATTTTAGGGATGAGTGTTTTAATTTCAGAGAAGAGGAGCGCCTAAATATGGAAGGTTTGCATGTTAGAAACGTGTGAATGAAACAAAACACAACACAACACACTTATATAGATCAGAAAATAGTGTAATGCAGGTCTTTAAGCTTGAATGACGTTTTTTGTTGTTTTTTTCTTTATAATGTAACCTTAAAGTTGTGAGTCAGTTATTCTGTGTTACCATATATGTTTGCAGTATATTATATGATTCAGCCCAGCACACAGTGAAGAACTCCATTGTCAGTAAAACCTGACTAGAATATCATGAGGACGTTATGACGCACTCTGCTGCACTGTTCGGCTCCCACAACACAATATAATGGCCAGGCATATGAAGGGAGAAAGACATTATATTCAACCGTCAAAAGATATTAGAGTTTGTGCCGGATTGCAATGCCATTATACTTTCTTCACTCCAGACGCCACTGACATTTTGTTTTTGTAGGTTTGCTTAATTTTTGGTGGCAATTGTGTATAATTTATGAAAAATGCTTTAACCTTTTCAAAAACAGTTAGCTTGTTTCCTCCACTCCAGACGCCTTTCTTTCTTTGCCTGTCATAGTCACAATAACTGCATCCACCCACTCCCTCTCACTCCCTCTCACTCCGTCAGCAGTCCAACTAATGGTACTAAATGATCAGACCTCATCTCATACAGAGGCAGAGGTGGGTGAAAGAAAAAAAACACAGTCACGATAATAAAACGTTGCATTTGATTTGGATAATAAGGAATAGACTCGATACACGAACGCGATTCTGATTCCATGAAGATAATTAAAACCTCTCTTTCTTTATATATTAGAATATTAAATTGTAGTATTTTCTTTAATGGGCCAGGTAGGTTCTATCGTGGTCCATGGGCGTGTACTAGTCTACGTGCTCTTATACTTGTTCTGATACAGCTCAAGATCATTCTAAAACTATTCAGGAAAGGGTCGTTTCTGTCCTGTGAATGTGACTTTTTAGTATTGATACTTGCTCAAATGAGTATCTAATTTCAATACTAGTTTTAGTATTGATGAGGGATGCACCGATACTATACTAGTATTGGTTAGAAACAAAATTTGCTGGATCGGATATCGGCTTCTGAATATCTGTTCAGTCGATATCCTAGTTCGGTATATAAAGTGTCATAATGTTTGAACTTAAGGGATAAATAACAGCTACATGACACATTTGGATCAGTTTTGTCTTTATTTTTGTTTAAAGGAAATAAATTGTGTTTTCTGTCTCTCAACTGGTAATGGTTTCTATCGGATATCTTAAAGCTGTAGAATTGGAATTAATATCAAAATATCAAAACAATCATCAATTAGTTTCTCATATTCGATACTTTTAACAACCCTATGGACACACTGTTGGGATCAGACAACTACACTGTGACCACTAAATTCCATGATTCACCCCATTGAGTACTTTATTAGACTATAAATACATATAAATACTTTCTCTTAGGAATCTATTTAAAACTATTGAACCAAGAGAGATGAAAGACTTGATATAGAACAGTACAGAAGCTTTTACAACAACTGTATGTGCTTCCATGTATGAAATGGAAACCTGGATTATATTGGCTTTGAAGATATGAGGCAAACAAGATACTACTACAGAGACCAACCCTATAACAACATGTCGCTTGGGAAAATACAGAAGGAGCCTTTCACCGGCAGTCAGTGTACACGTGGATGGATGAGAGACACAATGACAGCTTGTTCATGTTTCTGATGCTGAAAATAAAGTGGAAACCGTAGCTCAATTAAATTATAAATGTTGACATATGTTTATGGCGACTCATGAAGTTACTTAAAGGTTTTATATTACACAAAATGGACTCTTGTGAGCTTTAAGCCATGTTATAATGTTATTACCTAATTAAAAACATGCCTGGAGTTGTGTTTTGTCTCATTCACACGTTTGGGTAATCCTTTATTATTAGTCTGTCTACATCTTCAAAGCTCAAAATGCTCTGTTCCACCTTGTGATGTCATGTTGTGGTAATTTTCAAGTTAACAGCTACCTTTTACCTTTAGTTCAGTAGAGATAGGTAATTCCATGTCATGTAAATGATTGTACTGAAGGTGTATGGAGTTTAAAAACACAGTAGAGAACTTCATTGCCACATGACATCACAACGTAGAACAGAATGTTTTCTGTTTGAGAGAAGAAGAGTCTGTGTTAAACTTGTGAATGAGGAAACAAAATTATAACATAGATCAGAAAATAGAGTAATATGGGCTCTTTAAAGTCTTCTGTCTTGCATTGATTTAATTAACAGTGTTTTATTGCTCAGAAATACCTGGAAAAGCATGCATTTGAACTGTGAGTGGGCTTGACTCTCCAGAGATCTGAACTGATGGCCTGGTGGACAAGCGTATGATGGACATTAATAGAACATTTAAACAGTGCAATTTAACCTCTTTTAATTGGACATTTGCACTTGGCTTTTCCTTTGAACCCAGAAATGTTTACATCTTCAATACCTACTTGTAATTTATTGTCATATATTGTCTGCCCACTTCTTACATCGTTTGTAGTGTGGTGGTCCTCAAAGAGTTATTTTAGAAAATATCCTTGGGGAGAATATATTTTATGAAACTATCCCTTGACATAAAAAAAATGCCTCGGATCAAGGACAACAAAATAAGGCGATGCCTAAACGGAGTTCAAAAATGTAAAGACTGCATAAAATTGAAAAAACACAACAAAATGGCTTGCATGTCATTTAACTTTGAAGAAGTAAAGTACAAACATTCTGTCCCTGACAAGACAACAGATGCCTCCTTCAAACGCAGCGCCTCCTTTGGCTATAACTTAATTATAGCTGCAGTCCCTTATACATCACTGTTCACTGGCTCCTGTCTTTTACCAAAATAAAATAAAACCCCAAGGCACTAAAGCAGGAGCAGCCCTTCACCCTTCCACTTCAATCACCGCTCCTTCAAGTCGACACAGTGAAGGGGAAAGTTTTTGAAGTCTTTGTTGGAGACTATACAGCGCTGGATCGACCACACAGAACTTGTCATCGGCATGTTACAGACTGAGGAGGTTTAATGCTCTGTTCCACCTTGTGATGTCATGCTAATGTCAGATCTGTGGAAAGGCAACCCTGCTCACAGTCAGAATGCCTGTTTTTCTAGGTATTTTTTAGTAACAAAACCATGTGTAATTGAATGAACGTAAGGTAGACCTATTCAATGTTATACTGTGGAACATTCCAGGCAGAGCAATGACATATCCTTAGAAACAAGTAGGTGAAAAGTTGCTTAGTGCACCTGTAAGTAAAGTACAGATACCTAAAATGTATACTTAAGTACAGTATTTTACTACTTTAACTTTGTTGCATTCCACCACCGCTTATTTGAGTGAAGGCTACACTTAAATGAATAAATAACCCCAAGCGCCATACCCTCATTCTTGTCCTCAGACCTTTACATCGGCCCTTTAAGCTCACAAAGTTTACTGTGTGATTTCCGCAGAGCTTCATAAACCACTCAATGCCTCTGCTACACCATCCTTCTCTCCCTTGTTCGCTCTTTATCAGCCTGTAACGTAATTCAGCCAGCACCCAGAATGGAATCCAAATCTGGGTGATGCTGCGTTTAGTCAGCGCGCCCCCAAACCCTATAGGACAGGCTGCCAGATGACCCCAGATGCGCCCCTAATCTTATCATTTAAAGAAGAGGCTCAAAACATTTCTCCACAGCTACCCATTTTATTAGTTTTATCAAAGCCTCAGTGTGTGTGTGTGTGTGTGTGTGTGTGTGTGTGTGTGTGTGTGTGTGTGTGTGTGTGTGTGTTGCTGGAGTTTGTTTGTGTCTTCCAGTGAAGGAGAAGAGGTTTAATCTTGTGTCATGGTTTCTGGCTCGCCGTCTTGCCTTGATGCTGTTGTTTTTCATGCAGTAAATATATCAGTGTTCAAAGTATAAGTAGTGTACAGTAAAAGTACCAAGACGAGTTAATGGTGTACACTATTGGGGCCATGGGAAAGACATTCAGATGCATGAAAATATGTCAAAACTGAACTATTCTGTTTAAGGGCATATATTATGTATGGATACTGGCCACATGCTCTTTCCTTTGCTTTGTTATCTTACGTTTTAACAACCTCAGTTTTTTTTTTATTAAGTAATGTTGGATTTGTAAAGCACCTCTCAAAACACACCAACGACACAGTAATGTTTTTTGCCACTGGCGTCCCAGTGTGGCACATGGGCTTCCCCATGTCTCCCAGCCAAGTACTAACCAGACCTGGCCCTCCGAGATCTTGAATAAGCCAGTATGACCATGTATTGAACCAGAGATTATTTTCCATCTTGGGAGCTCCCCATACTAAAATATGGTACTCCATCTACTGGCATTGGATGGAATTACCATGTGAAAAAAATTTCAAAAAAAAAAAAAAAAAAAAAAAAAAAAAACTTGGCTAATGACAAGCATGGCCCAACATGGTAATGTTGGGCCATGTCAACGCAATTTGATGATAGAAAGTTTTGGATGATTTACTGAAATCATTAGGAACAAAACTAAAAACAACACTAGGTATCATTCTGATGAGGGAACAATGTTATTACATGCTTAAAGGCTCACTGAAGTACATTTGGTGAATTATGTGTTCTTTACGACCTCCGTACTTTTGGAGACAAAAAATCCACACCAAGCTTAGCTCATGATCTAAAAGATACCTCAACTCATAACTCACGTTCTTTAAAAATTTAACTCTCCCATTAAAATAAATTTTGTTCAAATTGTGAATGGCCATGTTGTTATTTTGAATTATTCATAATCAGATTTGGAAATTACACTCAACCTGTTGAGCTTGTTAATACATGTGCATAATCGATCTTCAGATTTTTCTTAACATAAATATAATTATGCAGTTTCATCAGATGATTGAACTATTGATCCTGTGTCTGGAGACTATTTTGCATTATGAACTTTATGTTCCAATCCACCATTTATGTTCTTTTGACCTGGATCTGATCAGGCGCCTCATGTGGTGCACTTGGATTTTGGCATGAAAGTTAAAAGACAAGCTGTGTAAAATATAAAACGTACTGAAGCAGTTGGCGCTTTGAATCTCTCTCAAATGTTTCACCAAACTTCTACCCCCTGTTGCTCAGGACTTGAAAAATTGTAGATATTTGGATCTGCGCTGACTTTGCTCATCTGACCTATGGCACTGAGTTTTACTTACAGTTTGGTTAATTTGGTTGCATAAAAATGTTAAGATGTAGTTAGTAATTGTTTATTTATCAAAATGTGAGAGTAGGGCAATACAACAGTGCCACCCCTGACCACTACAGAGAACCACAGAGAATGCCTGGGAACATCTTTGATCCAAACTTGTATAAAAATGTATTTAAAAAAAAGAAAAAAAGAAGAAGAAGAGAAATAATGCAGCAGGTTTAAAGCTACAGTACTGTATGTAACTTTTAGGGGAAAAAAAAGAATAAAATATAAAGAAAAATACTTAACATGATCTGAAGTGGTTTAACTTTGCAACCATATAGCACTAGGCAACCGTGTTTTTAATTAGTCACGCTAACCTTTTTTGTGGAAAATCCAACCCCTAAAGAGGACCATGAACACATGTATTAATCACAGACTCCTGAAAATGTTTAGTTTAAATCCATTTTGTGTTTTTTCTATGACAGCGCTTGCTAATGCTTGTATTGTGTCACCATTGTAACATTCCTCCATAGACATACATGTGGAACACCCCCAGCATGATGTCACCGCAAAGTATCTATTTCCATATTTTCATACCGAATAGTGCCACCTCCAGACAGTTGAATCCCGCACCTTTCATATGTATGTAACATGTTATGATCAGATGGATTAAAAAAAATCTGCAAAATATCAATAACAATGAAGAAAACACTTTTCCTCTTGAGAACGTTATCTTAAACTTAAAATTGCATTGTGTAACTTTTCGGGTAGATGGTCCACCACCTGCTTGTCTCCATGGAGATGGTATTACTTGTCTAAAATGATTCACAGTGTAGCATTAAACTTATCCATCTACCATTCTTTCAATTTTGGGTGTTTTTATTGCTCAAAGAACATGAACACCTACAGTCAGTGCACCACCCTTCGCACAGATCTGACTAGTATCTTGGTCTGGTGGTATCATCTGCTTGTTTCCATAGAGATAGTTAAGTTTAATACTTTACTGTGGCACTTAAACTTAGATAAACTTTATTGATCCACAAAGGAAATTACTTGGACACAGTAGCTAACACATGACATTATATTATATTATATACATTACAAACAAAGCAATTATATCGTCATGGAGACAAAAATGTAGGCCGATCCTCCACCAGAAAATGCACCTTTAAGTCAAAGCCAAAATTCGTTACCACAGCAAAATAGACTTCCTTTTCCTGTAACCACTTTGGCCGTGTCATGATAAAGCAGAATTTCTTCATATTTATGTGTTTTGTTTTGTTTTTTGACTTTGGAGGGCTGATGGTCGTAAGGACTTGAATGGCAGAATGAAGATAAACAATTCAGGAAACATCTGGTGGATCGTGATTGATTCCTTGGATCAGCATAACTATAATGAGATCCCCCGCATCTCCCGTTTGATTGATTTTAAACAACACCGTCAAGTGCCTCTTTTGGAGCCAGTGTTAATTTAAAACAGATGGCTTCACCTTTTTTGGCAACCATTCTAGAGCGGGGAGTGCCATTAGAAATAAAGCTACTGTTTATATACATTATAGTGGTCCACCGGGAGAGCCTTGTCCTCCCAAAGACCCATTGATTACTTGTCAAACGTCAGCAAATAGAGCTGCAGCGGTCTGGAGGTCATCCCAACTCAAACGCCTCATTAGACTGAGAGCTAACTTAATACCACTGATATATGATGTTTCAAAATTCTATATGACCATTATAACAGCATCTTGCATGTTCAAATCTTGTCAAATCTACTCAAAAATTTACTCTAAAATCACTTTTTTAGCATCGCAGCTTTTCTTTTGTATTTTATAGCCTACTGACAAGATAGTGCTTGGTTTAATTTCAAGGCATAAACTAAATTAGTCTTGTCCCAGTACAGAAATATTGTATAAACAGCTCTTGAGGTGAAAATTGTCCAATAGTCAGGAAGTGAGCGTTAGTATGCTAGTTGTTATTAGTTTAACGTCACAGAAAAGAGCTGTGGAAAGTGCTTATAATTAGGAGAATAATTAGGATGCTCAGAATAAGGTAGGTTACTTCTGTTTGTAACATTTTTAAGAAAGTAAAAATCTGGTAAAAAAAAAAAAAAAAAAAAAATCTGCCTTTAATCAAAAATCTAATTAATATAAAGAAAAACTAAGCCTCAGTAAAGCCAGCATACAGTAACTGCTCAAACAGGCAGACATCAAATGACATCCGTGGATTATTGTGTTATAATCTGCACATTTTAAATCACAAAGAACTCCGCTGGTTTCCGTGTAAAAAAAAAAAAAATCGAAAATGTCATCACAACAAAGAGTAGATATCTCTGATGCGATGGAAAGCTGCAGATCATCCAAATTTTTATTTATTTTATTTTTTATTTTTTTATTTTTTATTTTTTTGCAAAGCTGAATCCTTTGTGTATCACCAATTATGAAACTAAAATTGGAGAACAAAGTAAGTATAGAGCAGTGGCCGCATGCCAGTGGCAGTGAAAGATCAGCAATAGTCTTGAAAATAAGCCATTTAAGATTGCTCAAACATGAACAAATCATTCCAAATACAACTTTGGGTGAGTAAATGATGAGGGGAAACAGCTATAACATGGTTAAAAGTTTTAAAAATATATTTTGCATAATAGTCTACTTTAAATTAGCAAGTCAATATCAACATAATGGCCCACGTGCATTCTTATTATGAGTTAGTTACTTGAGATTTGAAAATACTGCTGAATGGTGTGTGGTTCATGTTTTTGCTAATTGGCAGGTATATCACCATCAAAGAGGAGATACAACCCGGCCTGACTGAAAGAGCAGCTAATGACTGTGCTAAAGTATGCCAAAAGGTTTATATACAAAGAGATTTTCATAGAACTAGAATAATTTTGTATGAAGTCTTCAGTCACAGCAAAACCTAAAAGAATAACTAAAGAATCAAGTCTTTAAAGTTATTTCTGTGGCGTAATTATTGCTAATTAAGTCATGAGGGAAAAACACTTTGAACATCTTACATAAAAGTCTATCTGCTATTAGCAAACACACTGATACAGGCAGTTGAGCAGTCGGCAAGGGACCGCACAGCCCTGCAGGCTCTCCCTGTGGGTGTCATATGTTTCGGTTACATTCTAAATGATCTTATTGAGGAGGGTGGTTGATGGAAATGTATACAGGCCTCTCAATATGATTACTTATAACATATTGTTCATTATGATAGATAGATAGATTAAATAGATCAAATCAAACAGAGAAAAACACACCAATATCTCTATAGGTGCAAATGTAAGGAGCAGTAACTTAAAAAAAACACATAAAAAACACATAAACATAAAAAAGCCCACTCAGATTGCCAATGTCCAAAACTTTTTATTATTCTGAGATTACATTTTGTTTCCATTTCATCAGATTTTTTTTTTTTTTTTTTTGTTTTTTGTTTTATTGTGGTCCAAAGAAAGAAAAAAGAAAAAATTACCTGATGACAGCTTTTTGCAGAATAATAAAACAAGTTTTGGACATCAGCCATTTGAGTGTGCTCTGCATTTTCCTTTCATTTTTGAAGATTAGATAACCAATATTTTTCAGACTCACTTATTATGTGTATGATAACATTCTGTATTTGTCAAGTAGTTCACACTGAATTATAAATTCTAGAATTAAACACTACTACACAAAAGTATTTTATTGTTATTTATTGGTTGCTGCATTTTTATAATATGGTTCACTAGAACAGTGGTTCCCAAAGTGGGGGTTACGAGGGAGGAAAGGGGTCCCGGGATGATTTCCAGAAATTATTTTTTTCAAATATATTAATACATTTTTTATTTATTAACAACAACATTATAAACAACTTTACGCTTTTACAACGCGGGCTACCTGGGCAGAGGAGGATTATGGTTAACTTTACAAACTATTATGGCAATTAAATTATTTGTTTGCATCTTCATGTAGACACACTCCACAGTGAGAATACACATCTAGGATTTGGGAACTGCATTTTCACCAGGATCAAGAAGAAGGTGGATTTTGACGTTTTGGATCATATTATTTGTTTGGCTTCAACTTTATGTGCACACTGCAGACTGGATGTGGATTTATTATTACGCACAACAATTTGACATTGAGACGCTGTAAAGGCCACGCACTTGATCTGTTTTCAAGTGGCTACAAGTTGAATCTCTAGACGCTGTTTCTTCAGCTCTTCTGTTTTACCTCTAAGATGACACACTGTGCTTTGTTTGGCCACATGTGGCCTATTTTAAAACCTGAGTGTTGTATGTGCCATTCATTTGGCTCATACTGTGTGCACCTGCACTACTGTACAGTGCCCAGCCCTGACGCTCTATCGTGTGCGCTTACTCTGCCATGAACGTTTACACCCAGGTTACTTAACTAGGTTACTACCTCGGTTAGTTAACCCACATTCATAAAGAGCTGAGTCTATCAAGAGATGAACACACCAAAGTGTATGCCTTTTAAAATAAAATACCTAGCATCAGATTTGGCTTTACCTCTGAGTGTGCCATGGAAGGAGAGGGCGTGCATGTGTGTTGGGGGTGCACGGTTCATCAGCAGCCTAATTTGGGGGGTTGCGGACTGAAAAGTTTGGGAACCCCTGCACTAGAAGAGGGTTCACTGATATTATCCTGCTTTAGAGTTAATTAGTCAGTAGAATAAAGTGATTTCAATATTACTTTTCTGTGGCAGTATATCATACTTCAAAATGTGTTATTGTGTTTTTCTGGTTTAGATATTTTTACTTAGAAGTTTGTCCAATGAAACATGAGTCCTAAAGGCATTGTTTCTCTACTGCCAAGACTGACTGACTGATCCACAAAAAATGGTAAATGTTTTAAGACTCATCTATTCTGAGAGCCAAAGGGCAAACTGTCCACAGAGGTGTGTTTGAGGGCAGTAGGAGGACAGATTCTACTAAGAACACAAAGCACAAAAATCTGCCCTCAAAGTCATGAATAATACACCTGTGAGTACTTTATGTAAGTACTATTTCAATCTGACCTGAACCAAAACATTTTTAGCCAAACATAAAATTGTAGAAGACAGAAACAGAGTAAGCTTCGGGCTCAAGGAGGAAATGAAGATATTGTGTAGCCATATGGAAAATCAATATGGGTGTCAAGGCAATGTAAACAGAATTCACTAGTTAAGTTTACAGAATCAGATAATTCTGATAATTGTATTTAAAGCTACCATCTGTAATTAGACTGGCTGATCCTCCCCGTTGTATGCTCACATATCACCACTAGATAATATCTGCATTACTGCTGTCTGTGTGTCAGCTCTCACCTGACAGAAGAAGACCTGAGAGCACAGGTGAGTCTGTACAAAGGCCAGGTGAGGTTACTCAAACATGCATGATTCACACAACTCCAAATAAGCTATAATGATGGAAACAACTTAACCCATGGTCAAAAGCTCTTAAAAAAAGAAATTTAACAAAACATGTTTCCTTAAATTATTACTCTGTCAATTCTGAGAGCTAATTTTTGCCTGGAAATGATCAACTTTCACACCAGTAATCTGAGCATTCCTCCAACAAGACTTTTCTTTTTTCACATCTGCCATCTACTGGTGAAAAAAGATAAACTTATAGATGGTAGATTTAAAGGTTGCACTATATGAAAGTTCATCACCTGTTTGTCTGCATGTAGATGTTATTGCTTTGCCTGAAATCTTTCACAGTATGGCATTAACCACCTCTGTCCGTATTCAATTCAGTACTGACATGCAATAACTTGGCCTTGGAAGCGTCACCTCCTTGTTTCCATGGAGATAGATACATTTAATGTCATACTATGGAACAAGCCAGGCAAAACAATAAAATCTCCATGGAAACAAGCAGGTGGTAAAAAAGTTACATAGTGCACCTTTAAAGGATGGGTTAAAAGCAGAGGACAAATTCCTCTTTGGGCACAAGAAAGTGTATCTTAAACAAGTTACAGGTCATATCTGCGGAGAGACAGCCACAATGCACATTTTTCAATTTATTTTAGCAATAAAACAGCTGGAATTTAATCTATGAGTACAGTATGTATAAATGTTAAGCACAACACCATACTGTGTAACATTGTAGGAAAGGTTAACATCACCATGGAAACAAGCAGTGCCCCTTTACATCAGATCTGCTCATTCATTCAGACATATTTGGCCCACAATCAAAACCTGCTTTAGCTTCTGCTCATACAAACCTTACTGAACCAGAAATAGTCCCATCCTCAAAACTGCCTGAGTGTCAGTCTGCTGGAAAATTATGCTGAACTACGGGGTAAATGTGGAGCACAACTTTTCATGTGCCCCCTGACGGCGCCGAGGCCTCTTTACCTGATGAGCTGCTATATTAAAGGACACAGGGCCCCCGTAGCTCTGTTACAGGTAGACTACATGTGCTGCCTGTGCTTAGTTAGTGACCTCACGTGACACTGACCAATCATTTTACTGCACTGTCACTATGGGGGGGATCCACAGGGGATCCACAGACATGGCAACTGATTAATATTGATACATTCCACCTTATATATCTAAGGTGGAATGTTCAGCAGCTGTGGAGACATGCACACTGTAGCAAAAGGTTTTAAGATGAAAACTAAAAAAAAAAAAAAATTTGATTTAAACAATCCATTTTCAGGAATCTGTGATAAATACCAGCATTCCTAGTTTTGTTTAAGTGTTTAGGTTAGGTGTCAAAAATTCGAGCATGACTTGTGATTAATTTTATGTGTGAGAGACTTGTTTAACATCACAAATCATCTGACCTGTTATAGTTCAGCTCTTTCTTGTCAGATAGTGTTAAAAACAAAGCTCAGATTAAGGCTTAACTTGAGTAATAGAGCTTCATATAGAGTACCTTCAGTTAGTGTTAGTGTTGAATCACCCACGAATCAGTATTGGCAAACATAGATCTATAAGACTGGATCAAATTCAGTCCGCTGGGAAACATCAAGGTGGAACAAGAGAGAAAAGTTACCCAGTGCAACAGAATTTAAAAACTTTCCCTGAGTCAAAGCCACGGAAAACATGTCATTCTCCGGTTCAGCACTGGAGAGCTCCTCCTGGATGTGAGCAGCCAGGTTACCACGCAACTGGGAAACTTCAGCTTTAGCCAGACAGACATTTAACAGGAATATCTGGTGATGAGGAAGGCGCGCGCTCAACATAAGGCTTCAACATCGATGCTACGGGACCTACGTACGTCTGTCACGGGTGGCGATTAAATAATTCCTGTCACCAACTTTCTTTTCAGTTAAGTAAGGCCCACTGTAACCTGCTTGCAAGCTTGACCCTAGTATTGGCAACAAAACCTAAACTTTTTCACCGGGCTCAACGCTCTCACCTTCGCATTTTTATCAAACCTTGACTTCATTTTAACTTACG
Organism: Taenioides sp. WSHXM2023; assembly: GCA_029959045.1. Lineage (NCBI taxonomy): Eukaryota > Metazoa > Chordata > Actinopteri > Gobiiformes > Gobiidae > Taenioides > Taenioides sp. WSHXM2023. The sequence goes on from CM057090.1 coordinate 9,377,790, forward strand.
CAATCTCACATGCATGGCGCAACTTCAATCTAAATTTACAGACATAATCCAAAAGATTTTGTTCAGGCTTTTCAGACAACCACTCGTCTTTTAATAAGTTCAAGGGGCCATGTAGAGTGTGTGCGAAAACCAACTCAGATGGACTAAACCCCAGGGATTCCTGAACCACCTCCCAAATAGCAAACATTTGTAAATGAACATCCTCATCCCAGTCTTTTTCGAACTCCAGACAATAGACCGCTTTCCAAATTATTATGCAAATTGTGTTTAAGTGTCATAAAGGTAAATTTTTTTGTTTTTAAAGTGAAACTCCTTTGTGTCTCAGGGCTCATTGGGTCAGTGAAATCAATCTCACACACCTGTGCCAATGAGTTTGCCAGGTAAGTCCAATTAAAGGAAAAACGACTTAAGAAGGACGTTCCACATTATTAAGCAGAACATCATTTTCAAGCAATATGGGAAATAAAAAGGATTTCTCTAGTGCCGAAAAGCATGAAATAGTTGAATACCTGGGACAAGGTATGAAAACCTTTGATATTTCACAAAAACTTAAGCGTGATCATCGTACTATTAAGAGATTTGTAGCTGATTCAGAGCACACACAAGTATTTGAAGCTGCTGGTTCCTCTGGAGTCCCATGAACATCAAGGTGTAGGATCCTCCAGAGGCTTTGCAGTTATGCATAAACCTTCTATTCCACCACCCTTAAACAAGGCTCACAAGCAGAAACAGCTCCAGTGGGCCCAGAAATACATGAAGACTCATTTTCAAACAGTCTTCTTCACTGATGAGTGCCGTGCAACCCTGGATGGTCCAGATGGATGGAGTGGTGGATGGTTGGTGGATGGCCATCATGTCCCAACAAGGCTGGATGTCAGCAAGGAAGTGGTGGGGTCATGTTTTGGGCCAGAATCATGGGGAGAGAGCTGGTCAGCCCCTTTAGGGTCCCTGCTATTTCAAGACTTGGTGCGAGGCAGTGGACCCATGAAATAAACCAAAACATGCTCAAAGGGTTCACACACAGCTGGAATGGGATACAGTGGCGCTGGAGGAATGACTTGGTTTGGTTTTCCAGACACTTGGCACCATTGACAGGATTTGCAATGGTGGGCAACATCGCCTTTTAACCCCGGCCAAAAAAATTGAAGCAGGATGCGACTTTACGTTTTCTTCACTCCAAGATGACCGGGCAGTGGATTATCATTAGCCAATTTCAATATCTCCGGATGATATGGAGCAGAGATAACAATTTGCATAACAACACTCCACTCTTCAATAGAAGAAACATTTAGTGGTGTCCATTTACGCATTAACAACGCGTCCTTCAAAAAGTAACCAGAAGACATGGAATCAACATTGTCACCAATTATAGCTTCATCAGATAAACAGGCCAAGGACACATCAGACTTTTGATCAGTCATCAATTGTTGCCTGGACAACGACAAAGTGCTCAAATCAGGTAACTAACACTTTTCCACCTGCTAAATCGTTCCCCATGATGACAGCAACCCCCGCTAATAGGAAGCCAGGGCGCACTCCAACAATTGCTTCCCCGGACCACAACTCCGACTGAATCACAATCTTGTGCAGAGGGACACCGATGTCCTGCATATCAAAACTGCGCACAGGGACATCAAATCCAACAGCAGTGTCTCCAGACAGCAGCAACACGCCCTCGAGAACAAAGGACTGGGAAGCTGCAGTGTCCCATAATATTTTCACTGGGACCCTTTCAACGTTAGCAGAAATAGCCACAAACCCGACCATAACAAAAGGCTTAAAGTCAGCGTAATAATAATAATAATAATAATAATAATAATAATAATAATAACACATAACACTCAAGATAGTCAAAGATGCTTTACATGAAGAGACAAACAAAGGCAAACAGAAGAAATAAGACAGTTAATGAAAGGTGGTTTTAAAGACATGGGTTTTCAGGGCTTTTTTTAAACATGGGGAGTGTGGAGGAGTCTCTGATGTGTTTGGGCAGGGAGTTCCAGAGGGTGGGGGCAGCAGCAGAGAAGGCTGTGTCCCCCCAGGTCTTGTATTTAGTCCTGGTGGGGGGAGACAGGAGGTTGGCATCAGCTGATCGGAGGGCACAGGTGGAGGTGTGGTGGTGGTGGAGCTCAAAAAGGTAAGTGGGGGCCAGGTTATGGAGGGACTTGTACACAATGGTAAGGAGTTTGAATTGGATGCACTGGGGGATGGGGAGCCAGTGGAGATCTTTGAGGACAGGGGTGTTGTGTTCCTGGGAGGAGGTGCAGGTGAGGAGGCGGGCAGCAGAGTTCTGGATGTACTGGTGTCTATTGAGGAGTTTGGAGGGTGAACCGTAGTGCAGGCTATTGCGTAGTCGAGGCGGGAAGTGACAAAGGCATGGATGAGGGCTTCAGCAGACTGAGGGGAGAGGGAAGGGCAGACGCGAGCAATGTTCCGGAGGTGATAGAAGGCTGTTTTGGTGATGTGTTTGATGTGGTGTTCATAGGAGAGGGTCTGGTCAAAGAAAATGCCAAGGTTACAGAGGTGGGAGGAGGAGGGGACTGAGGAGCCATAAATGGAGAGGATGAGGTTATTGTGGGTTTTGGTGACTGTTTTTGGGCCGATGATGATTATTTCAGTTTTGTTGCAGTTGAGTTGGAGGAAGTTTGACTGTAGCCAAGACTTTATTTCAGAGATGCAGTTTGTGAGGGTGGAGTGTGTGGCCGGGGTTATGGATTTGGTGGACAGGTAGAGTTGGGTGTAATCTGCAAAGCAGTGGAACTGGAGGCTGTGGCGGCGGATTATATGACCGAGGGGGAGGATGTAGAGTATGAAGAGGAGGGGGCCGAGAACTGAACCTTGGGGAATTCCTTGAGTAAGTGGGGCAGAGGGGGACTTGCAGTGGTTAATATGAATGAACTGGTGTCGGTCGGTGAGGTAGGAGGTGAACCAGGAGAGGGTGGTGTCAGTGATGTTGAAGGTGGTCTGCAGGCGGGAGAGGAGGATGGAATGATTGAGGTCAAAAGCAGCAGTGAGGTCCAGGAGGATGAGGATGTAATCACAGGCTTTTCCTGGCAAATGTGAATGGCTAACCTGGTTAACAGTTTTAATCAAGGCGACAGGTTTTGAATTTTTCTTCTTCAACACAGGACAATTAGAAACAATGCGTCCTTTCTTTTTGCAATAAAAATACGTCACCTCATTAACTTTAGACTCATCCGTTTTAATGTCACCATTGGAGTAGACACATTTTAATAGCTTCCCTGCCATTACAACTGTTTTTCTCAAATTCCCAAAACCAAAAGGATGCTCAAACACCGCCTTGTGCGCTAACACATACTCATCAGCTAACACAGCAGCCTTACACACGTCAGAAACTTTATTCTCATTCAGATAAGTAGGAACTTTTTTAGGAAGGCAATTTTTCAAATCTTCCATCAAATTAACAGTTTCAGCTCATCAAAATGATTTACATTCTGAGAGGAATACCACCTGTCAAACAAGATTTCTTTTTCTCTAACAAAATCAACATATGTCTGATTGTAGTTTTTCCTCAATTTATGAAATTTTTGTCAGTATACTTCTGGGACAAGTTCATAAGCATGGAGAATAGCAGATTTAACCTTCTGAAAATCCAAACTATCCTCAGCAGAGAGAGCCGGGTAGGCCCCCTGTGCCTCGCCAACTAAAGTACACTTCAATAATAAAGTCCACACTTATTTTAATGTTTTAGCAATTCTTCCAAAAAAGTATTTATCAACATCTTTCTCATTAGAAGGAGGCACCAAATGTATATTTTTGCTCACATCAAAATCGGAACTCGCTCTGGAATCACATAACCCAATCCCACGCTCCACATAGTCGAATTTTGGTCTGATTCTCCAGCCTCTGCTGCTCCAAGTGCAATTCCTTTTCATGCAATGCGAGTCTTCCCCACTCAACTTCAAGTTCCTTTAAACGGACTGCCTCATGTGTTTCACAAGACGGGGACAAATGTGGGCTTTTGGGCAAAACAGCCACAGGAAAAATACCACGCTCAACCAAAGCTGACAACACCTCATTTCTGATCACCTTTTTTTTTTTTTTTTTGCTTATTTGGTGACCACCGTGTTGTAATGCTCTGCTACAAGGAGCAGCTGATCCTTCGTGCACCTATGAAAGGCTTCCAAAGTGGGTGCCTTAGCAAACTCATCTAGGTGTAACTCCATCTACCTAGAATCCTGCAGCTTACAATCAAACAAAGGCAACGCACCAATAAAACTACCCACGTACAAAATAGCCTACTACCTTGAAAGACCTACTCCACTGCAAAACAACTCAGGAAAAAAAACATCACAAAAGACGCCTTTACAACAACTAAAGTCATAACAAACTGCCCAATCATATCACAAAACGCAAAGTGGCACAGCCTAAAGTTACCGCAACCAAAACACACAAAAGGCAACTTAGGGCACAAAAATTAACTTAGTTAAAGGGTTTTGCCTGTTTGAATGAGCCCCCATAAATATGTTAAAGCGCAGATGTGGATCTCAGCATATTTAAAAAGGGACACGAAAAACAATGTTAAGGTTTTGTATTTCTTTTATTTTTGTTGCTTTCTTGAGTATTCTGAATGGTGAAACTCATCTCGTGCCCCAACAAAAAACAAACAAACAAAGTAACAAAGGAAAAGGCCCTGGTGAGCCGGCCAACATAAAAAAAGGATGGTGCGCTGAACAGGCCGACCCTATACAGGGCGCTGTCCCTACCCAAATGAAAACACAACCCCAAAAACTATCCCTACGTAAACAAAATAACGAAAACGGGACATCTGGACTCCCCAGGGCAAAACAAAAATAAGGCTAGGCTAACACAAAAGCTAACAAATGCTCAGGAGCAGGGGAGCCAGCGTGACAGCTCCCCAGCACGGGGCGTACACGCTCTGGGACCTGCGAGAGGCGAGGAGGACGAGAGAGAGACGGAGAGCTGCCTCGCGCAATTTACAGGATCCTGGTGGAAATGAGCACAAAACATCCAAAAAGATAAGAATAACTTACATAAACAAACTAGGAAAAATACTACAAAAAAGAGACAAAAAAAACAAAACAAAGGAAAACAAAAGGTGCCCAAATGTAGGGCCCATTAAAGGGCCCATATTATCTATTTTGTGATCTATGTTACAATGTTTTTTCCTCACCTAAAACATACCTAGAGTTGTGTTTTGTGTCATTCACATGTTTAACACACAGACCCTATAGATTTAGGCTAAGTACTTCCCTCAAACAGAAAACACTCTATTCCACCTTGTGATGTCATTTGGCAAAACAGGAAATGCTCCACTGTGTTTTTAAACTCCATACACCTTCACTAGAATCATTTGGATAATTTCCGCTCTCTAATTGCCAATCTCTACTGAATTAAAGTGAATTAAAGTAGCTGTTAACTTGAAAACTACCGCTTCATGACATCACAAGGTGTAACAGAGCTTTTGAGCTTTAGAAATATAGACAGACCAATAATAAAGGATTACTCAAACATGTGCGAATCAAGCAAAACACATGTTTTTGATGAGGTAACAGCATTATAGCATGGCTTAAAGGTGCACTATGTAACCTATTGTTTGGGGGTCTGTCACCTGCTTGTTTCTATGGCTATGTCATTGCTCTGCCTGGAATGTTCCATAGTCTGACATTAAACAGCTCTTCTTTGCAATTATAATTACAGGTGGTTTTATAGCTCAAATGCCCCCCCCCCCAAAAAGATATTCTGACTGTGAGTGGGGTTGCCTCTCCACATATCCGAACTGTAATTTGGTCTGGTTTGGTCTTCCTGATGATAGAAAGGTTTATGTGAAACATTCCAAACATAGCAATAAACGCTTCATTGAGAAAAGCATTTGATGGACCCTTTACCAAAAAGTTACACAATGCACCTCCATTTCCATTTCGAGTAATATAGGACTGTTAATAACATTTTAGTAGAAATTCCAACAGTAAGATTTTCACTCTTCAGTTTAAAGGTTCACTGAAAAATAACAGCTTACAGAGTATTTGTTGCTTAATTAAGAAAATGACAGCGTCGCAGACTTCAAGGCCACCTCTGAAAACAGGTAATCTTCTTTTAATTAGCAGTGTAAGCATCTTCATAAGAAAGGACATAATGATTTCAAATGTTACTTTAGACCATTTGAATCACACCAGTGATGAATAATTTATGTAGAACTTTAATGTATCAGGCACACAGCAGACATCTGGTATAACAAGCAAGTCTACAAGATGTCTTTGCAGCATCTCTTCTCACTTTTTCACTTCGAGTTGTTATGCAAGTACTCCTCTCATTCACAATTCATACTCATGACTCGTACACCCACTTGCCCAAGCCCCTCTCCATGCCACAGTGTACGTGCCTCTCCAAATCCTCATTTTGATTTGATTTTCACAACGCAAAATACTCTATGTTACGGCATTTCACACTTAGTTAATGGTTTGCGGCCTCAGTACATGAGGAACTCTGTGTCACTTTGGAGGCAGCCTGTCATTTATTCAGATTTGTGCTTTTTAGGATGTTTTTCTCCCATTCTCGGCTCCCAATGTTGCTGCTTTAAATGCATGGCAACACGTGGGGAAGTGGCAAGTGCAGAAATAATTTGACGTATTTTTCAATAGGGGAAAATATATTATGTGCTATGGGTTTACCAAAATACTATGAAGTATTTTGCAGTGACATCTTGCTGGGGAGGGGGGTGTGCAGCAAGTATGTCTATGGAGGAATGCAAAATGGATTTAAACAACACATTTTCAGGAACCTTTGAGCAATACAAGCATTCTTGGTTCTTCGTTTAGGTGTTTGGTTTTCATCCAAAAAAGTGAGAGACTGAAAAAACTATCTATGCTAGCAGCTTGTGACTGTAATGCAATTTGAGAGGAACTTATTTTATTTATAGTACAAATCAACTCAACTGTTGTAGGTCCAGCTAAGTTAGTTCATTATAGTCAGATTGTGTTAAAACAATGCCCAGGTGTAAGTTTAACTTGAGTAACAAAGCTTCAGACAGAGCAGTGCCTCTTGTTAGCTTCGCCTTCACTGTTGATGACATCAGCTGCAAATTATCAATGAGGTACATGAGTTGTAAACAAAAATGTTTGAAGCACTCAGGCCTTGAATGCAGCAGAGTTACTCAAACATGCATGAATCACTCCAACCTTAACTCCAAATAAGCTTTAATGATGGAAACATCTTGAACCTTGGTCAAAAACCTTGTAATAAAAACATTAATTTACCATAACATCTCCTTTAACTATTACTCAGTCAATTTTGAGAGTTCATTTTTGCCTTGAAATCATCAACTTTCACACCAGTAATCTGAGAGTTCCTCCAACAAGAGTTTTCTTTTGACAGCAGGTACATAGTGTTGCTGGGGGAGCTCATCTAAAAGAACAAAATGTCCTCGTGTCAACACCAACACAGCCTCACAACTTCTGCACAACCAGCACTGATATTCACACTTAGAAGTGTACATCAAAGTTTTTTTATTGTGAGTTTTATTGCTATAATGCAGTCTTTCTCTAACTTTCATTCGAGATGCTACAGATACTCCAATACCTTCCAGAGGAAATACTTTGAGGGAATGAACACAAGGGACTGTTGGATTGTGTGAAATTAACTGGGTTGTTTTTTTTGTTTGTTTGTTTGTTTGTTTGTTTTTTGTTTTTTTTCCATGGAGACCATGCAAGAGGCTAAGGAGCTAGCTAGATGCTACAGGTGCTTTTTACACCATATGTGACAGCAAATGACCTTTCAGAGGAAGTAAATTGAGAGAATTAACCATTTCATCACCAACTGAAAAACCAGAACGGAATAAGAACAAGGCCTTTTCTGTTGTGTTCACCTGGCTTCCTCCAGAAACTACTGTGATGCTTCAGAACACAGAGGAGGGACACTTTTGGCTCTTCCTCTCCTCAAATTGCCTTGATAGGTGATCTGCTGACCCTTCTTGACCTTTGACTGAGACACAAAAGCAACTGAGAAGCACAGTCTCTCTCTCTCTTTTAATGTGAAAGTATAATCAATATTCATAGTACATTACTCTGGAACATGTAGTGGAAATGTGACAAATTACTTATTTTAATTCAAGTATTCTACAACAAAATATCGTGGTGGGGAAAATCTAAAGGAATTGTGCAAATTCACAGCAGCCTCAAAGATAGAATAGAAATAGAACATGGATGCTGTGAGTAGAAAGTGCTTTGGTCAGAATAACAACAGATCTATTCCCCCATTGATGTACTTGGAAGGAGGATCAAAAAGGACAGTACCATGGAAACACAGTGAGGGCGTCTGACTCACCTGGATAACCTGCCCAACAACAACTGGCCCAGAGATCAATTTCATCACCTCCAACCAACCATCAAGGCTACAGCACTAACAACTCACCTGCAATAAGTCAAGACACATAATATCTCTTCTTTTTAACAGGAAAATTGCTGATCTATGTAATAATGTTGTTTCCTCATCAAAAAGACCTGAAGTTTTGTTTTGTTCTATTTACACATGTTTAACACCCAAACTCTGGATATTTAGGTTCTTCTCTCAAACAGAAAACAGTCTGTTCCACCTTGTGATGTCATGTTGTAATACAGGAAGTGCTCCTCTATATCTTTAAACTTCATACACCTTCCCGAGAATCATTTGGTTAATTTCAGACCTGGAATTGCCAATCTCTACTGAACTAAAGGTAAAAGGTAGCTGTTAACTGGAAAACTACCACTACATGACATCATAAGGTGGAATAGAGCATTGTGAGCTTTGGAGATGTAGACAGACTAATAATGCAGGATTACTCAAACATGTGTGACTGAAACAAAGCACAACTCCAATTATGTTTATGATGAGGTAACAGCTTTCTAACATAGCTTAAACTGCACAAGAGTCAACTTTGTGTAATATAGGACCTTTATATTAAAATGTTGATCGTATTCGTCTTCTATTCAAACAACAAAACAGATGAAATAAGTAATGTAAAACCAGACATTATCCTTAGTTACTCTATGCTTTTATGATGGTAGCAGTGCATCTTTCCTATTTATCAACAAACACCTCTGTATTTACCCTGTTTCCACACTCTATAATACAAGGTCTATACAATCATCTTTTAATTAGATCATTTTGTGACATCTTCTTCTTCTATTCGAGCTACAGAAAGCAGGATAGTCAAAAGAAGATGATGCACCCTGAGGTCATATCTGTTGTTACACGGGAGAGGAGTTTGTCTCTACGGAAACTGCTCAAAAGCACACAGACAAGAGAGAAAAGCACAGAGACACTCATTTCTTCAGGGAACTGGAGTCGTCTTTTGATGTGGGTTAAGAGCCGCGTTGATAATAAACCACTTTGGGATTCTGTAGCTGATAAACAGTGTAGCGCATCATTATGAGAGAAGACATGCTAGGTGATGACGGTCACAGCGCAAGGAAAATATACACTAATATGCTGTGTATATTTTTGTTAAATGTAAGTAAAAGTACAGATACTGGAAAAAGACTCTCAAGTAAAAGTATCACATTAAAATTCTACTTAAAGATGCACTATGTAACTTTTTGGTCTGTCACCTGCTTGTTTCTATGGACATGTCATTGCTCTGCCTGGAATGTTCCACAGTATGACATTAAACAGCTCTACCATAAATTTATTACATGTGGTTTTATAGCTCAAAAATACCTTGAAAAACAGGCATTCTGACTGTGAGCGGGGTCGCCTCTCCACAGATCTGACCAGTAACTTGGCCTGGTTTGGTCTTCATGATGATAGAAAGTATAATTGCCATACTGTGAAACATGTTTTGTTTTTGTTTTTTTTACTTTTACTTCACTACATTTGAGAGGAGGTATCTGTACTTTCTACTCCACTACATTTTTTAACAAGACTGAAAAGTAACAGTATTTTTTAATTACTGTGTGGGACCTGCTGAAAATGCTGAGGGACTTATTACATTTTTAACATGTTCCTAGTCTGAGGAAACAAAAATATAACAAGTAAACAAATAAAACCAGCTAGAATAAATCGATCCATTCAATTGCTTCTACTGAACAAAATTAAGCACAAATCTTTATCAAAATCACTACATTTGAAGCCTAATACGACCTCAAAATCTGAGTGAAATACTTTTACTTTTTACTCCTTAAGTACATTTTTAAATGTAAACCTAAAAAACATGCACTAGGAAATTAGCTCTAGTGCTACAACCTGGGACAATGCACCTCTCCTGTTAAGGTTAATGTAGATTGTGCACTGTCCCTGTCTCATAAATAAAATAAATAACGTTTCTCTCTCCAATTTTGTGTCACATAATTAGAAGGTTAATGCTAATGCTAATTAACATGATCAGAAGGCTAAAACAACATTACAAAAGGATTAAAGATTAAATAAAAATTTAAAATGGTCTGCAATGGTCCTCACTTACCTTATGCATTTCGAGCATCCTAATTATTCACAGTGACGAGTCCATAAGAGCTTTTCACAACTCCTGACACCTGAGAGGAGTTTTGCTGTCACCATAACTTGGACTTAGACAAACTGTATTGATTACTTGGACACAGTAGCTCACACATCACATTATATTAAAATATAAAAATATAAATGTTAATAATAAATTCTAAATAAGTAGCAAAAATAGCAAGAGACTGTTGTCAAATAAGGCATAAATATAAATGTATATTTACAAGAAAAAATAAAATAAAATAGAAATACTTAATAAAAATATCTCTCATTTATCCACTACTTCCTAGTTACACGTGGAAGCTTCTGTCCATCCTCTGCATTGTTCTGTGTGTAAACTGCTCCATCTCCTCACAACATGTAGAATCCATGGGTCCATCTTAGAAACGGAGCTGTACATTTGCTAACCTCTGGGGGACAGTAGTGAACACAGCTTGATAGCGAAATTTAACTTTTTAAAAAGTGACTAGAACAAACTGCAAAACAAATAAATGCTTCTCTCACCATGTTTTCTTGACTCTTCCCATGTTTGTTTATTTGTTGCTCTATTTCGTCCGTTTTGGTCAATTCTCTAACTAACTTTGTGCGCCCTCTGGCGGTTGTTTAAGAGAATGCAGCCTTGACATTAGAAGCGTTTGGAAGTACAGTATAAATGCAGCGACAGTTAATACACAGCAACAGGAACACACAGATCTGTTTACGTATGAAAGTGAAGCATAAATGAGCCTTAAAGCTAAGAAGAACTAGCATGCTAACGTGCACTCCCTGATTACTGCATAATAAACTTCATCTAATTATAATTAAATGCAGACAGCACGCAGCAGACAATTCTATACTAGTACTGGGGCAAGACAATTTGCTCAGACACATGGGAATAAATGGGTTCAGGGAAATGCTGAAAAGCAATCCATATCCTCTCTAACGTATTGTGGCATATTCAAGCATTTATTGACAGAACAAATGAAACATTGTCACAGATCAATACAAAGTGTTGTAAAGTCCCCAGGGACCCTTATCTAATCTCAACACAGGTAATGTCTCCACATAAGTCATTTAATATCATGTATTCACTGTTACCGCGCTAACCATCAGCATGTTGTGCACTGCAGCTCTGTTTGTAGCCCTATACTCCATTTTGCACACTTCATGCCTTTTCATTCACATTTTTATTTAATTTGTCCGGAGGTGTCCCAAGGCGATGCTGGCCTTATTGACTGATCTCTGGTCTGTGACCTTTAAGTCAGGCTCAGCACTAATTAATCTGAGCACCATGATACATTCACAGGAGCTGGGAAATACAGACGCCCAGTGGTGGAAGTCACTTAAAATGGCTACTTTTTGTTTTTATAGAGAATATATTTCTGGCATTCCTTGTGCATATGACAGGTTAGACTACACATTTCAATAAAACATAATTAACATAATGTTTTTAATTTTACTTCCTGATTGGACATGGGCAGCAGATATGACATATGTAGATGTAATTCCATGATTGTTACCTAGCAACCACAATGTTAACCAGGGCCCAAACTAGTCCAAATTTTACAATAATTAAATTAGATTAATACAAATAAATGACAACACCATTATTTTTGGTAAAGGGAGATACTGCAGGCGTTTTTGTTTGTTTGTTTGTTTGTTTGTTTGTTTGTTTGTTTGAATTGTTAGTTTTTTTGGTGAGTTTGGTGTCTTAATTTACAATCTTTCATGCAGAAAAAACTAAATTGTCAATCTGTCCTACTCTACTGGACAATAGAGGGACGGGACAGAGGAGCTCATTTCCCACCAGGCTCCTGCAGCTCCTCTCCCACTGTGAACAATAGAGCACTACGGCAAAAGGAGAAATTCAGTTTGTCAACCGGACAAAGTTTATTTGGTCGAATATGTTTCGCAGCTCATCCAAGCTGCTTCTTCAGTTCTGGTCAGACGCTGGTGGACACTGTTTTTTCTATCTGAAGGGAGGAGCTAATTACAATGAAATTACTCTGAGACAACACATATTTGTTTACAGTTTCTGTTAGTTAGTACCACCTATTTCCAGTTCAGAGGAAACTTCTACAGGCAAATCCACGGCTGTGCAATGGGCTCACCGGTCTCCCCGATCATTGCAAACTTATACATGGAACAATTTGAACAGAGCCCTGGCCTCATATCCAGGCACTCCACCCACACACTGGTATCGTTATGTTGATGATAATTTTTCACAAATCAAAATTCAAGATTTGGAACCTTTTACTGCACATATCAATTCTGTAGATCCGAACATCAAATTCACGCGTGAAGATGCCAAGGACAACACATTGGCCTTCTTAGATTGTGCAGTAACGATAGGAGAAGACCGGCGACTCCAGGTAGAGGTCTTCAGAAAGCCCACACACACCGACCAATATCTGCTTTTTGATTCACACCACCCTCTGCAGCACAAACTTGGAGTCATTCGGACATTACAACACAGGGCCCAAGTGGTTCCTACAAGCACAGAGGGAAAGGAGAAAGAAGAACAACACGTGGAGCAAGCCCTTTCCGTTTGTGGATATCCTAAATGGGCTTTTAATGAAACGAAGAGAGCAAAGAAACAGGACAACAGAGAACCAGAGCCCAGGAGAAAGGGTGTAACTATTCCTTACCTGGCTGGCGTTTCCGAAAAACTTCAGAGGATCTTCAGACAACATGAAATCCCAGTCTATTTCAAACCCACAAACACTTTAAGACAAAAACTGGTCCATCCTAAGGACAAAACACCGAGCCACAAACAAAGCAATGTGGTCTACTCTATTCAGTGTAGTGAAGACTGCAGTAAGCGCTACATTGGAGAAACAAAACAGCCACTTTTCAAACGAATGTATCAACACAGACGGAAGAGCCAGAGTGGGCCGCAATCTGCCGTACATCTCCACCTAAAAGCCACAGGCCACTCCTTTGAGGACAGTGAGGTCCAGATCTTGGCCAGAGAAAAGAACTGGTTTGAGAGGGGAGTTAAAGAAGCTATTTTTGTCAAGAAAGAGCATCCTTCCTTGAACAGAAATGGAGGTCTCAGACATCATTTGTCTCCCATCTATAACTCTATCCTCAAACCTAAATCAAAACAAACAGAGAAAACAACGGGACTAGCCAGGACATGTCCAGAGGTGTGAAAACACCCATCATGGCCCTGAATGGATATGCTAACTACTCCCCCACTCCCACTCCATATTGAATAGACCCACCTAACTAACAGAAACTGTAAACAACTCCATATTGAATAGACCCACCTAACTAACAGAAACTGTAAACACTCCATATTGAATAGACCCACCTAACTAACAGAAACTGTAAACACTCCATATTGAATAGACCCACCTAACTAACAGAAACTGTAATCACTCCATATTGAATAGACCCACCTGACTAACAGAAACTGTAAACAAATATGTGTTGTCTCAGAGTAATTTCACTGTAGTTAGCTCCTCCCTTCAGGCAGATATAAGGCAGTGTCCACCAGCATCTGACCAGAACTGAAGAAGCAGCTTGGATGAGCTGCAAAATGTATTCGACCAAATAAACTTTGTCCAGTTGACAAATTGAATTTCTCCTTTTGCCATGGATTCTACCTGGACGGCTGAGGGATTCTACACACAATAGAGCACTACATTCATCCATTACTCTATACAACTGTACAACAACTCAGCATTGTATTGTATCTTTTTCCTTACCCTACCTCTTAATGTATTTTATATTTAGAGAAAGATGGGAGTGAGATTGGCAGGCAGACTGGTTTGTAATGATGTAGTCACTATGTGGGGCTTGCCTGACCAGCCAGCCCCTTCTACATTCTGTTTGAATCCAGAAGGGACTGTAACTGGACAATAGAGGGTCAAAATCCTCCGTCCAAACATGAGACGATCCATCCACAGCTACTGATTTGTATCACGTGTTTCTCAAATGCAGAAGACGTCTCCTCTCAAAAATTCTGATAACATTCAAACAATATATATAGCTTCTTAAAGGTGCACTGTGTAATTTTTCTGGTGGAGGGTCCGCCAACTGCTTGTTTTCATGGAGATGTCTTTGCTTTGACAGGAATTTTCTTGCAGCCCAGCATTAAACAAATCCATTTCCAAATTTCCAAACAAGCAAGTGACACTACAAAGCCAAGTATAGGTCAGATCTGTGGAGAGGCAAATACACTGAACTGCACAGAACGAGAATGCATGTTTTTAAGGTATTTTTGAGCTATAAAAATACCAGTAATTTATTTAACGCAAGATAGATACGTTTTATGGCACATTATGGAACATGAAGAGGAGCTAAATCTCATCTTTTGTTCATAGCCAAAAGCAGTGTTTCCCAACCAGGAGTACGGGTCGAGGTACACGATCATTTGCCAGGGGGTGCTTGGAAAGGTTTCCAATTTAAAAGAAAGATGGCACTGAATGGTGTTTGAATTTAAAATAGTCTGTTGTACATTTTAAATCTTTGAGAATGCTTCTGTAGGATCATTTTGGCATACATTTTATTAAAACAAGAAAAATATAATATTATAATTGGCACTGTACTAGTAAATGGATTAATTTTTTTACATAAGATAGTCTAGGGTACCATTAATAGGGGGTACTTGATACAAAAAGGTTGGTAAAGAACGAGATTGTGGTAAGAAAAGATTGTGGATACAAGCATGAACCTATCTTATACTCTGGATAGGGCATTTTTCCCATAGAGTGCAATTTAAACCCAAACTCAGTACAGCTGACAGGGCACAGCTTTTAAAAACAGCTTTGCAATCTTTAGCTTCGGCTCACTCTGCTCGAGCTATTCTCGCTTTAATCGGTCTGATTGGTGGGAGAAGAGTATAATTTTTCTTCTGTAAAACACTTTGAATTACTTTGGGTACGATGTGCTAAACAAATAAACTTGCCTTACCTTGCCTATTGCCTATTGCCTATTGCCCATGGCTGATGCGCTGCAGATATACTGGATGTACCAAGCAGCTCAAGGTTACACTTATTAAACTCTTTGCTGGCCTGGGTATGGAAGAGGTGTCTGGGGTGAAGGAAGTCAGGAGGTCCTTGCTTGGTCTGCTGCTCCTGGGATCAAGCTCCAGACATTGTATATTTATTTAATTTTTCTTATATATATATACTTTTTTTATTTTATTTTATCTTGCATCCCTGCTTCAGAACAACAGACTTAATAATAATGTGACGCAGTGTGTAAACATGCTTATTGCTCAGTCATGTTCTGTTGCTATGAGAGACACACAGGTCTCAAATCAGAGACATGGGGGGGTTATGTAAATGAGATGCTAAGTCTAAGTTTGATTCCCTGACTGCGGGAGGCCATGCTGGAGGAGTTTGCATGTTCTCCTCGTGTTTTTGTGGGTTTCCACTGGGAACTCCAGTTTCCTCATCAACCTTTTGCATTAACATAAGATTCGGAATATGTTTTGCTCCATGTTTAACAATGGGAGCACAGAACCTCAGTGCAGATATCTGAATGCAGGGGAGAGGCTGAGAGCAAGAGCCTGAATAGATAATAAAGATTTACATTAAAGGTGTGGAGAGTGCAGTCTATAGGGATTTATTATCTTTGAGAAGAGTAGGCTGAGAAAATCATCAGACTAATATTTGCTCCAGAAGATAAAAGTGGAGAAGCAGGGATTTGAGTGGTACACCTCAGTGAGCAGAGCAGCCCTCGTATTCATTTCCCCATGCTGGCTGAAAGCTGAATTTAGTGGACACATGGAGTATTCATCTGTGACTCCAGCACAACCACTTACAGCCCGTATCTCAACAACTAAGAAGGAGAAAGTCGTTGGTTTAAGATTCTTGCAGATAGCTGTAGCAAAGATAGACATGGAAATGGAAAATGTTGTACTTTTAAGCACTAGGGATGTATCCAAAACAAACAAAAAATTGTGAATATGGTATTTTTTCTGTTTAAAATGTCTTGGCAATCCAGTGGGTCTGTCATCATCCAAAGAATTTATATTTAAAAGAGCTTAATAACAGTTGTTTTTTCATGTAGTCTACACTGAAACAGAGCAAAGGATCATGGTCTATGGTCACCATAACGATGAACTCTACCAAAGAGACTTGTAATTCAATATATTGTGATGGCCCCTGATATTATTGTGAGACTTTTGGCGATACGATATCACGATATTTCAGTTATTGATACGTCCCTACTGCAACATATAGACATAAAGTGGAGCTAATAAACCCAATGCAGAAGTATTATTCATAAGTAATACAAGTATGAATATAAGTATCTCACTTATTTTGTACCAATTATTGTGGTCATAAAAGTCATTATTGGTGGAGCATGAAGTCAGCAGTGTCTGACAAGGCCATGACAGAGCCTATTAAAAACAAATACTAATTTACCTGGTTATTTTCAAGAAGTGAACTTGGGTCAGAGTTGGTCATGTTAAATTACAATTCATCTCGATAGCATTATCAGTAGGGATGGAACAAGATGCAATTTCCACAAGATGAGACAGGACACAAGACTGGGTCCACAAGAACGAGGCATGTTGAGATTTTAACATAATTCATAATAAATACATTTTGGAAATGAAGGCCGTAGCAGCGGCTGTTTTGCAGTTGACATCCAACTCTACCTGTCCACCAAATCCATAACCCCAGCCACACACTCCACCCTCACAAACTGCATCTCTGAAATAAAATCCTGGCTCAAATCAAACTTCCTTCAACTCAACTGCGACAAAACAGAAATAATCATCATTGGCCCAAAAAACCCCACAAAAACCCACAATAACCACACCCTCTCCATCGATGGCTCCCCAGTCTGCTCCTCCTCTCACCTCTGTAATCTTGGCATCATCTTCGATCAGACCCCTCATCCACGCGTCTGTCACCTCCCGCCTCGACTACTGCAATAGCCTGCTCTACAGTTCACCCTCCAAACTCACAAACTCCACACATCACCACTGTCCTCAAAGGTCTCCACTGGCTCCCCATCCCTCAGTGCATCCAATTCAAACTCCTCACCATTGCGTATAAGTCCCTCCATAACCTGGCCCCACCTACCTGTCTGAGCTCCACCACCACCACACCCCCGCCCGTGCCCTCAGATCAGCTGATGCCAACCTCCTGTCTCCCCCCACCAGGACTAAACATAAGACCTGGGGGGACAGGGCCTTCTCCGCTGCTGCCCCCACCCTCTGGAACTCCCTGGCCAAACACATCAGAGACTCATCTACACTCCCCATCTTCAAAAAAGCCCTAATGTTCAAAACTGCCTTTAAATAACTACATCTCCTGTTTATCTGTTTCTTTCATTTGTGTTTGTGTGTGTTTGAGTGTCATGAAAAGGCTATACAAGTATTATTATTATTATTATTATTATTATTATTATTATTAATTCATTTTTATCAATTAACATTTTTCTTTCATTTTTGTCTTTCCCAGATTATTTTGACAATTTTTGTGTAATTTTCCTTGTTTAAATCTGCACAAGTGTAAACAATTAGAGATAAATCAGATTACTCACATCAGATGTCACTGTTTGTTGAATCATCTGATAACTCCAGAAATCAGAAAATTATGAGATTTTTATCATGCAGCTAAACACAGCCAGTCTCATTCTCAATTTCTGGTTGTATCTAAAGCTCAAAGTATTCTTCAGTAAGGTATGGTGTGTCCATTCGCCCTTGAGTGAGACGTCTAACCTGCGGTGCTTCGTGACACTGGTCTGTGGTCAGCGGCGAACACTACAGATGTACTGAGCTGCTCCCAGGCGTGAACGCTCTCCTCCGCACCCCGAATGTTAAACAGAGGGAGCCACAACAGGAGCATGCTCAAACCACTTTACCCCATAAATAAAAGTCAAGGATGTGGGGGGAATATGAAGCTTTACTGATTGAACTTCCACACTGCACTACTCCAAAGGTTATGGGGGGATAGTGACAATGTCTTTAGTTTGTAATTTTTTTCTAAATTCCTATAAAGCAAAACTTGGTCACATCTTGCACAAGGACACAACAATATATAATACCAGCAGGAATTCATCTTAAACCTTTTTGCCAGAAAAAGATGCTATTTTTAATGAAGGTTTACAGTAAGAGGGTCTATCTACATTGCTAATTATATTACCAGAATGTGCAGTAATCTACCATCAAATGTCAAGTCTGTACTGCACTACCTGAGGTCTGTTTTAGTCATACACTGCTTTGGGGTAATTTCAAAGCGTGCATGTAAATATCTCCCCCGATGGTTGTAATTGAAGTTTATGTTTCATGACAGCCTTATAAATAGCTTTGGCAGCCGCTAAATGAAGGATATAAATTTCTATAATGGTAAAACTCTGAAGTTTAAACTTTTGGAGCAAATAACAGGAGAAAATGGCTCTGTGAATGGGAGAGGAGTCCTTGCTGGTTTTACGAGTGTGGAGATGTAAATCTCCTGCTGCGGCCTTCGTCTCACCAGATCTTGGCCGATTGAAGAGCTGAGGGAGTGAGTTTGGACCGGTCTGGCAGACGGCCTTGGAGCCCTCTCCAATTACCACAACGCCACAAAGAGCAGGGGTGGGGATATTGATCTGAGAAGGCAATCTGCTGCTCACCGCCTCAGACCTTCACCAGCGGCTTTGAAGATGATGCACATAAATACACAGGAACCAGTCATAGAGAAAATACATGGACTTTCATGTCTGTCTAAAATTTGTCTGTAATTTCAAGTTTACATTATTATACATATTATATACTTAACAACCCCCCCCCCAACACACACACAGCTCACTAAGTAGAAACACCTCCTCCCGCCTTCGCCTTACGCTCCTTGTTTATAGCCACTGCACGTTCAGAATCGCTGTTGCTGCTGTAACTATACTGTACGTTTTCAAACGATAAGCAGAAGTTTCCTGTAAGCTTCTATTAAGTAACTTAGTGACCAATGCGTCAGTAATGAGATAGCCTCATTATCTATTGGCTAATGTTTATCTGGCCCCACCACGTCCACAGTTGATGAGTTTTCATTCTTTTTTTTTTATTTTATTTTTTTTTATTTTGGTCATTATATTTACAAGGCTGCTGCAGCCCTATAATGCTATTTTTGACAATTTGAAACAAAAAAAATCCTCAATACAACCTTTAAATCAATAATTACTTAGGTAGAACTTGGAGCTTAGAACGATTAAAGTAGAGCCATACAATCAAGTCAAGTCAACTGACTCCATCAGAGACTTGTTTTAAAGTGTATGTTGACTGTATCCCTCTCCTTGCCACATTTGCACCATATTTTGCTTCTGACAGGCCTGATAACTACTGAACTGACCAGTCTAGGAACCAAGAACACTCCAGAGCAGAGGTGGAACCAAGTCCTTGTTTTGCAAGTCCAAGTCAAGTCCCAAGTTAATGGCCTGTGCTCTGAATTTTAAGTCAATTCAAATCTTTAAACCAAAGTGCAGAATATGGCTCATATTTTTGCAAGTCATATGCCATTGTAACAAATAGGGATTGCCAAATTGCCAAATCTCATGGTATGAGGTGAGCCAAACTGGATAGCTGCGGAGCACCTGGTGAAAGGGTTGATATGTGTGACACTGGGCATTGATGCAATGCCATGCACAGGAGGGAGTCACTGCCACTGCACCGGTAATAGTGAGTGATGATTGGACATGAAACTGCAGGCACGTCTTCTAGGCATGAATTTTCACTTAACCTCCATTTAATGTTCATTCATTCTATATACATTTATTCAAGTAACGAATATGATACAATAACAATTCCAGTAAAGCGTTGATAAAACCTGCATGGTGTAAGCCCATGGCACTATCACTAGTTAATGTGGGGTATGAAGTATGAGCCCATATAAACCAATTACAGGCTAATAATAAGATAAAACAGTGGGCCATTACATGCACACTTCGGCACTGGTCAGACTAATGAAGCACATTGAACAGTAGCCTGTGATTAATAATATCGGGCTGGTTGTGTACCTGTGGTGCCACACCTCACGCTAATGCAGGCTAATACACAACAGCGACCATCTCCCCGTGTATAAGTGTTTCCCTAAACGAAGCAGAGCGAGTACTAAAGCAGCACATTTAATCCCATAAGTGAAATGATTTTGTAGCTCATCGGAGCAGCTCCAGGGATGGCCCCAAACAAATGAGTTGCCCCAGCAGGTTTTTGCTGGACCCCTGGGACCACTTCCACCGGCTCTATTGCTAATTCAGGCCAGTCTATAATGAAATACAGTCAAAAAGTGCTCAGAGTACAGAATATGTGTGTGAATGAGAAGGAGCGATGTGGAGAGGTTACAGAGATTCGGAGGATGCAGATATGTTTGTGTATATATATATATATATGTATATATATACACAATATATACTATATAAAATGTACTCGAGTAAAAGTAAAATTACCTGTTTGAAAAACTACTTAGAAAATTACAAAGTACTCATAAAAACTACTCAATTACAGTAACGTGAGTAATTCGTTACTTTCCACCCCTGCTTTTGACCATATGTACTCTTAAAGGGCCTGTACCCGATTTCCCATGCATTTGAGCAAAATTATTTTTTCTCCAGTAGACAATCTGATTATAAAGCATTTTACTGTCAGATAATCAGGAAGTCCACTGTGAAAACTCTTATCAACTTATTGCTATGAATAATTAGAAATTCAAAAGGTAATGGAGGAATAACCTTGGACTACTGCAAACAATTTAATGAACTAGTAATGTTTTTGACATTTTTAAGACAGTAAAAATCACATACAGCACCTTTAAGGTGCATTGCATAACCTCTCTGGTGAACGGTCTGCAATCTGCCTGTCTCCATGAAGATGTTATTGCTTTGCCTATGTTCCAGGGTGAGGCATTAAAGGTCCTATATTATGCAAAATGTACTCTTGTGAGCTTTAAGCCTTGTTAGAATGTTACCTCCTCAAAAACATCACCAGAGATGTTTTGATTCATTCACACATTTGAGTAATCCTTTATTATTAGGATGTCTACATCTCAAAATACTCTGTTCCACCTTGTGATTTCATAGCACCACTATGCCATAGTGGTAGTTAACAGCTTCCTTTTACCTTTTGTTCAGTAGAGACTGGCAATTCCAGAGGTAAATTATCTAAATGATTTTAGTGACGGTGTATGGAGTTTAAAAACACAGTAGAGCACTTCCTGTATTACCACATGACATCACAAGGTGGAGTGTTTTCTGTTTGAGAAATGAACTCTCCTAAAAATGAAGGGTTTGTTTGTTAAACATGTGTGAATGAAACAAAACATAACTCCAGGTTTTTAATGAGTAAACAACATTATAACATAGATCAGATAATAGCATAATATGAGCCATTTACACTAATCTAGCTCCATGTAAACAAGCAGGTCACACCACCAGACCAAGTTACAAGTCGTCTGAAAAGTTACACAGTGCACTTTTAAGACACGCTAAAGTTTTTAAAATTATTATGAATATATTATTATGAATATATAATATTATGAAGAAATTTACCAGCAACTATCAGTATTGGGTTTATTTGACTTGTCTCTTAAAGCTTTGATGGATGCAGATGATTCCCTGAAAGGACCAGCTCACAGGAAAAGAATAAAATGTACTCTGACAATTTTACATTTGAAATTCTGAAGCCTGTGGGTAAAAGTCTTTTCTGTGGGCATAAATACAGGACTGCTGTGTCAGTTTCTTCGCAGTACCTCTCAATGAGTTCTCCGTGCTCTTATCATCATCTCAGAGGACTTCACAGCCGACGAAAGCATCAGCATTTTGTTCCTTTTCCAGGCATCAAACAGCTGACCTTTAATTCACTGGAGGTTCGCTCTGCACTTTTTCACAGCGTGGTTACAAGAGCCATTTCCTCCACAGGTTTTTGTCTCACATTAACCCGTCCTCAGCCACACCACCACTGGCACTAAAGACATCACAATAACATTGCTCAGAGAAAAGGAAAAAATTGCATTTGAAATTCTGTGTTGGGCATTTTTCAGTTTTTTAAAACACCATAGTCTTGGTATAGAGTAGCTGTTTGCAGTGGCATAACGATGGGGGTGTTTTACATGCATCTCTGTGGTGGAATGTTTAGCAGTTACCATGGAGACACAATGCACACATTAAGACACACTGACAAATAAGTTTTAAGATTGTCTGGAAAAAAATACAAAATGAATTTAAACAACAACATTTTCAGGAGCCGATGATCAATATGAGCGTTCACAGTCCTGTTAAGGAGTTTTATTTTCAACAAAAGGTGAGAGTGACTAACTAAAAAACAGTTGGCTAATGCTAACACAAATCATCTCATTTGTTGTAGTTTCAACTAAGTCAGCTCTTTTTGGTCAGATTGCATTAAAATAAATCTTAGATTAAAGTCTAACAGTGCCTCAAATAGAGCAGTACCTACAGTTAGCATCACATCCCCAGGGAATGTTAATGACATCAGCTGCAAAGTATGAATACTGCAATATCTGAGATTTTTTTTTTTTTCCATATAATAATATTGATCAACTAGAAAAGCACTCAGAGAGCGCAGACCTCCGCCAAGCAGCTCAGTTTTCAAAGTGATCCAGAATCCAGGATTTCTTCTGGATCATCACCAAAATGTAATCATCTGTTGGATTTACCATTAGGAACATTTCCTGAAAATTTCATCAAGATCCGTCCATAACTTTTTGAGTTATCTTGCTAACAAACAAACAAACAAACAAACAAACAAACAAACAAACAAACAAACAGACAGACTCAGGCGAAAACATAACCTCCTTGGCGGAGGTAATTATTGGCTAGTTTTCCAAGATTTGGTATTGATATTTTTCCCAAGTTGTCCCAGTCTTTTTAAAATAAAGAGTTACTGAACTAGCCGGTAGTGCAAATGAAAACACCATGAGGCCATCGCTATTATATTATTCCAGATACAATTTGTAATTATTTCTATCAAAAATAAAAAGTACATTTGTAAGTATGGTATTAAATCGTAAAATATTTTGCATAAATTAAATAAAACAACCCCAGCTTTGATGACTAAAGCTAGGTCCTATATTACTCAGAACTGACTTGTGCACTTTAAGCCATGTTATAATGGTGTTACCCTCATATCTGGGTTGTGTTTTGTTTCATTCACACCTGCTTCAGTAATTTATTCCACCTTGTGATGTCATGAAGTGGTACTTTCAGGTTAACAGCTCCTTTTACCTTTTGTTGAGTCGAGATTGGCAATTCCAGGTCTGAAGTTATCCAGATGCTTCTAGTGACATGACATCACAAGGTGGAACAGAGTGTTTTCTGTTTGAGAGAAATACTCAGCCTAAATATGCAGGGTTTGTGTGTTAAATGTGTGTGAATGAAACAAAACGTCAGCAGAGGTGGAAAAAGTACTGAAAAATTTAAATTAAGTAAATGTATCTTTACTTTGCTTAATTCTTACTCAATTAAAAATAACCATCTTAAAATCTACTCAAGTAAAAGTAAAAAAGTACTTAATTTAAAATGTAATTTGAGTAAAAGTTACTTAGTTATTTTCAATTATTTGATGTAAAAAATGGTGAGTCATAGATGTAATCCAGCACAAGTTGTTTCAGTCAACTTTTAGGTGATACAGTGCAAACTTTAAAGACAACTGATCTTACTAATACTGAGCTCTCCCTTCTTTTTTATAAAATTTTATAGAACTTAGAACTTTAACCGCATAACAAATTTAACAAATTAACAATTTAACAAATTCTCAATTATATGGCCCAACTCACCACCCCTCTACTCTAGGCTACTTCACTTGAAACGTTATGTGATCAGGATGGAAAATAATTGGTTTCATGAAGGCACATTTTGCATAACAGATTAAGGTTTTAACCAAATGATAAATATACCGTTTGGGATACACAGGCAAAAGCACAGACATTCTACTTCCCACTAGGGTTGGGCGATGGCCCCTTCATTGGAAGTTGACGATGTTTACGGTGAATCATCGTGATGGACGATGATATCAGGGTTACATTTAAAGAGCTACATTAACTAGCTCTTTAAATGTAACTAACTTAATTGTTTTACTTAATTTTAATACTTTATACCCTTTTCTACTTAAATTGTATAATTTAGTTATTTTACTAACCTAATTACTCATCCGAGGCTTTGGCACGTAAGGGGAAAAAGCTTCCATTTAAGAAGAGTTAAGAATTATGGAGAACTTTACGCAAACTCATTTGAAGACATCTTCACGCACACGCGCTTCACGCTGGATATATTTACCAACGAGGAGTTTTGGTTCATATGATCTGTTTGGCTTTACGCGGACACTGCAGGCTGTGACTGGATGTGGATTTATTATTAGGCACTCTGAACAACCCTACTTACCACCACATGCTTTCCCAGATTTGATGTCGAGGTTTTGAACGCTGACAGTTCTGTCCGGCGGGGCAGCCACATTTTGCATTGCATTATTATGTTATTCCCTATTTTGTGTGTGAACGCAAATAGCTGCCCGAGGTTTAGCCAAGGGTTTCCTTTGATTTCCTTTGTTTGTTTTTTTCGCATTTAATTTTTTTCTCTGTCAATCCGATTTTACTCAGTAACGACGGTGGGTTCCAGTGTAATAAAATAAAATATTTGGGTCAAAAATTCGTTACTTTCCACCCTTGAACTTTTTTGATGAGGAAACAACATTATAACATAGATCAGAAAATACAGTCCTTTGGGCCTTTTAACTTTATAAATGTGCTTTGTTAAAATAGATAAATTGGATAGACTTGTTTTATTTCTACAGTTGCCTGAACAGAAGAGTTGCCTTTTGATGTGGTAAAATGAAATTCTTCCATCTAGGCATCAAGAGGTAAACTTACCCGACAATAAGTGACATGATGGTTGCAATCAGTATATCAATCAGGAGGTGTTCTGGAGGCAGTAATCTTCCACTTGAGTTGTCCTTGTGGTCCGATAGAATCTACGATATCAGCGCCATCAGTTCTGTGTAAGAAGGCACCAAGTGTCCCCCAACGAGGACTTGAGGAGAATGTAAGCCCACCACAAGTGTTAACAGTTAGGCTAGATCAATATAATCTGTGCAGGGCTTTTTGACATCTGGTTATTTCGTTTATCGCTATAAAAATTGACAGATTAAATGCATTTTAGTTGGCATTTCATGTCCAGCGTATCCTCTTGTCCTTAGGCATCGCCCGCAGTGGCTAATCATGACTCCTGAAGAGGAACAACACAACCTACTCACAGATCACACACACGCACACACAGAGAGAGACACAGACACATGTATACACACACACACACACACACACACACACACACACACACACACACACACACACACACACACACACACACACACACACAGAGAGAGACACAGACACAAACACATACACATCACAAACACATACACATCACACACACACAAACACACAGAGAGACACAGACACAGACACAAACACATACACATCACACACACACAAACACACAGAGAGACACACACACACACACACACACACACACACACACACAGAGAGACACAGACACAGACACAAACACATACACATCACACACACACAAACACACAGTCACACAACCAAATAGTGAAATGGAATTAAAGAGCACATCCTCAGGAGGACAGTATTGCGGTGCGATGTGAGACTGGGTCTTAAGATTGGCAATCAGGACGGATAAATGTGAAAGAGCAATGCCCGTTTAATCGCGCCATCTGAATTGGAAGAATGAGAAACAATTATGTGGAATCTAAAGATGTAAATGGGAAGTGGTGATGGTGGTGGGAATCAAATTGATATGAAAGTACATACATGACAAACCTGTTGTACATTCAAATTCAATTAAAGCTGAAGTAACTTCAGACCACATCAGAGCTCCCCCCACAGCTTCCTTTTGAGAATACACTGTCAGTGATAAGACTAAAAACGCAAAAAAGTTTATTTTCTTATCTTTTCTTATTCCTTTTGGTATTTGAATAAGTCGATATAATAACATAAAAAACAAATAATTTTGTGAAATATTAAAAAAAAAAAAAAAAACAGCCAGGGTCCTGTCGGTCATAGTGCAAGGCTGGTTTTCTGCGTGGAGAAAACACTCCAAAATTACAAATATAACCATCAGGGACTTACAACAATATTCAAAGAGGCAAAATGTTACTTAGTTGTGCTTTAAAGACTCTGTACCTGATTTTTTCTCATTATAGGAAAATGATTCTTAGTATAATCAGCTCTTGCAAAATATATATCAAAATATATCTGCTGCAAGCAAAAAAAATATCCAATATAAAAATAATTTTAGTCCATTTTGGGGGCTTAAATTCTCTACCGATATAAAACATCACCAATGCAAAGACTAAAAATAGATTATTTATCAAACTGGTTCAGATATGTCATGGAACAGCAATGAATCAATATACATTCAACCATTTTGAGACATTCTGTGCCAGTAAATACAACAGCCAGTACTGGGTCACATTGTTTGAGTGTCCGACTCACCTGATTCCCATTATTACATTCCTACTTTTTTGTAATTAGGGCTGTACATGTAATTTTGGAAAAGCATATTTTTTTTAAATGTTACTTCGGTGCAGAGTACATTAGTATTTTTGATCCAACACCGAGACACAGAATGTCTCTTTTAGAGGGATGAGTACAAGGTCACATTCAGGACATGTTCTTCATAAACTGATAGTGAAACACATGAGGTGATTCAAAATGGATCCATTTGTAGTTTGACGTATTGTATTCTTGTCAGTTCTTTTCTTGTAGCTGCTCGCTGAACTTCAGGGCGGGTGCACATGAGCATCAAAAGATATACAGCACCTCTGTATCAAACCTCGTCTGGTGGGATTAGACCACTGTGGCAGTGTTCCCACAGGGAGAACCACTACTGAGACATGATAAGCCAGCATCCAGCCATTATAGGACCACCAGCGGAGTCGAGCATCTTTTCAGACCCTTTTATATTACTTACAAAGTCTAGGAGTGTACTTCACAAGACAAGGATATTACATTAGCATTAAGGTGAGACAACATGAAAAGATACAGCATGTAACGTCTGTGGTATGACGCTGTTTGAATGAGTCACATGAACAAACTGCAGGCAAGTATAATAAAAGGAAGAACAGACGGGATTTATTTTGTCAAAACAAGAAACAAAAGCAAGTCTCGCTATTGTTTTAACTAAACACCCCGAGCCACAGGAGTTAGTTAGTCAGTCTGTGCCATTCTGTGTGTGTATCAGTTCTAGTGTAATGTGACTTCTGCCATTAGGGTGCATTCAGGGACTTATACCAACACAAAATGAATAGTAATTTCCAACAGATTACACTTTTGTCTTCTATATAGTTAGAGCCTATGACACACGTGGATCATTATTCAAAATTGTTGTGTTGTATGTTGTTACATGTGGAGTTGTATTTTGTTTCATTCACACGTTAAACACACAAATCCTGAAGATCTTAGCCTAAGATCTTCTCTCAAACAGAAAACACTGTTCACACTTTGTTAAAAATCAAAACTTTGAACACTCGTATTGATCGCAGGTTCCTGAAAATGTGTTTAAATCCATTTTGTTTTTTTTGTTTTTTTCTTGAATTTTCAAACAATCTTAAACTTTTTTTTTTTGTCTGTGTTTGCTAATGTGTGCATTGTGTCTCTAACTGCCTCTACAGATAAATGTAGAACACCCCAAGAGTGATGTCACTGCAGTCTCAATACAATAAATCTGAACTGAGGCAAGACAAATTACACTCAAATATATGGAAAAATGTTAGAAATATTATAGCCTACTCCATACAGATGTGTTGACCTATAGAAGTAGTTGCTTATTAGACTATGTTTCATTAGACTATGCTTCATCTGAGAAAACTTTCTGCATGATTTGCTCTTTTGTTTAGTTATCCAATACATTCCACGTCCTAACATACATCATAACTTGTTGCTCCATCCATTTTTAGCTCTAGACATTAGTACTAGCAGAAATATGGGGCCCTCCAATACATCCCCAGAGTTGCAATAAACCTTTGTTTGTCTTTACGCCTGGCTTGATGGATTATAACAGACCTATAAAGCGCTGGTAATTGTTCTTCTCTCATTCCATAAATGTTGCTTTGTTTACTACAAACCCGTGGAACATATGCCGTTTTGTTCACTCTCCCATATGAACACACTTTATTAATGAATTTATTAAGCTGTAAAATCCACGGAGGCCACAAATGAGCCCCTTTGAACCCCCACGCTCTTTTGTCTTTCTAACATCTCGAGACAGAAAAATAGAGAAGGAGAAGCAGCTAGCTAATCCATGACTCGCTTGATAAAAATGGGCTCAGTGCTAAGATTCTTGCACATCCGCTGTTCTGTCCCCATTCCTGCCCTCAATTCCCAAAGCAATCTCAAGCCAGTGATTCTATTAAAACAATACTGCCTCATGCAAATTGTGGCTGTCAGGGCTTCTGGTTTGATTTCAAGTCCTCGTGCGGAGCTGCTGGGCTGTTTAATAGGGACTGTGCCATTTTAAGATTGCCGCACCAGGTTTAGATCAATGGTATCAATAATCCAATCTCTCCATGATTGCTAGCATCTTCTAAAAGAGCAGGTTATGTGCAAAGTTGAATGGGTGGGTGTTCCCAGTGGTACTGCATAATCTGGTTCAGCCAAGTGTTCGTCAGAGTGGTCAAATAAAGGGTATTATTTGCAGGGTCATCTCTAGTGTTTTGGGGTTCCTATGTCGAATCCTTCTTGGAGGCACTTAAGTTTGGCAAGTTTAATTGGCTGATTAAAGAAATAGTTAAAGTGGCAGTACTAAAGAATTGCAGTGGTGGCTCTGTTTGTCTCCAGTGTCTAGGGTTTTAATGTGTTTGTGTTGTTACATTATGTGAATAGTATACTTGAAGGTGCACTATGTTGTAACCGTTTCTGGGTCCACTTCCTGCTTGTTTCCATGGTGACGTTATTACATTGCTTGGAATATTCCACAGTATGGCATTAAACATGTCTATGTTGCAGTCATTAGGTGTTTTTATTGCTAAAGAAAAATCCTTTGAATAACATTCTAACAGTATAGGCCCCCCTTTCTGCAGTTTTAATCTGTAATATGGCCTTGTGGCCTCACCTGCTTCTCTTCAGGGAGATGGATGAGTTTAATGGCGTAAACACTCCAGGCAATAACAACATTCCCATGGCAACAAGCAGAAATGTTGCAGTGAATCATTAGTATAACTGAGTTATTTGTTTATGGGTTGATAAAACTTAAAGTTCATAAGTTCAGTTATTATACTTTTAAAGGGCTCATATTACACTTTTTTCTGATCTATGTTATGTTTTCCAAACTTCTACAAACAAAAGGTAACAGTTTACCTGAAAACTACCGCTGCAAGACATCACAAGGGGGAACAGAGCATTTTGAGCTTTGTAGATGAAGACAGATTAATAATAAAGGGTTAAGGCTCAAACACGTGTGAATGAAACAAACTCCAGGTATGTTCTTGAGTAGGTAGCAACATTCTAACATGGTTTGAACTCATAAGAGTCCATTTTGTGTAATATAGGACCTTTAAAGGCTAAACCTGCTTATACCAAGAAACGCTCCTGATTATATGCATGTGTTTGGAGGTGGTGATGGATGGTAAAGTCATCCAGGCTTACGAAGACGGGAGTCTTTGTTGCTATGGTGGTGAGGGAGATTGAGAAGGTTCTGCTGCTCATGACGTGTGGAAGTGGAGGAAGAGAGGCAGTGAAGCAACTGATAACGTAATAACGATAATGTAATAACAGGCCAATTGATTTAGCAGCTGATTTCATCAACATTCCCTGTGGGTGTGATGCTAATGTAGGCACTGCTCTGTCTGAAGCACTATTATACTTAAATGTGAGCTTTATTTTAACACAATCAGGCAAGAAAGAGTTGATTTTTGTTAAACAAGTCGATCTCAAATAATATTACAGTCACACACTAGCTAGCGTTAGCAACAGTTTTTCAGTTTGTCAGTCTAACCTTTTTGCTGAAAATGAAACCCCGACACAGGATTTTGAACGCTTGTATTGATCATAGGCTCCTGAAGATGTGGTTTTCACATTATGAAAATTTTGTTCTTGTGTTCCACCATAGAGATACAGAACACCCCCAGAGTGATAAATAAAGTATGAATAATGTTACGACTGTGATGAGCCAATAACATAATTCAGGGCCAAAAATTACATTATTGGCTGCAGTCATTACAATATCAGTGATTATTTTTCCCTTGTCAGGCCAAAGATGTAATAACCAGTCAATAATGTAGTTAATTTTAAAACTACAGTGGAAAATAATGTAGTCCACATTTATCAACCCTAGATTAGATTAGACCTAGAACAGTCTTGTTATAGACCCGGTTTAGATCTGGTGGTAAATCAGCCAATCTTTTCTTTGGTGGTACTTATGAGATTATTGTCCTGTTATTACATTATTACATTATATAATGCCATTTCCTCATCACAAACATACCTGGAGTTGTGTTTTGTTTTTGAGGAGTTAACGACATAACTGGCTAAATGGCTAAAAGCTCACGAGTGCATTTTTGTAATACAGGACCTTTAACGCTTTTTGTCCAATCCAAATGTAAACACACAGAAAACAAATCTCAAGATATTTTTTCTCATGTGAGCCCAATTTTGTGTTACAAGATCTTGTCCCATCCATTGGTACCACAGTTTGAGAAACAAACGTTACGCTATGGCACAGAACAGGCGTACAGAAATATTAGAGGTGCACTATGTAACTTTTTGGTTAGGGTTCCGTCACCTACTTTTTTCTACGGATATGTCATTGCTCTGCCTGAAATGTTCCACAGTATGACATTAAACAGCTCTAAATTACTTTTATTACATTACAGGTGGTTTTATTGTTCAAAAAACAGGCATTGTGACTATGAACTGGGTTGCCTTTCCACAGCTCTCCGTTGCTGTTAATGTGATTTACTAATGTACAATCAATGTGTAATGCTTTTATTATGAGAGTGGACCTCAGGAGGAATAGTCTGTGCATTTGACTAATGAGGATCCTTAAACAAACAAATAAAATCTGACCTGTAACTTGGTCTGGTTTGGTCTCCATGAAGATAGAACAGTTTAATACCATACTGTGAAACATTCCAAAGCAATGACAACTCCATGGAGAAAAGCATTTGATAGATCCACCAGAAAAGTTACCCAATGCACCTTTAAATAATTCAGTTCCAGACATATTAATTCAGTTGTCGTTTGTCGGACGGGGGTTGACACCGACAGAGCAGAGTTCATTACGACTATACTGTCTCAACTGTGGAAAACTTCACATGAGTGGCTGGGTCTGCCCTCCTGTAATGAGGCCTCCGCGAGTCCGTGGGTGGTGAGATCGTCTCCTCTTTATGAAAACGCTCAACTTTCACTCACACAAGGACCACAGCTTATTTAACCAACACATAGGAGCCTTTTGTTAACAGACTATGCGAAGGTTGCCCACAGAGACAGATTGTGTGTGGCCAAAAAAACCCCCAAAAAAACACCATTCATCTAATGACTTATTATGAATCAGCTACAAAAATGAAATGTTTCAATGTTCTATCAAGTGTTCTCCATTGATAGTGGGTTATATCCTCATAGGAGTTGAAAGTTTAAAGGGCATGTTGATCTTAACAAGTTTATGAATTTTTACATAGTTATAGTGCTTCAATTATTGGCATTAAAAACTTGACTGAAGCTGGTTGGCCTCTATACTTTCATACTATGTAATTAGACAAATACCATCTTTAAATGTCTGTATGGAATAACTTTACAGTAGCAAAGGCCTGTTGCTAATTACAGCAGGGTTTTTTTTTAAAGCACTGTCAGAAATATTTTTCAAACAGCAGATTACCAGCAGCAGCAGCCCACTTCTGCCGCTTTACATTTTTGGAGAGCACTACACCCAAAGCTTATTGCAACTACACACACAAACTTCTGAGCTTCTAAACAAATAAGTTTTCTATTGCATTGTCAGTCATTATGTAAATTCACTAATACAGATTAAAAAGTAATTGTTGACAATGTGTGGGGAATATAATGGGATTTGGCTGACTGCTGTGGAACAGACAGGGGCTGCAGAGATGTCCAGTCCAGTGCATTATATGCTTCATTACTCTTCATCGCTGCTGCTGCTGCTGTAATGTAAAAGACTCAACTGCTATAACCTTGCCTTCCTATCCAGTTTTCCACTTGAATCAATTCCACCTTGTGTACTATAATTGCCTGTTGATTTATTCCACTGCTTTATTTAGAGACCTGGTTCATTTTAAGGAGCTACATAGCTATAGGCTCCAGATATATATTAACAAAAGTACAAAAAAAATTAGCACATTTTGGTCAGGAAGACAGTGAAAAAAAAGTTGTTTCACAGCTTCACAAGTAGTTGTTTCACAGCTCATCAAAGTGAAGATGCAGCCTTCAAAGACATAATTTGTGTCTTTCATGACATTTTCTGTCTCAAACACAAAGTAAAATCGGATGCGTTTTTTTTTCAGTAACACGTGAAAGGAGCCCATTGGTCATCTATCGTTTTGCAACACAATGAAATTCCTCTCACCTCGGATTAACAGTTGAGTGCTTCGCTCATGCACTAGTAGGTAGCGGACTCTCCACCAGAAAAGTTTCACCTTTAATTGGGGATAATGCAAACTGTTACGTGACATAAGCATCAACCCTTTCTTGCTAACATGCACATTTCATTTGACATCCCTTTAGTGTAAACAGTACATGGAACAGTACACCCTGTATGTAGCATCAGTAGAAAAAGTAGTAATGAGAACCCATTTGTCTGGTTCAGTGTGAAGAAATGTGCAGACAAAACACAGCAGGAGGAAATTATGGGAGAGAGATTTTTCTTATTCAGGTGGACAGTCGGTGAAATGAGCGGCAGAATACATCTTACAGCAACAGCACAAGAAATGAAACAGATCATCTAGGTTACCATGGCACCTTCCCTTAAACCGGCGTATGGAGAAAACAACTTGTGAACAGGGAGCAATGTGGCATACCATTAAGACACCATTTTTTATTCATTCTCTCTGTGCAAGGTACAAGATCATGGCAGAAATTACAATATAAACATTACAGGTGTGCAATGAAATATATTTGAGAAGTTGTACACACTGTATAACTATTCCACCTCCAGAGTTGGGCTGCTCTTCTCCATTTTGGGTTAAAAGGTTAAAGGTGAGTGGGCATCGTCTTGTGAAGTTTAGCTCAACATCTTCCTCTTCTCGAACTCCTACAGAGACAAATGAGAAGGGAGCAAAAAGAGAAAAAAATCATTTGGAAAAAAACAAGAGTATTTATTCATGCACAACTCAAGGATAGGTTAAGGTCCTTTGTTTTAGATGTGCAATTTTTAATAGGCTGTGATGTTATATTCCTACAAAGATCAATCTTAGCACCCATTAGTCAACATTAAAACGAACTGTATGTAGGATGTTAGTTTTAGAAAAGGTATTACAAAACAGCATATAGAGGACACAAATACAAGTTTTTCTCATTCTCAGTTTATAGACCGCTTATGTGACTTCTCTATAATACGAAAATGTCTATCTGCAAAATGTTGTTTCAATGTAGCCAAACACTTAAAACGTGTTAAAAAGGATGTAGCCATTTTATTATCAAATATAGGAAAAAATCTAACTTATTCTTTTGGTAAATCTTCCCACCGCACACAAGAAGGTTACTTAACGCAAACGTCATTTATCAGTTCTGCAGAACACACAAGTGCTGGCGAGCATGGCAACACACTGCAGCGGACTGGGCATTATCTGGAGATACACTGCCACCTAGAGGAGCCTTGAGTTATAGCATCTACATTAGCTACTCTAACCTCAATTTAAATCTATGAGAAGACGTTCAGCTGAGTTGAAAGGTTAACCAGATGTGGTGTGTAACGGGCCAGCTCTTGTTCAGGTAGATGGAGCTGTAGGTGTTGGAGTTTTAGTGAAAAGAAATTGAAGAAAAAAAAGGGGGGTAAAAACACAAGTGACAGTAGTGGGGTCTGAGGTGCTGGCAGGGGAGAGGCAGAGTGGGTGACAGAGAAAGAACTGTGTGAAAGAAAAGCTTGTCAAGGTACGTCAAGATGAAGCACAGGTTGCCACTTGAATGAAGGACAAGAGAAAATACAGCCGGATAGAAAGTGACTAGACAGGGCTATGCGAGGTGAACATCAACTATTCAACAAGATTGACAGGTCCAGAAGCATGGTGGGTCATTTGACAAGAGTGGGCAATATTATGTGTGTTACTATGTAGGAAAAAAGCAAGATAAAATATTTGGCTTGGTGGAGCATAAAGGGACAGTATACAAGATTTTGATTTTAAAGGGTCCATACACGTTTAACACACAAACTTTATGCAGATTTCGGCGGAGTTCTTCTCTCAAACGGAAAACTCTCTGTTCCAGCTTGTGAGGTCATGTGGTAATACAGGAAGTGCTCCATTGAACACCTTCATTAGAATCATTTGGATGATTTCAGCCTTGGAAGGGCCAATCTCTACTGAACTAATGGTTAAAAGGTGGCTGTGATCTTGAAAATTACCACCCACTAATAATCCAAAATTACTCAATCATGAATGACATAAAACACAACTTCGGGTATGTTTTTGATGAAGTAACAACAGTCTAATACACAAGAGCCAATTTTGCGTAATACGGGACCTTTATCAATGTGTATAACATAGTTTTCATAATACTGTGCAGTCTTGGCTTTGGCTTTAAATTGTTATCTTCAGTAAAGCTCATTAATAATAAAGCTCATGGTCATCAATACTCTAAAAATAAAACGAATGTGAGAAAATGGCTGAACAACTGCACAGTACAATCCTGACAAATAACATACACCAGCAGTTAACATTTAGAGGAATCCATAAAGGCTCTCAACAATTTATTTGACTTTCCGGAGACTTGGAATGCCGTGGGCGATCAGAGCTGGCAGCACTTTTCTAATTTCCCAGAGCCACTGGTTAGTTTTTACCAATTAAATAGAGGTTTCTGAACCACACTGACAGCAGCCTGAATAACCACAGGCAATGGGTTGACAAATGGAGAAACATGGATCGTAATTTGTGTGTATTATTGGCCTTGGACTCCTTGTTAAAAATAGGATGCAGTTTTACATTTAGTAAGGAGAGACACAGTTTTGTAGTTACTTTGTAATATTTCATATGCTGCAACATTTATTACTTCATGCTTCTCTGAAGGTTCTCACATCCCTAAAATGAGACGCAGACACCCATATAAATCACATTTTAACTCAAAGTAGAAGTTTCCTGGATGTACAAATTCCCCATTGCATTTGCCTCTATATTTTCAAACAAAACATGAATCTTGAACATAGCATAATACATTATTTTACTTAAAGTGCGTAGACAGGTTTTGATGATACTATAATTTTGATTTAATTTAGTGGGATTATAAATAATGTAAATATAAATTATAGTTTATAGCAATTTGCGAAGAAACGTTGAAAAATATGTTGAAAAATTACAGGAAGTACAGAGTTCTAAACACTGATGACAACACACTAGGGAGAATTCTGTCCAAAAGTTTATCACAATTTATCCTTAAGAAACACATTTTTTCCCTGACACTTAAAAGATTATTATTATTATTATTATTATTATTATTATTATTATTATTATTATTATTATTGGACTTCTGTGCTAGCCACGGTTTGTCCATAAAGAACACCATGTTCGAGCACAAGGGTGTCCATCAGTGCACGTGGCACCAGGACACCCTAGACCAAAGGTCGATGATCGACTTTGTTGTCGTATCATCTGACCTCTGGCTGTGTATCTTGGACACTCGGGTGAAGAGAGGAGCAGAGCTGTCAACCGATCACCACCTGGTTGTGAGCTGGGTCCACTGGCGGAGGAGGAAGCCGGAAAGACTGGCATGCCCAAGCGTATAGTGAATGTCTGTTGGGAACGTCTGGCAGAGCCCTCTGTCAGGGGGACCTTCAACTCACACCTCGAGGAGAGCTTCTCCCAGATTCCGGGGGAGGCTGGGGACATGGAGTCCAAGTGGGCTTTGTTATCGGCCTCTACTGTCGATGCAGCCGCTCGTAGCCGCCTGGAAGTAAGGGATGCCGTCAGGCTGAAGGAGTCTTATCGGGCCTTGTTGGCTCGCGGGACTCCTGAGGCAGCTGACAGGTACTGGCGGGCCAAGCGTGCTGCAGCCCTGGGGATCGCATAGGCAAAAACCCGGGGTTGGGAGAGGCCATGGAGGAGGACTATCAGATGGCCTCAAAGAGGGTCTGGCAAACCGTCCGACGCCTTAGAAGGGGGAAGCAGTGCTTCACCAACACCGTTTACCTCGACTGGGGATGTTGTCGGACGGTGGAAGGACTTTGAGGTTCTCCTCAATCCCACCGTCACGTCTCCTCAATCCCACCATCACGTCTCCTCAATCCCACCATCACGTCTCCTCAATCCCACCATCACGTCTTCTGAGGAGGAAGCAGAGGCTGGGGACTCAGAAGCGGACTCGTCCATCACCCTGGCTGAAGTCACTGAGGTGGTTGGTAAGCTCCTCAGTGGCAAGGCTCCAGGGGTGGATGAGATTCATGCTGAGTATCTTAAGTCTCTGGATGTTGGCTGACACGTCTCTGCAACATCGCGTGGCAGTAGGGGACAGTACCTCTGGACTGGCAGACCAGGGTGGTGGTCCCTCTGTTTAAGAAGGGGGGACCAAAGGGTGTGTTTCAACTACATGGGAATCACACTCCTCAGCCTCCCCGGTAAGGTCTATTCCAGGGTACAGGACAGGAGAATCCGACCCGATGATTAAACCTCGGATTCAGGAGGAGCAGTGTGGTTTTCGTCCTGGCCGCGGAACATTGGGCCAGCTCTATACGCTCCATCGGGTGCTCGAGGGTTCATGGGAGTCCCTCATGGGAGCCCCTCATGGGACACAGTCGAATGCCTGTCCACTTTTTGAATGTCCCTGTGGGGAGTGCTCTGGGAGTATGGGGTCTGGGGCTCCTTGCTTAGGGCTGTCCGGTCCCTGTATGACCGGAGCAGGAGCTGTGTTCGCATTGCCGGCAGTAAGTTGGACCCATTTCCGGTGCATGTTGGACTCCACCAGGGCTGCCATTTGTCACCGGGTCTGTTCATTGTATTTATGGACAAAATTTCTAGGCACAGTCAGGGGCTGGAAGGGATCCAGTTTGGGGACCACAGGATCTCATCAGGATCTCATCAGGATCTCATCAGGATCTCATCAGGATCTCATCAGGATCTCATCAGGATCTCATCAGGATGATGTTGTCCTGATAGCTTCATCGGACCGGGACCTCCAGCGTGCACTGGGACAATTTGCAGCCGAGTGTGAAGCAGCTGGGATGAGGATCAGCTTCTCCAAATCCGAGGCTATGGTTCTTGAGTTCAAGTTTCTTGGGGTGTTGTTCACGAGTGAGTGGAGGATGGAGCGTGAGATTGACAGGCGGATCGGTGCAGTGTCTGCAATAATGTGGTCGCTGTATCGGACCATTGTGGTGAAGAGGGAGCTGAGCTGAAAGGCAAAGCTCTCGATTTACTGGTCAGTCTACGTTCCTACCCTCACCTATGGTCATGAGCTTTGGGTAATGACCAAAAGGACAAGATCGCGGATACAAGCAGCCAAAATGAGTTTTCTCCGCAGAGTGGCTGGGCGCTCCCTTATTGATAGGGTTAGGAGCTCAGTCACACGGGAGGAGCTTGGAGTAGAGCCGCTGCTCCTCCATATCGAGAGGAGCCAGTTGAGGTGGCTAGGGCATCTGTTCCGGATGCCTCCTGGACGCCTCCCTCGGGAGGCCCCGGGGAAGACCCAAGACACTCTAGAGGGAATATGTCTCTTGGCTGACCTGGGAATCTTGGGGTCCCCCCAGAGGAGCTGGAGGAAGTGTCCGGGGTGACGGAAGTCTGGGAGTCCCTACTTAGACTATTGCCCCTGCGACCCGGCCCCAGAGAAGCGGAAGAAAAAAATGGATTGACTTTGAATATGAATTCATTACAGTGTGTTTTGTTTTTTTTGTTTTTTTTGTATGGGTCAGACAATAATTTCTGTACATTAGAGGAGCTTTGTGATGTCACAATTTCCAGTCAGAAAGTAAAATTAAAAAAAAAAAAAAAAAAAAAAAAAAAGGTCAAATTGGGAAACGAAAGCGAATGCTTTTGCAAAAATCTTAAATATAATGGTCTTAACTGTGTTATAATAAAATTGGTAGTCTATCCTGTCATAGGCACTTTAAAAAAGACCAGTTCTCATTTTACACACTGAAGCCATTTTTAAACACTATCAATTACTTTTAAAAATACAAGCAATGCAGATTTTTAGCGTCACACCACAAAGAAAATTAAGAATAATGTTCCTAACCCGCAGTAGTGACTATTTCCCCAAGCAGAGCATTGTTTACAGTTATACTGAGTTAGCCGTGTGTTGATCTGTGATGATTAGTGCTGAATATATGAGATGAATGTTGTGCAGCCTTGAGCAGAATTATGAGCTTTAATTTATAAAATGTAATGCATTTAATTTCACTAATAAGTCGTCCTCATGGAACAAATGCACACTTACTCATAAAAGAACGGGTTAATGTATCATTAATAAATCAGACTGAAGCTTAACAAGTGACAGAGGAGCTTCTGGTGGAATATTATTTTTTGCAAGGCTTCATTAATCTCCAAGTTAAAGTGTTTACACACAGGGTTTTCTAAGCCTGTCACGACAGCAAATTTTAAAGTACGATATATTGCTACAAAGATATACAGCGAATAAACAATAACGAAATAACACCCAACTCCAGGTATGTTTTTGATGAGGTAACAGCATGATAACATGGCTTAAAGCTCACACAAGTCAATATAAATGTAATACAAGAGGCAAAATGATATGTACCCTACCTTTAGTGTGTGTGTTTGAATGTGTATATGGGTGCATGTATGTGTGTGAGTGAATGTATGTATGTTATCAATTTTTTATAATAATAATAATAATAATAATAATAATAATAATAATTTACTTTGGTGAGGGATCACTAATTAATGGGGGGGGGGTTAAAGGTGAAAAAAAGTAAAGGTAGAGTATAATATTGATAATATTATGCTCTGCCTCTTATAATATATGTAATATATGTATATATATTTATGTGTGTGTATGTATACGTATATAGATTTGAAGTCATCATCATTCATAATTATCTCAATGCAACATATTCATAATTCATGCGTAACTGGCCAGTTCTTCGAGTTTCAATATTAATGACAAATAAATGTAAAGGCTACTCAGGAGGTGACAGTATAACGGGATAGTGACTGCAGCTTCATTATTGTACATGCATAATTAATTGTGGTGCGATTAAAGGGCCCATATTACACTATATTCTGATCTACGTTATAATGTTGTTTCCTCATTAAAAACATACCTGGAGTTGTGTGTTGTTTCATTCACACATGTTTAAAAACACACAAACCCTGCATCCTTAGTTCTTCTCTCTAACATAAAAAAGTGTTCCACTTTGTGATATCATGTGGTAATACAGGAAGTGCTCCACTCTGTTTTTAAACCCCATTCACCTTCACTAGAATAATTTGAATAATTTCCCATCTCTACTGAGCAAAAATTAAAAAGGTAGCTTGTAACTTGTACCACTAAATGGCATCACAAGGTGGAACAGAGCATTCTGAGATTTGGAGTTGTAAACAGACTAATAATAAAGGGTTACTCAAGGCTCAAACGTGTGAATGAAACAAACACAACAAGTATGTTTTTGAGGAAGTAACAGCATTATAACATGGTTTAAAGGTGCACTATATAACTTTTTGGTTAGGGGTTCATCACCTGCTTGTTTCTATGGATATGTCATTGCTCTGCCTGGAATGTTCCACAGTATAACATTATTAAACAGCTCTATCTTACATTTATTCAATTACAATTACTGCTCAAAAATACCAAGAAAAACAGGCACTCTGACTGTGAGTGGGGTTGCGTCTCCACAGATATGAGCTGTAACGTGGTCTGGTTTGGTCTCCATGAAGATAGAAAGGTTTAATGCCATACGGTGAAACATTCGAGACAAAGCAATAACATCTCCAAGGAGAAAAGCATCAACAGACCCTACACCAGAAAAGTTGCACAATGCACCTTTAAAACTCTGAAGACTCAGTTTTGTGTAATATTGGACCTTCAAACATGTCTATGCTGTACTTGTATTGTACATGGGTCTGAACACTAGTAGCAGATAGTCTGTGGTTGAGGTTTCCCCAGCCCTCTCCCACGTGTTAATACCTCCATTACAGTGGTCAATGAGATTAACAGAGATGTATGAACACAATGTGCGGCGGAATCAGCGGCCGCGTGAGACGTTTTTCATTGTTACCCGCAGTGATTATGAATTAAACTTGGGGGTGAGAAAATGGCTGTAAATCTATATCTTGTGTGCAGTATTTGCCAGTAGTGCTAATGAGAGTATGAGATGATGAATGGTTGTAATACATGCTCTCACTTTTTATACATCTTGTTAACAGCGTTTCCTTAGAGATAAATTGAAATTAAAAAAAAAAAAAGCAGCGCCACCATATGAGCTACTGTCAACACGCGTTTATTAATTTCTGCCCTTTTCTGCCTCTCGTTATGGAGTATTAAAAGTTCAATCATGACTAGGGCACCTCTCACCAAAATTATTTTCACAGTAAACTTGATTAGTAATGGAAAATGCAGCATGGAGACTAGAAATCAGAAATGGTACAAGACACGAGAGCTGTTAGACTGGCTCTCCCTAAATGATGGGTTGAATGTTAGCTACTATTAGCTCGCTCTGTCGAGTGTATAATAAAAATCTGACCTTTTGAGTTTGTTTTGTTTATCTGCATATGATTTCCAAAAGATAAGCCAAATCAATTCTTCACACACTATTCATATTCAGATTTGAAATAAAAAGCAATGACCCCGTTAGTCATTCGTTATTCTCCTGTTCACTTGCAAATTTATGGGAATAATGAGAGGTAAGAATAGCGAACAATAATGTGTATTTGCATTTATATTTCAGACTGTTAGAAAATGTGTTGATTGGAAACACTGGGAGAGCACAGAAGAATAACAGTGACGTTTTGGTGTGTAGACACAGTGTACAAAAGAACTTCGGTCGGGGAAGGAAAACAGAAGTGTGTTTTTTCAGCCATCTGCTCTGTTTAAGCTTTATGATTTGAGTAAACAAGAACAATGCCATTTACTAAACAGATGAAAAATGTTTGCCAAAAGGCCAAAACTCCAAAAAGAAAATATTATTGCTGTAATATTTGTGTTTATGTTTTTTAGAGTGACTGAAGTTTGGGTAATATGAGGAGTTTTTTTAAACTACTTTTTGTCTAAATTTTGGGTTTGTCTAAATGAAATGGATGTGTGTGGATTTGTATTCATTTGTCTTTTTCTGTTAAAAAGGGAGAGGAGAGCGAAATTGTTCACAAAATGTACATCTACATACTCATAGCAATTATGATTCTTAGAAAAATATCACACCACCCCCAATGTGTTTCATGTCAAACTTTAAACACACTAAACTTTCATGCATTCATGTCCTAAAATGTTTT
The DNA here is from genome assembly GCA_029959045.1 of Taenioides sp. WSHXM2023. Taxonomy (NCBI): domain Eukaryota; kingdom Metazoa; phylum Chordata; class Actinopteri; order Gobiiformes; family Gobiidae; genus Taenioides; species Taenioides sp. WSHXM2023. The sequence continues at coordinate 9,419,788 of CM057090.1, forward strand.
GTCATAATTTCAGATGATGGGCAGGGGCGTATGTAACTCTTGGAAATGTATGCTTTTGTTTAACTTGTGTAGAGAAACTTTCATCTGGACTTTCAATTGCTGAGTAAGGCAAGATTCAGATAACCACCGATGAAAATTTCTCTATATTGAAATCACTCCTGGACGAATGTCTCCACAAATGTTGATCTACATCATATTTGTTAGGAACTGGCCTTGCTACTGACCACACTCATGTCACTGGAGATTAATAATGGCACCACTTTTTGATGCTGTTGTAAAAATAGAATTTTCTTTAAAATTTGTTAGCCTAGCCTAAACCAAAGGAATTATAAGTGGCGTCAATGACTCGTCAGGGAGTAGGTATGGGTCAAAACCCCAAATTTCCATCTTCTTAAACTATCACCCCTTTTTCTCTTTAGTGAGATGATGAACAGGTAATGGGTTGGTTCACATAACAACAGTATAAAAGAGTTCATGCATGACAGTGATACTCAACAGTGTTTGTGCAAAGGAAACCCCCTCACCTTGTACATAGTGCTGCCCAGCTGAGCAGGGGACATGCTGACTACTACTCCCGCAGACTGCAGGGCTGCGATCTTCTCTTTTGCTCCGCCCTTCCCACCAGCAATGATGGCGCCGGCGTGGCCCATCCTACGACCAGGGGGAGCAGTCAGCCCCGCGATGAAGGATACCACCGGCTTGGCATTAACACCCTGGACACAGCGAAGGAACAGGACAAAACAAAACATGAGTGCAAAGTAAGGTGAAGGAGGACAGAGAACAAGCCCCAGGGAGAGATGTGAAGATGGGAGTGCAATTAGAGAGGACGATAAATGTAGGGGAAAAAACACAGGCAGGAAGGGCAGCAGTGGCACACAAGAATTAGACTCTGCACCTGCATTTGATTCATTCATTAGAAACTGAACACTGCATGTCCTCCCATTACGGTGCCCTGTGATAACCGGATTGTCTAAGCAGCCATCTCAGTCTCAGTCTACATTATTAAAACAAAGGGTCAATCAAGCCATTTAATTGCATGCCGTGCTGTATGACCAGATAGGGGCCCTGGCTCCTGCCATTTCCCATCATCTCATTTCTGAGATAGTAATTAGTCATGCAGGGACTGATTAGCCCAGCGCCTGTCTATGATGCCGGCTCAGTGATGGATGTTTCGCTCAACAGTTAAGATCATTTCCAAGGTGAAGTGAGCTAATATTTCATCTTCAGCAATAACATCCTAACCGGTGTGAGAGGATCTGGGCGTGAACCGCATGTGTGGCTAATATTTCATACTTGGGAATAACAACATAATTGAAGGGGACGGCTTTGGATGTGCACACACACACACACACACACACACAAACTTTTCTGGTGGGGGGGGGGTCAGTCACCTGCTTGTCGCCATGGAGATACAGTGGAGGAAATAAGTATTTGATAGCTTGCTGATTTTGTAGGTTTGCCCACTGACAAAGAAATGAATAGTCTATAATTTTAATGGTAGGTTTATTTTATCATTGAGATTATCAAAAAGAAAATCCAGAAAATAACTTTAAAGAAAATATATAAACTGATTTGCATTTGATTGAGTGAAATAAGTATTTGAACCCTGCGGCGTAAAGTGTTATCAATGGTTTTCTTATTGACTGTGGTCCCAGCTGCCTTGAGATCATTGACTAGCTCCTCCCGTGTAGTTCTAGGATGATTTCTCACTCATGATCTCATGATCATTGAAACCCCACGAGGTGAGATCTTGTGTTGAGCTCCAGAGCGAGGTCAAGTGAAAATTTAAGAAATACATAATGACCAATAACTGTACCAACAGGTGTCTCCTTCAAACCCAACTTCTTGCTTATGGATTTGTAGCCCATTCAAGCCTTGTGCAGGTCTACAGTCTTGTCCCTGACATCCTTTGACAGCTCTTTGGTCTTTCCCATGTTGGAGAGTTTTGAGTCTGATTGATTGACCGATTCTGTGGACAGGGGTCTTTTATGCAGGTGACTAGTTAAAACAGGAGTCTAATTCAGGTGACGAGTTGATTAGGAGGGTCTAACTGGTCTTTGGGAGTCAAAACTCTTAATGGTTGATAGGGGATCAAATACTTATTTCACACAATGAAATGCAAATCAATTAATATATTTTCTATAATGTGATTTTCTATCTCTCAATGTTAAAATAAATCTACCATTAAAATTATAGAATATTAATTTCTTTGTCAGTGGGCAAACCTACAAAATCAGCAAGCTATCAAATACTTATTTCCTCCACTGTATATTTGTCTGGACTGTTCCAGTATGGCATTAAACGTATCCATCTTGCATTTACATAATAACATGGGTTTGTATTGACCTAGAGTTGCATTCTTACTGTGAATGGGCTCGCCTCTCCACAAATGTGAGGCGATGGACCCTCCACTAGAAAAGTTTCACGGTGCACCTTTAAATATATAAAGATGATTCACTTGTACAGTTGAAAGAACAAAAGTTATTTCTACATGTTTTAAGCATCTGTTTTATTTGCAGGATTGAAAATGATCAGATCCAACTAGAATTTAGAGTTCAAGTCACGTTAGACACTACTCTCATGTGAATCGGGTCTTAAATCTTCCTTTAACCAATCAGGTTAAATTGCTTTATTAATCCCTGCCTCTCTGGACCACTAACAATGCATACAGACGAAAGGAGTGAAAAGAACATCATTCAAGTCACTTTATCTTTCACTACTAGCACTTCAGATTTATTAGGCTAATTATGAGCTCAATATGGTCGCTACGAGACTTTCTGAGTGAAATAAACTGAAGAAAACCATGTAATGTAAACATAAACACAGCGTGATCTTCTGCTGACGAGATTTAAAAGCCAAATAAGAGTTAACTACTTCTGGACACATGGCAGACAAAACAAAGACAAGGACACAGATAGGCCTGCCACGATAAATGTTAAAGCACCATACAAAGAAATACTGCAATAAACAATACTGAAACTACTTTATGCCACTGACACAAAGCAGGGTAATGCTAGTGAACCAATTTGTGGCAACAATGTACTGCATCATTGTAAGGCATGAGCTGCAGTAAATAGAAGAAACAACTAATAATTAGCCATAGGAAATATGAGATGCATTCTACTCTCTACAGCTCAAATCTTAAAGGTGCATTGTGTAATTATTCTGGAGACCAAACCTATATCTTCATGGAGACCAAACCAGGCCAAGTTATAGGTCAGATCTGTGGAGAGGCAACCCCGCTCACAGTTAGAATGCCTGTTTTTCTAAGCATTTTTGAACTATAAAACCACCTGTAATTGTATAAAATAATACATGTAAAATAGAGGTGTTTAATGTCATACTGGGGAACATTCCCAGCAGAGCAACCCCACAACCATCCACCAGAAAAGTTACACCATGTACCTTTAAGCTATTAGATAAAATGGAAAAAATCTCCATTATTGCAAAGAAATTGTACACACAATAAATACTGAGCCCCAAAATACATTGTTCCAGGTTTCATATACTGAACGGTAAGTCGGAATAGTACTTAACGTGGCAGGCCTAGACTCAGAGCAAGAATGCTTTATGTCGCGAAAATTACAATGCTGTATAGAAGACAAGTCAAAAAACTGGGGAAAAAAAGGAAAAAATAATATTCAGGTGCCAAATAATTTGACCTACTTGATATGCATGAAGCAATTTGTAACATGGTTATTTTGTGTAAAAGCTAGTCCTGACTTCATAAAGCCTCTGAAACTCCAGCAATGATAGGCAGACCTTTGATGCAGGTGACTTGTAACAGCATATTACGTTGGCAAGTGCGGCAGCTGTTGATGAGAACTGAACCTTCAAATGTGCCCTGGAACATGACATCTGACAGCAGGCCCGGTGGCAAGATTTTACCCCGCCCCTCTTCTCAGTTTCACAGAATAAAATGTGTGGAACAGCCATGTATGTAACACTCAGGAGGACAGGGGATTTAATAGTACCTTGTGGACCTGTATAGAAGTTCATGTACACGGAATGTTACATTGGAGTGTTTAACACATAGAAAACAATCAATTAATGATAGGGTTGTCAAAAGTATCAGAAATAACAGTAACTGATACTAAAACTAGATACTCGTTTGAGCAGGTATCGATATTAAAAAGTCACATTCACAGGACAGAAATGAACCTTTCCTGAATAGCTTCAGAATGATCTTGAGCTGTATCAGAACAAGTAGACTAGTACACGCCCATGGACCACGATGGAATCTACCTGGACAACTGAGGGATAACACAGATATAAGGTCACATGGTAATATAAAAGAAAGTACTACAATTTAAATGTTGAAAATGGCGTCCTATTGTCTAAAACAATTTTTTAATCATTGTGGCATGAAATGGGAAAAGTACCACTTGTTTATTGCTATAATATACAATATTATTTTTTTCTCTTGCACTGTGCAGCCCTCTGTAGTTAGAAGTTAGTTAAAATCTAGGAATATAGACTATAAAGTTGCAGAACAAAGTCAGTTTCTAGTCAGAGGTCTGTACTCTCCAAGTTAATTTAGGAGTGGTGCAATTGCTGCACTTTCGTCAAACAATATAAATTAATATGGAACAGTTTTGTTTTTTTCCCCCAGGAGAAATAGATTTTTGTGCACATTAATGTTTGAAGCTTCCTTGCCTCTGCTTGCTTCATATTAATACAAAACACTTACAGGAGCTGCTCTAGGTTAGCATTTCAGTATTGAGCATTCTAATAAGCTCATATCATAAAAAAAAAACTACCCACTGAGAAGCAAGTCCACAAGTCTACGTTTCTTTGTACTATAGAAACAGAGGTCTCAAAAGTACAGTTTAATGTTTGGAGAAATATAATATGAAGCTCAGTGTTTAGCCGGTGTTTTTCCATTCCTGACTTAATTTGAACTGTCCCTCACTGTCAACACTGCGTTATTGGATGGGCGGCTGGTTGTACTTTACTTTGTCGAGGGAGAGAAGTTATTCTGGTGAGACGGTAGTGGGAGATTTGCATGCATTTGGAGCAGCAAGGGCAAATCAAATCCATTTTTCAGCTGAAGAGAAGCATTGTCACATACACGCTTGCTTGTATGCCAACACAACTATGGATACTGGTAAAAATGCGCTGAAGGAAAGCCAAAGGATACATTAAAAAGATCTGCTGTCATTATCATAGATGGAAGGTTGTGATTTGTAATTATGGGCCATTTATTGTTTTTGAAAGAAACAAATACCTTTTTTCTTTTTTTTCTTTTTTTTTTGTTAGAGATTGGGTACATACATTTTCCATGTTGATTTAATTGTTTATGTCCATTCTTTCAGATCTCCTGTGTAATGATACTAGTAAATCCATTTTTAATCAGACAGTATCATTAAAAAGCCTGAGCTACAACAAATAAATGGCTAAATAAACCGATAATTACCAATAGCCGTTATTTATTCAATCCTCTACAGCTCAAATCTTACCTTATTACATGAAAATGGAAAAGATCACCCCATTACTGCAAACAAAAAGTACCCACGATAAATGTTGAGCCTCAAAATATACTGAAATGTCAAGTCTAAATGCCTAAATAGAATGGATATAATTACAGATCCATTATTCACAAAGCATGTTAACAATTAAACACTAAATACTACCATGTACGTCTAACCTTCTCTCCAACTCAATTTTAAAATACTGGCAGTGTAGAATTAGGGATGCACCGATACAGACATCAAATATACTGAAAAATCTGCTGGATCGGGTATCGGTTCCATGATACCAGGTTGGTCGGTAGGTAGATGGGTATGAAATTGGATATACTAAGACTATTTACAGACCGATTTTGGCCTAGAACATCCCATAACGTTTCACCTTTTATTCATACAAAGCTGTTCAGTAATAAAACAGTTTTATGACACAATTGGATCTTTTGTGTAAGAAGTTAACCGTTTTAAGTAAAACGTGGCATTTTCCACCCCTGGACTGGTATCGGTTAATGTCGGGCATCGGCACATACTGATATCAATACTTTGACTTAAAGTATCAGATATCTGAAAAAGCTGGATTGGTGCATATTTAGAATGTTGGGTTGTCACATAGACACAGTACATTCATGGTATTCAGTTTCCTGTTCTTGGTGACATTTTGAGGACTTTTGACAAAAGATTTAATATTTAATATTTAGTTCTGAATTGTTAAATTGCTGTAGCAACAGTGCTCATTTTTCCTCACATCTTAAACATGTAAATGGCAAGGTAAAAGTCACCAAATGTCAGTAACAAATTTGGAAAGATATAGCTGTGGAGGCCAATCTTCCCCTCCTTCTGTTTTATGACAGGTGGGAATTACACATTCGGCTCTGAAACAGTCAGCGCCATAAAATTCTGCAACAAGAGAAGTGAAATTTTTACCTTCATTCATTTTCCAGTCTTTTGTCTGCACCATACAGATTCATGCAGGCGCGAGAAAAAGCCTCAGGCAGCGATCAAACGCGAAAGGACATTTTTAAAGTCCCCCCTCGTTCTGAAAATACGACACTTTCTACACTTCACTCAAACTGATATATTTGAAAGGGCATGACTAAGAGCTAATTCGGCGGAGGTTAAATAATTGATAGGATCTGAAATATGAGGAGAGGTGGAAGTTTAGTACGAGGAAGCGAGGTGGGTAAAGTGGGAGAAAAGGTTCCATACCGAGTTATGCTGTTTGAGGTACTCTGCTGCATTCTCTTCTGCATTTCCTCCAATTTCACCAATCAGAATGATGCCTTCTGTCTTTGGATCCTGGAGGAACACTTCCAGACAGTCTATGAAGTTTGTACCATTGAAAGGGTCCCCGCCAATCCCTGGTAAAAGACACAGCAAACAGTTGTAGTCAGCTTAAAGGTGCATTGTGTAACTTTTCTGGTGGAGGGTCCATCAAATGCTTCTCCATGAAAATGTTACTCATTATCCGTTGCTTTGACTGGAATGTTTCTATCTTCATGTTTAATTAGAGCTGTCACATATCCAGTGACATATCCATAGAAACAAGCAAGTGACGGACCTCCAACCAAAAAACTACGTCGTGTTTAAGATTCCCACAGGTGTCATCAGTGTGAATATTTGAGGATTATGTGCCTGTTTTGCCTCTGGGTAGAAAACTTCACAGGTGAGAGGTTTACTCAAGCTTTTCTTTCATTAAACTGTGTCCCGACAGTGTTTCAAGTGTCTGTGCTTAACAAAAAATATATTAACTTCTCTGTGGATGGAGCCGAGTTTGTCTATTAACAAGGGCAAACTTGACTATTGCATCAAACTGGATTCCGAAAGACATTCATTTATATTTATATTTATATAATCTTTTTTTATATATAAAAAAACCCAAACAGCTCAAGGGACCCTTAAAAGGCAAGAATATATGCAAAATAGCCTAACACAAATTTAATGTTTTCGTAAACCTTGAGCACTGACAAAAATCACTTGTATAATTATTACAGCTAAGGAGAGCAACATTGCCAGAAACAAAGTCGGCATTGATATGAAATATTGTGGTAAGTGCAATTTGTAGGAGCCCTGAGGTCATTCTCAGATTTAAGAGGTCTCCTACTGAAGCACCAATAAAAATTTTTAATGAACTCTCCAATGTTAATACAGTTGCAGCATTGGCTTTATGAAGTCTGGCCAGGACAGCCTATAATTAAAACATCTAAATAATAATGTCGCCAACTTGTTTTAATGTATTTCAGTGTCCAAGCTAGTCTATACTGTTTTGTCTTTTTTGATGGAAAGGCCAAAAGTGTTTTTCATGCGAAAAGTTAAACCCCACTGCAGCTGTTAGTGATACTACAAAAACATTTTATAAGGTCCTATATTACACAGAATAGATTCATGTGAGCTTTAAGCCATGTTAATGTTGTTATTTCATCATAAACATACCAGGAGTTGTGTTTTGTTTCATTCACACATGTTCAAAATGTTTTGTTCTACCTTGTGATGTCATGAAACAGTAATTTTCAAGTTAACAGCTACCTTTTACCTTTTGTTCAGTAGAGATTAGAAATTCCAGGGCTGAAATTATACAAACGATTCTAGTGAAGGTGTATGGAGTTTAAAAACACAGTGGAGCACTTCCTGTATTACCACATGACATCACAAGGTGGAACAGAGTGTTTTCATTTTGAGAGAAAACTCTGCCAGGACAGGACTCGGTGGAATATGCGTGTTCTTTCTGTGACAGGGGATGTTCTGCTGAGGGCGAGCCTGTTCTGTGCGTATATCGCGGTTCATGTTAAACTTTTCAGAGATTATACGTGTGCAGGTCGTACGTGTGCAGCACAGTTCTTTACTTAACAGCCGTCATTTCACTCATGTACAGTCACTTTATTTATGTTGGCTACCGCTGTGATGAAAAGAGTGAAGGGTGTAAATAATTCTCAGCACAGTAGTGGAGGATGGTGCGCTTGTTGTAGTAGTTTTCTAGGAATTGTAGTTTTGACTGTAGTTCCGCTGCTGTGGCTCCGGTCCAAATGGCTCTTTGAGTATTTAAGGTTCCCGAACCCTGAGCTAGTTGGATGGAATAAATGGAATAAAACCGAGGCACTAAACCCATACTTGGGAGAAATAACCAAAGGATATTGTTTGTCAGAACTCCAGACTTTTTGTTTTGCTTGTGATGAAAGGTGTAATTATTGCTGTGTTAAAAGCATTTAGAGGAAAGAACAAAGAAAGAACAGTTGGTTTACGCAATAATAAAAATTGGGAGCTAATGCTAATGGGAGCTGCGTATAACTTTGATATACTAGTTAATGTAACAGATATTGTGCATCATGATTGTTATTTTTCAGAAAACACTAACTGGCTTATACTAGTAGAGATAGACGGATATACAAGGCTGATATTTTGCACTTTTTAGCGCATCGGCTATGGGCTAAATCTCCAGTAGAAGCCAATTTTGATTATGGTTGATTTGCTGCCTAAAAAGTACACACAAAGCTTTATTTTAACACTTTAATGTGAAGAGACAATTGCACAAAATGTGACTACATAGCTCTCTTACAGATTTGTGGTAAATAAGGCTGTGGGTGAGTTTGTGAATTTAAATCACAGAATTTCGAGAAAATGATGAAAATCGATAATATAATCGTCCCAGAAATATCGGCCATCGGTGTCTTGATCGATCTCTAGCTTGTACTCATTTTATTTAAACATTCATGTTTTTTAGGATTCAATCCGTGTTAAACGACCTTAAAGCTGCACTATATTTTTGTTTTGGGGGTCTGTCACCTGCTTGTTTCTATGGATATGTTATTGTTCTGCCTGGAATGCTCCACAGTATGACATTAAACAGCTCTATCTTATATTTATTCAATTACAGATGGTTTTACAGCTCAGAAATACTTAGAAAAACAGGCATTCTGACTGAACAGGGTTGTCTCTCCACAGATCTGACTTGTATATTGGTCTGGCTTGGTCTCCATGAAGACAGAAAAATGTAATGTCATACTGTGAAACATTTCAGACAAAACAATAACATCTGAACAGGGTTAATTATAAAGTAGTCAGGACATTTACAGTATACTGTGCAGCCTGGAGATTCATAGTGCTCTAGTGATCATAGTGATCTATAAAACCTATATTCAGCACAGGTATACATAGCATTTAAGTTGCCTTTTAGGTTGCCTTTTTCTTGGGGAACAAAGTGCAGAAGACTTCAAAACCTTGACCTTTGAAAAGCTACCACCGAGGATGCTAAATTTAAATTTCACATGCCAGAGGTTAGAGGAGGCTTACCCACGCAGAGCGACTGGCCCAGCCCCACTTGTGTGGTTTGGTGCACAGCTTCATATGTCAACGTGCCCGACCGTGACACAATACCTAAAACAAAGAGGAGAGATGTTTGTAGATTTTGTGTTTAGAGAGAATTCTTTGTAATGCACAGCTAGATATGTTCCCATTACGGCTCGGCTCTGCAACAGCTGTTCAGTCTGAGCAGCACGAATGATGGAAGTACATTTATTGCCAAACTCAGACTTCTCGTAAAGGTTCAGTGGCCAGCTAGAATACACAGCGTTTAAGAGGCTGTCAGCATTCACAGCTCTACAGCGGCAGACCAAATCAAAAAGGTACAATGTAGAATGGGGAGATAAATCAAAACATGTATTAGAAGATAAGAATATTGTCCTAGAATATGTAAAATTAAAAACAAAGCTGCAAAAGCACTAATTGCAAAATATATAATGTAATCTTCCATACACTGGTATTAAAGGTCCCATATTATGCTATTTTCTGATCAAAACATACTTGGGTTTTGTTTAACACACAAATCCTGTATATTTAGGCTGAGTTCTTCTCTCAAACTGAAAACACTCTGTTGCACCTCGTGATGCCATGTGGTAACAGGAAGTGCTCTACTGTGTTTTTAAACACCATAAACCTTCACTAGAACCATTTGGATGACTTCAGCCCTGGAATTGCCAATCTCTACTAAACAAAAGGTAGCTGTTGAAAACTTGAAAACTACCACTACATGACATCACAAGGTGGAACAGAGCTGTTTGAGCTTTGGAGACGTAGACAGACTAATAATTAAAGGATTATTCAAACAAAACAAAATGAATGAAACAAAACAAATCTCCATTTATGTTTTTGATGAGGTTACAACATTACAACATGGCTTAAAGCTCACACAAGTTAATTTTGTATAATATAGGACCTTTTAGCAAAGACTGTAGGTATGTATTATATTATAATTATATAGTATAATCAAGACATTCAGATTTGTTTTTTAGCACATCTTTGACTGGCATAATATTATAATCAGATGCATGCACTTCAAATCTGTGCGCCATTAATATAACATGTTTTATCCTTACCAATCCTTCCTTTCTTATGAATGTGGCCAGGCATAATCCCTATTTTGCACTCTCCAGGCTGGAAAGAATAACATTTTATACAACATTAGAGACTCGTAAACAATAAAGTAAAACTGCATAACAAACAAATATATAAAATATATAATTACTATATCAACTTATCGCTCAATATATTATAAACTGAACAATATTTACGGTGGGGACTTTTTCTTGGTAGTAGTAAATTCTTGGTCATTTTTTCTGCAAAATATTAAGATTTGAGCTGTAGAAGCTCGAATTATGAAACAAGTAATTTGTTTGTGTAACTTTAAGTTTATTTATACAGCTCAATAATATTTAACAATATTGTACATTTGGAAAACTTGTTTGAGAATAATTCTGCTTTATCGTTTGGTTTAAATGTTATCGTTTATCTAGATTTATTTTAGCAATACATCACACTACAGAATTTGTTGTTGTGACAGGCCTAGGTGATTTTGCCGTATTCAACAAATAAATCCAGTTGCCATGACACCTTTGTGGACGTTTTCAACTGTTTTATCTGTTAGAACTCTAAAAGTAATGTTACATTTGGATGACACTTTTAGGAAAGGTCTGTGGTGGGCCAAAACAAAAGTGATTCATTTTTGGTGTGGTTCCAAAAGATGGAGCCAAGGAGTCTAACTTCAGCAAAGAAGAAACATTTGATAAAAATATGTATAAACTGTCTTCTAGTCAAGACTTCACAGCAATGGAATATAAATCAAATACATAAATGTTATTTATTTGACAGGGATGGCACAATTAAAGATTGCCATCAAATAGGTAACGATGTATGTATGTTACCAGTCAAGTTTGGACACACCCTCTCATTCAATGTTTTTGAATGAGAGGGTGTTTCTACATTTTAGATGCATACAGAAGACATCAAATATATGAAGATAGATAGAATTATATAGTAAAGAAAAATGTTAAAATAATTCTACTTTGTCAAAAACATTTAGTAAAGATATGCTACTTTGAGGATTTGAATGTAAAATACAGAAAAATAAAATTGTAATGCAGTTTAACTTCTTTCTTTGCTACAAACATCCATATATTTTACTTGACATATTTGATGCCTTCTATGTGCATATAAAATGTAAAAAGTAGTAAAAATAAATAATGGTCTTAACATTTTTACCCAGTGGCATTCTTTTTCATCTTTACTAAGCAGAACATATAATACAAATACAATCTTAATTCTATAGAACTATTCCTGAGTGTGTTTGTAAAGGCTTAATAGTAGAGTGAATGAGTGCTTACGTTGATGACTCCGGGGCAGTTGGGGCCTATGAGCCGTGTGGTGCCCTGGCGCAGCAGCTTGTGTTTGACTCGCACCATGTCCTGCTGGGGGATGCCCTCAGTGATGCACACCACCAGGGGCATCTCTGCGTCAATAGCCTCAATGATGGCTGCCGCCGCGAACGGTGGTGGCACATAAATCACTGTGGCATCTGCCCCCGTCCCTTCTCTCGCCTGAGGAGTACAAATGTAAAACAAAATAAAATACTGGAGCAGCCTGCCAGATCATACTTCTACAGTTATGAAACAGTGCCATCTAATGTTGATTTAGGAATACACCACTGAGCAAGCATTCAAGTGTTCTTCAAGCACTCAAGTCAGGTTAAGGTACTTCACACTTTGGTGCATTTTCATTTGCTGACCTTCTAGAAGTCACATGGTGAACTTGTTGTTCTTGGACAGATACTGAAGGGAATGTACCTGTTTTTGCATGTAATAAAGTAAATATATTTTTTGCCCTAGCTCAGATATATTGTAAAAGCAGCTCTTCAGGTGAAAATTTTAGTATCAGCTGGTGGAGCGTTAACAGTTGTGTTTTGGTCTCTAAGTTTTGAAACACATTTACAAATTCTGCATGGTTATTAATTAGGATGCCAGGAATGTGATAATAATCCACTGTAAACCATTTAAAATTAACTAATTCTGTTCTTCAAATTTTTGGGACAGTAAAACTCAGGTACAGCACCTTTAAAAAGTAAAAGGTATGTAGGATGCACATTTGCTAGTTTAAAAAAGGAACTACAATCAGAACTAAATCTCAGTTGACAGTGCCTTCAGTTGCATTAAGATCTGCGTATTCTGAGCGTATATGGACAGACCATGTCTCATTTTAAAGCTCAAAAGCAGCACTTTAAGTGACACTACCAGAGGCCTATAGGAGATTTTAAATGTCATCTGGGACGTAGCAATACCACAAAATGTGCATACAGTACAAGATGTCACAACGTATTCTTGGATATACCACTTGAATTTATATTAAGAGAACATAAAAAGCTGCTTACATCTTTGACTGAGTTGAAGACTGGCAGGCCGAGGTGCTCCTTCCCGCCCTTTCCTGGGGAGACACCCCCCACTAACCGGGTGCCATAGTCAAGAGCTTGCTGACTGTGAAATGTTCCCTGAAAGAGACAGGGGAATCAGCGCAGGAATAACTGTGTAATGAAGTGAGCTACAACTACTTGTGCAGAATCAACTCTGAGCTATGACTCCAGACAGAGACAGAGCTGACATGCAGGATTAATCAGCTGTGCTGAGTAAGAAGAGACAGAAGGAAGCTGAAGTGTAGACAGTGAAGTATATTCAGTGAAGTATTCAAGAGAAATAAAGGGAACTTTTGACACATGAATAATGACGTAAGCTCAGTTTAATCTGCTTTTAGAACTGTCACAAAACAAATCAAATGTAGCTTCGGATATCCTGCGGAGCTCATTGCTCAAATACATTTCACAGAATTATCTCACAAAGTGACGCTTTTCATGTGACTCTGGGGAAGCACTCACTGACACAACAAGGGAATTACCCACCGTCAATTCTTTTATCATTTATTTTCAAGTGGACATTTCAACATTAAGGTCGCTGAAGTAAGGATGTAACGAAATGTTAAATGGCTATATTAAAATCGTAAACATAAATGTAACATAATGCTATTAAAGGAGTGAGGTTTGATTAGTGTTACACCAAGACTGTGTGGAGATTAATAACTCAAGGATAAATTTAAAAAACAAAAAAGGTATTGAGGTGAGAAATAATTAATAAAGCTCAGGATTTTACTTGTTTATTCATATTTTTTTGGAATATTAACAGATACTCTGAAGATGCTGAAAAATCAAGGGTATCATTAGCAGCTCATTCTCTGATCTTCCAGTATTAGGTTATGGAATTTATTATTATAATTTATTATACCACTCTTTTAGAGAAGTTTAAAAAATATGACCTTTCCCTTATATCACAAATTCATACTGCTAACATAACTGATTTTTGCCTTTGTCTCTGGATTTGCATTAAGACCCAATCAATTTAAGAGATGCCTTGCTTATCGAGGCAGAGATGTCGCAATGTGCACTCAATGACATTTGCTTCATTTCTCATCCCTTTTTAATTACATGTAGTGTTCACTGGGACTATACGTAACAAGTTTTCATTATGTTGAAATAAAAATGGATAATGGAAAAAGAATGTTACAGGGGAGAGAGCATAATTCATACAAAAAGGGACACAGGTTATGGCTTGTTAAACACACTTGCCAAGATTCCTACTCTATTTGATTGGATGTGGTGCGATGGGGAAAAAAAGTGTCATTTTTCAAGCCTGACCCTGACCCATATGTTCTTTTAGATATAAAGGGTGTTTTGCAGTTTTAAGCTACATTTAAGAATCAACTTTAATTTGATCAAACATGCAGTTGCATTGTACCATTATGATTAAAACAAGTGTTTTTAAAAGCAGCTTTCATTCATAGACATTTACCAATAAATGTAATATTCATGTGGCACTTTTACATACATTTCTAAGAACTATTATCCAAATGTGTTACAATACAAATAACTCAGAGAGGTGTCACTCTAAACAACCATACAGTAATTACAATCATTGATTATTATTACTGGGGTTTACTGGTGAGCGCTAAATAACTTCAAAAGTCATTAGTCACCTGTAAAACAATATGCTATACATTAAACAAAATGAAAAGAGACAAACCTGCTTCCCTGTGAACCCTTGGCAGATGACTTTAGTGTCCTTATTGATGTACAGGTTTTTCCTTGATCCCGTATAACAGTGCCTCACTCCTCTCTGCTGCACTAAACACAGACAGGAAAAATACCAGTCATTTTATCTCAAAAGTTCTTGAGTTTATAACAGCATTCAGATGAAGTTGAAATTATAAGTTAGTGGAGAAAATTGTTTTAAATATGGCTCTGTGCTATGTGACATGTACTGTTCCTGGATATAAATTGGCTGAATTATTGTAGAGACAAGGCCCACTTTAAAAACAAAAGACTTGATAAATCAATCAATCCATGGCATTCATCAAACTCTGCTAAAAATCACCATGTACAAGTGAGGACATCAAGCTCCATTAAGAACATGGGTCATGGGACTTTGAAGTTTGTCCTTCAATAGATACAGAACAGAACTCAACAAAAACGCCATCAAGCCATAATAAAGTCCTTCTATTTCTATCTGATAGCGTTTTAGAGTATTGCAACCAGCCAAGCACAAAATCTATACTGACCCACCATCAACATTGAGGCGATCTTTGACCTCAAAACATCTCCATGAAAACCTCACTAATCAACTCCAAGGTGCGAAGTTCACTTCCGAGACAATCTATGCTGTCGTTATAATTACACATTGCACAGTTACGTTTAGTTTTAATGTTTAAGGTGAATATATTGAACTGACATCTTGCACCACATGCACACACTCGAAAGGTTACTTAAAACCTTGTTGTAGATTGCAACAGAGTTTATTTACCCGCAGGGATTGGCATGTTTTAATGTTAGCGTTAAGTCACCGCAGTAAAGGGACACCCAGAACCCAAAATACAAGGTCACAGCTGAGGGCAGGCGTGTATTTTGGCTGCATGACACTGGTGTGGAGCAGGTTAGCTGTCTTTCAAACTATCAGTGAAGAAAACTGGCAGCTAGAGCTAATCCTGCTAGCATACCGACTGACAGCCCGTTAAACATGATGGTCCTACAAACTTTGACGATCAGAATAAAGCTCCAAAGACATGCACATGTTTATAAACTACGCTGCTTAACATTATAATGTGTCCAAACGGTAAAATAAGTTAAATACTTACGAAGCAGCCTGGCAAACAACCTGGTATGGGACATCTTCGGTCACTCACCAATGACACCGGAGCTAGAGGACCTGACACGCGTCTTTTAGTTGGCCACAAATATCGGCGTGAAAAACAAAAGATGAGGAAATATGATTCACTTTGCGCTGAAATAACAGTAGAAAATTAAATTCTATACACCAATTTTCAACTCTGACCACTGCTGCATATCGCACCGAGGTAGAATTTGAGCTTTTATCGATTTTTATTTCAAGGCAAACGGACTGGGCACACTTCTGATCGCAATGAACTATGGGAAATGAAGTCCGAGAAGCAAAACTTGGAAAATTCTCAAAGCTCAACGTTAGAGGGCGACAAAGCTGCATTGAATAACCTTCAGAGTACCTTCAGAGTACCTTCAGAGTACCCATGAGTCTATTAAAATAACCCAGCAATGCTGTGTCGAACCAAGAAGCTGTTAAAATGTGTTGAACTCGTGG
Source organism: Taenioides sp. WSHXM2023 (assembly GCA_029959045.1). Lineage (NCBI taxonomy): Eukaryota > Metazoa > Chordata > Actinopteri > Gobiiformes > Gobiidae > Taenioides > Taenioides sp. WSHXM2023. Next base: position 9,436,226 of record CM057090.1, read on the forward strand.
TTTGGTTATATATAAATTGAGTTTGCGTGTCACGTTTGCGTTAACTCAACCCGTGCAGAACATGGAGCAGAATGAACGTAAAATAAAGGTGTATCTTAACTTGAAAATGTTCATGATCACCCATATCATTTCAATGGTCGTAATAATAATAGTACATTATTATTGTTTGTATTATGTATGAATGAAAAAAAATAATATCACGGGTCCAAATCATAGACTGTGGTCCAAATGTGCAAATAGGCAATTGACTATTTGCATTCTACAGACAAGCCATCGAAAAGTGCTTGAGAAGTAAAAGAAAAGCGTTTAATTGATTTCGTTTTTCATCCAATCCAAAGTCTCCAGGTCCTTTACCGCTGATTGGCTCCGCCCATCTCCGCAATGACGCGTATTCACGGACCTCTTTGCGCATTCTTTAGGTTTTTGCGCAGTGTTTTTTGAGATCTACACACGGCACTGAACTCGAGCTACGGAATTGGCGTAATGACATAAACGAACATCAGGAACTATCCATGACAAATACAAGAGCTGTCCATTGAACGCCTCAGAATGGTTTTAGAAACGATTTCCAGGATAATAAAAGTCCAGCTCCCAGCCTATCTCAGACGGCTCCCGCTGCCTGAATCCATCGGTGGATTTGCACGGTTAACAGGTGAAAATGTACTGTCCTGCATAATGTTGTCAAGTGAAAAGTTTTCCTGCTTCAAAGAGCTGTATCCAACCCTTTTCTATTTGGTTACTGATATGCATGAGCTCATTATAATACGGTGAGCTAACATTAATGAAAAGTACCTTGTAGAAAAAGGAAATGACTTCAACTTTAGTGAGAATGGAAAACTTCTCTTAAACACTTCACAGCCAAAAATCTCCCTAAGAGGACAGTTATTAAATATATTTTTAATTTTGTTGTCAAATGCAACTCATGAACTGCCATGTTAAAGGTGCATTGTGTAACATTTCTGGTTGAGGGTCTGTCAAACGCTTTTCTCCATGTAGATCTTATTGCTTTGTCTGGAATATTTCACAGTGTGGTATTAAACCTTTGTATTTGTATGGAGACCAAACCAAACCAAGTTACAGCTCAGATCCGTGGAGAGGCGACCTGCCCACAGTCAGAATGCATGTTTTTGTCTGTATTTTTGAACTATAAAAACACTTGTAATTGAATAAATGTAAAGTAGAGCTGTTTAATGTCATACTGTGGAACATTCCAGACAGAGCAATAACATAGCCATAGAAACAAAAAGGTACATAGTGCACCTTTAAGTCTACATATATGCATTTTAATATATTATCAATTTTTGCAAGCATCTAATCCCCTTCATGTGTCATGTTTACAGTTTCAGAGTGGCTCCGGTTGCTGCCTCTTCTAGGTATCCTGGCATTATTGGGTTATCTCACCATTCGACCTTTTCTGCCCAAGAAGAAAAAACAAAGAGACAGTTTGATCAACCTCAAAATCCAGAAGGAGAATCCTAAAGTGGTCAATGAGATAGACATTGAGGATCTGAATAGTGCAAATGTCTGTTACTGCCGCTGCTGGCGCTCCAAAACGGTCAGTATCACGTGGACTTTATATTATACATCTATAAAGCATCATATTTTTGAGTAAATATATAATTCTGCAGGAAAGTGTTAAGCTAATGAAAGTTGTTTCCTCTTTTAGTTTCCTGTTTGTGATAAGTCACACTTAAAGCACAATGAGCTGACTGGGGACAACGTGGGACCACTCATACTCAAGAAGAAAATTCTATAATGTTCATGTCATGATATTGTCTTTATACATTTTCAAGAACCTGGCTATTTGAATCGCCTTAATGATGGCCCTTTTAATAAATAGCCTGATATCTACAAATGCACACACACACACACACACACACACACACACACACACACACACACACACACACACACACACACACACACACACACACACACACACACACACACACACACACACACACCTACTTCCATACTGTATAGTGTTAATCTTATGCCTGTTCTTTTTAGTTTTGTCTCAGTTTTTGTCTGTTTTAGTCTTGATGCTAGTGGGACCACAAACTGTCTGTGTGCCATATGTTAATACATTTACATTATACATCTTAATATCAATCAATCAATCAATATCCTGTAGATAATATACGCAATAAGTAGAATTTACAGATATTTGCTGGAGCAACCCATGCTGATGTTCCAAAAATATAGGAAAATGCTGGCAGTTGGAAGTTGTTTAACGCATTCTTAAAAGAATCCCAGTGAACTGCAATCTATTTAAGTTATTAAGTGTTTGTAACCATGTAACTTTATACTGAATTTATTATTTTTACAGGTTTAAGTAACTTCTTGTTTTAGAAAAAGGTTTATTACATCAACTATATATTTAAAAGTTGTCACTGAAATAAATGCATTTTCGATTCATCTGAAATAATCGCATTAATCTCTGTTTGAAATGTTAATTGCCTTTCTGTATTTACTGTCATGTGGAAAAGTTGACACAGTTAAAGAAACTCCTGGAGATCATGGAGCTAGCCAGGGCCTGTGCACTGAGTATGAAATGGTTAAGAAACCCCATAGGTAAATATGAAAATCACTTGTGGTCTTGATATTCCTGGCTGGAGTGAAAATGTTCTGTGCAACAATAACTTCAGGAAGTACCAGCACAAACCTGGGCGCTCTAGTGTGTTGCTTAAGGGCAACCACATTCACCGCTCATGAAACGGTTCCATTCAAATGACCTCTTAACATCTGGAATGCCTGCAGTTTACTCAAGTAAATTTGACATTTATCGGTTATAATCAATAAAGTAATCAGGTGAAATAGCTGCAAAGTTTGATGCTTAACATTTGAGTTGAACTGCAGTTTATATTCTGAATTGACAAGGTATTGTTTTTTCCCTTTTTTGTGTAAATAAATCCAAATGTTTGTTTTACCAGCATTTATTGTTTATTAAAAACTATTATTATTAGTATCAAATAGTTGACTAAAACAATAAAAAAAAACTTACACTGCATACTTTTGTATAAAATAAATGTAAATATAAAATATACATTTCAAATCTACCAGTCAGACTTCATCTTCATGAACAACAAACATAAAAATAACAAAACACTGAGCAGAAGTAGTTCCATTTTACACAGTAGTTCAGTGCAAACCATGTGTTCTCCTGAGTTTTTTATACTATCACACACAATACAAAACAAGAGGTAAAAATTAAATACAAAAAATAAGTGTACTTTAAATCTATTGATGTGACATGTTTTTTACTACAGCTCACTGCAGTCAGAAGACTCGTGTATAATATAACACTAGTTAATCATTTTGTGGTACAAAATGTAAACCATTATGACGCCTCAACCAGGCTTTGAATACACTGGGACATAAAGCTTTTGTTTGCTGAATGGGCAGTAATGACACTAGACCGCCAGCTATTTGTTTGCAGCCTGTGCACGGGAAATCACCAAGGCCTAAAAATAAACCATGATTGATGAGTCCTTCATAGACACACATACAGAAGACATTTAGTAGCAAGACGAAAGCCCAGGTTCATGTGGCTCAAAGGCTACAATGTCCCTGGTCCTCCTTCATGTCAGAGAGTACTTTCATATGTAATAGGAGTCTCCTCTTCCTCATCACCTCCAGCTGCAGTCCCTTGGGAAAGACAGAAAAAAATACATATGTTGTCTTTTAATATAAACACATTATGTACAATGTTATGAGCAGTAAAAAAGCAAATGGCTCTATTTGAAAAAAAAAAAAAAGGGTAAGCAAAGCTCAGCTAAAAATATCCAAAATCTATGATATACGCACAGGGGTCTACAGCAAGCAACCTACAGGCTAGCAGTACGCTAGCAGTACTACAGCAGTACTACAGCAGTACTACAAACTGGGGATGTTGAGCTGAAAGTTTGTATTTATACGTATATTTACCCAAGACATACGCTGATAAATTGGGTTTGACTCGCTCACCACAGGAAGAGTTTTTGGGTTTCTGTAGAAGGCGAGGTCCAGAGAGTCCAATGATAATAGCCCCAATAGGAGCTGTAAAAAGGATGGCCAGTACAGCCACAGTCAGTACATCCATGCCATACTTCTGTAGTTGTTCATCCTCTTTTGTCCTGGCCATATCCAAAGCTGTGGATCCAATAGCTGCCTGTTAAGAAGATAACCTCTTTCAGTTATAAACCAGAATTTACATAGAAAATGTAAATGTGCATGTTTCCCCTTACCTGTACTGTGGCTTTTGGCATCCATGCAAGGGCTATGAAAAACTTTTCTTTCAAGTTAAAGCCAGCACACAGAACACATACAAACGTAAAGAGAATCCGAACAAGCAAGGCAATGAGCAGAGAAGCTATACCAAGACCTGAAACACATTAACAGGGGTATGTTAGATCAACATACACTACACTACATGTTGCATCAGTGGGTCAGGACCTAGTCTATGTAAAAAAAAAAAAAAAAAGAATGAAATATCACATTAATCAACAGAACAATGCAGCATTATTTTTATTTTTAGGATTATTTCACTGTATAAAAATAAAACATTGAGAAGCAAGAGCCAAAACATGATGCCTTTATCATGGCTTTGACTCTTTTGACTCTTTGACATGCACCAGAGAACGGGAGAGAGAAAGAAAGCAGAAAAGACCAGCAATGACACGGATGTTACAGTGCCAAGTGACAAAAGGCTGGTATACAGCCTGTGTGCCTCTCTCTCTGTGTGGACGCTCCACTGTTTATTGTTGCCTATGGTTACGCAGCCAGGAGTCTTGCCAGGAACAAGCCCAGTTTTATCAATGAGAGACACTGTAGTGCATGTTGTAATTTGTAATTGGATGTATTTATGAGAAGTGACTTGAGAAAGAACATCCACTGGGGTAGGGGAGGGATCATGATTTGTATATTTTACTAGTCTTGCCACCAAGATGAATTCTTTTTTGTGAATTCACAAATACAATACTTCTTGTTCAGCTCCAGCTGAAACGTTTGCACATGATAGTGCGGAAACTGACCAATCACAGGGCAGTACTGTGGTTTGGGTGGAAGCCTGTGCAAAACAAACCAAAACAAACATGGAGATGCAGACAGACTTGCTTGTGCCTAAATACAGACTATTTAGTTTGTGAAAAACACGCAGAGGGAAGCACTTTGTGCATTTGTGAACTGGTAAGATATATGTGCTTTTCTCTGATATTTCTTTGATATTTCGACTTATTCTGCTGTTCAATCAATGTGAAGTCTTTGTTTGAACGCCTCAATCACTGGTTTCGATCGCTTTCAGCTAGAGCCATCCCAGACTGATGTGTAGTTGGGAGGGTATCACATGTCAGTCTGGCAAGAGCTATGTTAATATGTTACAGGCAAATAAGGAAATCAGGCATTCTGCAGAATGCCCAGGGGTACTACAGAACTGGCAAAGTAGGAAATGATCAATATTCTCTACTTTGCCTAGGCCTTCTATAGAATCCCAGACAGATTTTAGGCAAGTCAGAGAATCTCTTCTTTATTGCACTGATAAACCAGCTTGCTCTTATTCTCTGTGACTGTTACCTACATGTTTTAACAGTTGTTTATGACTTTTTTTTTCTGGTAGATTTATCCTACTTCACGTTGCGTCGCATTTTTAGCAGTGTTTTCAAGTATTTGATTAATAATATTAATAGAATAATAAAGACAAAATCAAATTTACATACAATACATATAATCAAATAGGACATAATTGGGCTTACAAGCTTTGTTAGTAGGTTAGTAGGTTATATTTAGACATGGTGAGAGGGTCTTGCCATTAGGGGTGTATTGACAAATATGAATATGTTGTTATTTCTTTGAACTATACCAAAATTGCTAAAACTTGCCTTTAATAAAATAAAATCCAACAATAAAACCTACCAGTCATACTTCACACTAGAGGCAAAGTAGATGTTTTATCTACTTTGCCTCTAATGCCTCTAAAAAACCAGGCATTACCAACCTTCCTGTAGCATATACACGACACATATACGTACATGTGGTTTGTATTGTTATAAAATTGTACGGGTATCTTCTTCTTGTGACTTCACATTTCACTGTGATTGGTTAAATTCAACTCACTCAGAGCCTAACAGAGACTGACCAATAGGAAGAGTGGGTGGCGAGAAGTATTTGAGCATAGAGTAGCATTAAACAGAAGCAATGAATCACAATAATATTATCACCAAAATATTACATTGATCTTCATGATGATCAGTTTTTATCCTCAAATGCTCCTGCTTCTTGTTTGATTTTATATTTTGAAAATATATTTACATACATATTGGCATATTTCTTTTTGTGATTCAGTTGACATTTATGTGTGCGTGGTCTCACCTACTGCATGTCCCTCCAGTGCTGCGATCCGTATTTCTGCTCCAATGAGTCCAAACAGTAAAGGCTGGAAGACATCCCACACCCAACTGACAACTTCCTCTACACGAGCCTGAGTACACGCATACATTATCTGTTAGTTGCTTGGGGCAGAATCCAATGCAAAAAGTCCAAAACTTTACCTTTGGTGCCCCCCAGCCAATGCCTGCAAGGAATGCCAGCACCAGAGTGCAGAGTCCTCCAGAGCCAGGAAAACCAGCCACAGCGCTGCCAAACACGGAGAAGACAGACAGACCCAGCACCAGAAACGACCGCTTCATCACCAAGTGTTTCTAGACAACCATTGCAGAAACAGGCAAAATTGCAAACATTACATTACAATATTTCAAAGCGAACCAGTCGAACAGGCTGTTGAAGGAGAGCCTGAGGGATTACTTACCTGGTCAACACTGGGGAAATACTGGATAAGGAACCCAAGAAGAATTCCAGTGACAGTCCCACCAGCCACCTCCAAAACGCCTCTGAGCAGGTTATACCAGGTAGAGCCTAAAGACAGCAACACACAAACACCAGCTTCATTTAGAAAGACTCAGTGACCAGTAGACAGAAATAGTGACACATAGCCATTTGACAATATTAAAATGAGACTGTAGAGCAGTGGGTGCCAACTAGAGTGTCACGCCATCGTGAGTTACACCTTGAGTCACAAATTAGATTATATATTTATTAGGGATGCAACGATATTCAATATAATATCAAATCGTTTGATACTGGTCTCATGATTCGATACACGGGTTCCGTCTATATGCACGTGTCGATATGCACGTGTCCCTTCATGCGTTTTGTGCTGCCATTTATTTTTGTCTGAAAGGGAAACGGGTATCGCAGTGTCTTTCTCAGATGCAGCAAGAAAACAGCTCCATAGGGGCTTACAACTGAAATATTCTAACAGAGATGGGTTTTTTCTTTCAGTCACTTTTTTATTCTGCGTTGATAGACCCAGGAATGACAAAGATATTAACTCTTAAATACTTTAGAATCGCTTTTGGCTTTACATCAGCTTTAATCAAATGCGCGACTTGTGATAAATGCAATCTTTTTCTTACTCTATCTCATACGTTTAGTCAGAAAACGGTGTGTCGAGACATTTCTATGTATAATTTCAGTGTCCACAAAGAAGATGGGAGAGCGCAGTGAGTCTGTTAAGAGCACAGACTGTAGCAGGGCAGTGTGGGAGGAGCTACTGTCTGTCTCTGCTGGAGGAGGCAGGGCGGCGAGGACACAGGCGTGTGCAGTGAGAGGACTCAGGAGGAAAAGAAATCATCAAATCATCATCAAAGAAGGGAAAGTTTGATAGTGTAACTCCCCTACCACTCTGTATTAAGAGTAGACTGGCTATATTTTAAAATATAAAATAGCCTGAGAAAGCACTTATTTTCTTATTTTCACTGAATAAAAATTCTGAGCTGTAACTCACTGAACCAAATGAAGTAAAACATATATACATATACAAACATATAAACCATAACTTTACAGTAGTTGTACTGTAATGTATTGTATGTATTGTTTCATTAACATCATAGTGTTAACATATTGTACTCATTAGCAGAAAAAATTGATTACATACATATCGAAATCGAATTGATATCATGAGCCATGTATCGAGATGCGTATCAAATCATGGGAAAACCATATCGCTGCATCCCTAATATTAATACACACATTACAGGGAACATTACAGTCAGGGCTTCACAGTAATGGCAGCAAAAGAAATGGTAACTAAATATTACATTTTCTGCTGTTGTCAAGCCGTGATTATAGTGCGTAATAATCACTCCCCTGCAGATAATGCCAATTTTACACACAGATTCAGCACTTTCTTTATCTTTTTCAGACATGGCAATATTGTTTACCTGTGGCAAAGGCCATGCCCAAGCAAGTTGTAAAGCCAGTGATAGCAAGAATGTCATCAAAACTGCCAGCAGCCATCAGCAAAGTGGGAATGCCTTGTTCCACACCATATCCCTCCTTCTGTAGCAGCAACATGGAGGGTACAACCACAGCTGGAGACACAGCACCAAGCACAAACCTACAAAGTGAAAGAGATTTGATTAAAAAAAACAAAAAAACAACACACACGCTACATCCTTTCTAAGACGTTATATAATGGTGATGGGAAAGGCCATTCTGTGTTTAACTTACCCAAGTATGAAGCCCCACACCCAGGGCAGTCCCATGAGGAAGTGAGAAACCAGTGCAATGGTGCAAGCCTCAATTATACAGGGACCAACTGATACCCTCAGACAAACCGACTTCAGCTTCTTCAGGGCCTTTGAGGACACAAATCAAGAGTTACAGATCCCAGGAAGTAATGTAAATACAACAATACAATATTTATTATACAATCATTATTTACCAATGGATCCAGTCCCAGACCTGCTCTGGCAAGAATCACAGCCAGAGCAATATTCCTTAAGGCAGCTGACCATTTGTAGTTCACATATACTCCTTGTGTTACAACTGGGATGTTTCTCAGCAAAAAACCCATCAGCAACATACCTACGACACGCAGGGGGAGAAAGATGATTCTTTTACTCAGATGCATTTATTTTCCTTTCACTGAGCTCCAGATATCATGTTGTTAATAAAGCAGAAGTGTTGTTTCGATTCGACATATGAGATGGGAACACTCAGTATGGGATTAAGAAAGTACAGTTGACGTTTGCAGCTCAAACTCTTGAGATAAAGATGCATTGTGTAACTTTTCTCGTGGAGGGTCCATCAAATGCTTTTCTTCAAGGAGATGCTATTGCTTTGTCTGAAATATTTCACAGTATGGCATTAAAACATCCTTTCGTCATGGAGATTAAATCAGACAAAGTCAGCTCTGTGAAGAGGCAACCCCGCTCTTAGAATGCCTGTTTTTCTTGGTATTTTTGAGCTATAAAACCATCTGTAATTGAATAAATGTAAGGTAGAGCTGTTTAATGTCATACTGTAAAACATTCTAGGCAGAGCAATGACATATCCATAGAAACAAGTAGGTGACAGTCCAAACCAAAATTACACAGTGCACATTTAAGTATTTACCCAGGTTTGTAGGGATGGAACGAGATCTCGTGCCACATGATTTCGTGAGATCAAATTGCCACGAGACTGTGTGCACACGGGAAAAACGATCTTATCCAGATTTTATCCACTGTCTTCACGTTTGACACGGGCATGAAAGGGTTACGCGCCTCGCTGAAGCTCTGGAAAGTTGCGTATCTTTGAGCAGCTGTAGCTGAAAGACTCCCCCATACAGAGGCTTGTAGCTCACATATTCAGATAAAGAACACTTTGAACTCTGCCCAGTTATTTCGTAGTGATAGGGCCGATCTTAACGCAAAAAATCAGTGGTAAAGTTTGTATAAAAAATATCGCTAAAAACTATAATGAAATAAACGCGCGTCTAATTCCCCGCGAACAGCGCGTAACATGTAGTGTTTTCCTCATTTAAAGATTGTTTGAAAAAGATCCACTAAGAGATATTTAGGCCTTGTTCATCCATAACTTAGTTTAAAGTAAGAAAAGAAGGAGAGAGAAGCGCGTCTCCTCTGTCTGTGTTCCTGGTCATCGTGCGCGTATTGAGCAGCGGCAGAGGTGGAGCTGGAGCAACAGAGGAGCAGGTCCAGTTTTATCTAATCATTTAAATAATAAAAATGAAGTGTAACAGACATATTGTATATTGAGTATATTGTAAATAAGTAGTGATACATGTGGGGATTTATACATGTGTTTAAATATGCCTTATGTAGGATGAAAATTACTTAATTTGGTTATTTTTATAACTAGATCAGATTATTGGAAATTATTTTAAAATTTTGTCTCATTTTTGTGGACCCTATCTTGTGTCTCATCTTGTCTCGTGAAAATTCTGTCTCATCCCACCCCTACTTTATCTTATCAGATAGACACAGTCATATTGTAATACAACAACTTAAGAGAGTCCATTAGATTATCTTGTATACTAGTGTAAACATGTTTGAAATGTGAAGGATTACATTATACTATTACTATCCAGTATATCATACCTAGCAGAGGGGGGAATGGTGGGAGGCCTGGAAGACGTATAAGTTCAACTAATTTGCCACCTATTAGGGCACAGAGGAAGATGATAGTAATGCCAAACAGGTTCCCTCCTGGGAGACATTCTTCTTCTGTGATAGACCAAACAACTCCAAACAGAACACCAGCCAAAAGTACTGCAAAAATACACATACAACTCACATTATACACCTTTGCAGAAATCATTTCAGAAAATGTACAAATTTTTTACAAGAAAACAGACCTTTGGTAACAAGAGATGCCCAGAGCCCACTTGGTGGACAGGGGCAAAATCTATGCAGTAAAGGGCAACAGACCACTGGTGGGTCTGTGTTGGTCCCAGCGTCAACCACTGGGTTACGGGGAATGAAGTAAGTGGTCTCCTCTGTGACATTTGGAGTTGAACAGCGCCGAACAACCACCTGGATCTGATTCACATTTAAATGCTGCGAACAGTAACAACCAAGTCTAAATCAGTGACTGGCCCTGGAATCTCAGGTGGCATAATATCTTAGTAACGACCATACCTGTTCAAAAATGATAACACATCACAATAGAGCTTACCTCGACATGATTGGCTGCAGAAGCGAGTTTCTCCAGTAGAGGGCTAGGTGCTGGGCTGGGGGCAGGACTGGGTGGTGCAGGTGCAGGCTCAGGGCTCGGGGGTTTAGCCTCATTCTCCTCCATGGCAATTAGCTACAGAATCTCAGGTCCACTCACTTCACTTCTCTCATTAGCCCTGTACATGAAGCCAGTGGGAGGAGTTGGCCATGGGGGGATGTGACTTCAGATAGTGTCCTGCCTTAACCTTTGTTCATTCAGACAGCAGACATTATCAAAAGAAAACATAGTGTTCAGCGGTTCCTACTATTGGAGGTATGCCAACATGTCCTTATGCTATGTGGAGACTCCTTTATATCCAGTGTTGACTTAATTCAGAGTTAGTTTTATCCTCCCCCTTTGGGTTAGTCCTTGTTTAGACTTCTGTAGTAATGGTGTAGTCCTATTTTAGATCTGGTTTAGCCCAAGTTTTGACCTGGTGTAGATCTGATGGTTCTCAGAGGACTAAACATTTTCTGGGGTGAATAGTTTGAGAACCACTGCTCTTGGTAATGGCACTGATTCAATCTTAGTTACATCAACAGTTAGTTACTGTGTTACATAGTTACATTGTCTCTTGTACATAGCTGTGACTATATAGTTTATTACTTTATTACTTATATTTCTATTTTATTTTGACTTGTACATATACATTTTTATTATTATGTCTCATTTGACACGTGTCTCTTGCTCTTTTTGCTATACCATCTATTTTTGTTACTCTATGTTATTACATTATATTGTGATGTTTGAGCGACTGTATCCAAATAATTTCCCTTGTGGATCAATAAAGTTTGTCTAAGTCTAAGTCTAACACACTATAGTAGCCAACTATTAATGTAAGAAAAATGTTGCATCAAATTATATAATTATTTGTTGTCATTGGCATGTTGTCATTGACATGTTGTCATAAATGATCTATTACCTCTTTGAGGACGTTACTACGATGTTTTGACAGTGGCTTATTACAACAGCCGTTTGTTAATCCAATTTTAACCGGACCGCACTAATCAATGCTTACAGCTCTGCCATATGGCACCGGTGCTAACGTTAGCTAAAGCGGGTTAAAATAGATGTTGGGAACAAGCCTGTGGTTAAAATGCCATATTTTGATGAATGGACCTACTTTACATGACGACAGGTCCATTTGAAACTCTAAATAAGGGCGTTGCCGTGAGTAAAATCAGCTGTATTGCACGTGTAGCCTGGTAGCATAATAAACTGTAGCTTGTTTACCAGGCGCACAGCCCGACCGCCTGTGTCCCGGAGAGGACCGGGCTTATTATTGAACAGTGACAAAACAGCGTAGGTTATTTACATTAAACTCACAGGTGATTGGCTGAAGCAGGATCTACCTTCTGCCATTGGTTTAGTGTAAAGTGTGTGCATTTCAAATCGTCTGAAAAGCCATTGTGTTAGCTAAACTCCCTGTTAGCCTTTAGAGAAATCCCATAGTTCCGAACAAAAGTGGTAAAAATAATAATAATAACCTCACCTCCGAACTTGAAGAACATTGTCGCTGGTGTCCGGCGCTCGCTGCCCGGCTGAGTTGTGGCTGAAAACCATCACCAGCTGGGCAATGGGAATAAGGCGGATTAGTGAAGACCAGGCACCGCGTTAACAAGTGTTTACAGAGAGGGGCTGTATTAAAACTTCAGCAGCTTCTTATTGTGTACATAACGTTAAACAATAGCACTAAACAACGGCAGTACAGATGGTTTTAAACAAACAATACAAAACAAAAGTATTTCATTTATTTATTTAAATTGAATGCATTTTATTTTTGACGAAGAACACAAAAGTTTTAGAGCAGACCTGGGCATTGTGCAGCTCCTGGGACACATACCAGCCCTTTAAGCCAATTTAGAATTACAAAATAAACATATTTTATCATTCTACCTCATGCATGGACTAAAGCTGCATTGCTTTTATTATAGGTGTTTTTAAATGACATTTTTTGTAAGGCAACCTCACTTTTTCATTGCTTTGTCATAACAAACTCTTACCAGTCATACCAGCTTGTCAAAACATTGCTTTTTACTGCTTTTTTATAAAGAAATACAATTAATATTATGCAGAACTGAGTTAAGCATTTTAGTCCAGCCCTCCACAACATTTTCTGTTTCTCATGTGGCCCCATGGAAAAAATAATTGCCCATCCCTGTTTAGAGCCAAGGCAAACCAGTGATTTCTTAAAGTCTCCATCCACCATCAATAATTTGTTCGGTTCCTGTCACATATGCAGACTGTAGAGACAAGAGTTTGGTCATTAATGAAAGAGGCCAGTGTGTTATGTGTATTACAATGCAAGTGTGTGTGTAGTGGATATTCATAGGCCTACTTAGTATTCAGTTTGTAATATAATTACATCACCTGCTCTGATTGGACAGAGCTCAGAGAATACGCTGATTTTTGCTTTAAAATGACTAAATTCAGAGTTGAACTGTTTAATCTATATAAAATACTCATCAAAATGCCACTAAAAATCAATTAAAAAGTGAGTAAGTAGTACTCCAAGTAGTATTTTTCATGTGTACTTTTAACTTTTACTTAAGTAACCTACATTTTTGGAAGCAGTATTTGTACTTGTAATTGAGTACATTTTTAAACATGTAACTGTACTTTTACTTGAGTACACATTTGCAGAACTCTTTCCATCACTGGGTGTTGGATAGTGCAACACAGTGGTCAATAACACAAAAATATGTCACCTCATCAGACGCCAAGTAGACACACAAGTATGCAACTTCCTCAGCTGTGCACATTCTGCCAGTTTTCTGTCTTGCCATAAAGTCCTTGTAAGCCTGTAAATACGTTATATATCTTTGAGTATTGTAGCTTTTAGAATAACTCATCAAACACCCAGTACCTGTTCAGGGTCTGGTTGAGCCTGGATCCTTCCCCTCAGTGATGGAGTGTCAACAGTACCTAAACAATAATTCAGGCATTTCAGTTATAGCACTTTGTAAGAGAGTCATTCTGAACTTAAAAGTGCTTTTTATTGTTAAAATCTCCTATCTGCATTCTTCTTAAAATGAGCAATGTTTTTCTAAGGGGAAGAGTTACACCTACCAGGACACACACAGTTGCAGCGTATGCCTTGCTCAATAAAGTCAGCAGCTATGGACTTGGTGAAGCCTATGACGGCGGCCTTAGAGGTACTATAGACACACCGGTTAACAACACCTGTGCTGAGGGAACATATGTCAGTCACACATAGACAACAGGGCAGTTATCTGAGATAAGAGGATTACAATGAGCATGCTCATACTTCTACAACTTAATGCAGCGGAACTCCAACATAAAACAAGACAATAATGACCTAGTGACCTTTTATGCTTGATGCCACTGATGCCATGTTAATGATGTTTCCTGACTTCTTTTCCAACATCTAAAAGAAAGAAACAGGACAGTTCACACAGGAATAAACTGGGACTATACACTGATCAGCGCATTGCTTCCTCTTACTTTTTGGGAAGTTTATAGTGTGATAATTAGAGTAACGCATAAATGTTAATTGCATATGGGCTACTTTTAGGTTCTCTCATAACCTCAGCACTTGATCTAGGTGGGTTCATAATGCCATGCCTCGCTGTTGTAATTTTCTCACTCTGTGTTGTCGGTTTTGTTATCTTGAGGCTTAGATTAGAGACTGGATTAGTTGGTGAACAGTCACCACTAATAATGTCTAACTGAAACAGGTAATCCAAGGAGGACAATGGATGGTAACTAATTAAAAGCATATGTCACTTCATCCTATTTCTAGTTAGTGTTATGTTAAACAGGGCTCGACCGATATATTGGTTGGCCAGTATTTTCAGCCTATATGGGGGTTGGCTTACTCTCTCTAGAATACATTTGCAATTTACAGATAGATTAATGCTGTAATATGTTGCACCGCATTAGTATTAATCAGCGGAGTAGTTTGTGTCTGTGATGCCCTAGTCCACATTTCAGTCTGCTGATCTGACCATTTATGGCAGTAACTGAGTGGCAGCATTGGATTTTAAAAATAAACTTTAACGCAGATCACACCAGAAGTGTGAAGAAAATAATACTAAATAGTACCTTGGGTAGAAAAGCTTTGCACATGAGATACATGCTTTTCACATTTACATCCATTGTAAAGTCCCAGTCAGCCTCTTCACAATCCAAAATGGAACCATGATGAACAAACCTGAGAATAGTAATCACAGGAAACTCAATAAATGATTATTATAATACAATAACAATAATAATAGCAATAATTATTATAAAAATATACACACCCAGCTACATTGAATAACACATCTACATGGTCATGTTCCTTTGCCAGGGCTTCAACTTGGTCTTTCTTTGTAACATCCACAATCTTGGTTCGAATCCCTTTAACAACATTTTAATTCAAATTAATAGTTTGAGCTGTAGGTTTTATTTTTCTTCCTCTCTCTTTTGTGGTTTGGGTAAAGGAGACGTGATGTATATATGTAATAGTATTATGCAGTATATAGGGCGAATGGGAAGCATGAGAAAATGAAACTTTGCCTTTAACGAAATAAATGCAATACTTTGATTATCCAGCAGATAGCACTATAACACCACTAGATACTGTACCTGGGATTCCATCCAGCTCTTTCAGTTTCTCTCCATTAATGTCTGTTGCTGTGACCTGGGCACCTTCCTTAGCAAAAGCCTGTCAAGTTGTGCAAGTGCAATAAATTATCACTGTAAATCACTGTTAAAACAAAGAGAGAAAAGAATAATTCTGCAAACACATTACAGACGCATCTAGCCAAGTAAGAGGAGCGTCAGGTGTTTCCTTTATTCCTCTTTTTCAAACAATGGTTTTATCAATACCTCAATCAATACTAACAAATTAGTTTTTTAAGTGCTATCTGACAGATACAAGATCTGGTAATTTTAGGCTCCATATGTAATATCAATAATAAATGAGTTGGTAGTAGCCTAATGTAATATTATACAAAATGATACTAAAACATTTACTATTGCAGAGGCACGTCCAATCCCCTGTGCTGCTGCTGACAACACAATTACTTTTCCATCTAGGCGGCCCATGGTCCCTGTCTCCTGGGAAGAAGGAGTAACAAATGAGCATTAAATCATGATTATCCTACATCATTTCCGATTGGGACATTAACAAATTGAGTAGAATAATTGCAACATTTTTATAGGCATTATAAACACTACAAAAGCCACATAAGACTCATGGTGGAGATGAACTAACAAGCAAAATGCAAGAAAATAAGGAAGTATGTAGGTTCATGAATGTCAGCACGTGGTATGAATAGCTGAGTAGACAAAGTTTAATCAATATGGCTGTTTATTGATCGAAACTGAAGTTACATAAGCAAGTGGTCCGGGGTCGTATGCTGCTAAAATGCTAACTTCCAGGCACAATATCAGAATTCATAGTGGTATTCTTTCATTTAAAAAGCAGTACATTTGGCAAACTAACTATATGTTTTGATTTAAGATAGTTAAATCAGCATGTCTTTGATAACTCACCAACACCGTCAAAATCTGTGGTGTAAAGAGCAGCACGTTGACGTGGTGTGCTGCGTGAACACGTGACCCTTTTCTGATGCTGTCATTGGTTATCGACCAGGAAGTACTTGACAACTTCTGTGAAGTTATATGTGTGAACTTAATGGCAATTTTGCATAACTAACTAACTAACTAACTAAATAAATAAATAAATCATGTATTTGTTATTTAACTTGTCTTTGTTATTATTTATCCTGTTTATGTTTCTTGGTTTTGCAAATTAACATTCATTTTACATAATTATTTGACGTATCCTTAAATAACCTTTGAGTAGGCAGCGGCAATATTCTGTCATATAATTTAATTATTCGCCTGAGGGTTGAACAAGGCTGTTCATGTCTGATCAGAGGTCAGTGTCCAGTTGCATTACACTGCATAACACACCCTGAACTCAATAAAAACATCCTGTTGTCATTGAAGTAACCTTTTTGTAAACAGCATAGGGGCTATAGCAGCACTTGTATTATTACAGTTACAGATTCTCCAACCTTTTTCATAGCTTTTCCTTCATTATTTTTTTAGTATTGCACTTTTGCTTTTTGCTCATTATTTCTGACTTGTTACAACCCAGCTCACCAGGGTGAGGGTGGTACAAACCAAAATGCAAAATAAACTGTACAGAACTTAACTAAGTAGACTGCAAAACAAGACTATTAAGTAAACAAAAATACAAGGGTCAAACATGACTACAAGTGTCTCACGCAGTCACAGCAAAACTAGAGACACATGAAATGAACAAAAAGCAGTGTGAGTGTCTCAAAATAAAGTCATAATCACAGAAATAAACCACAGAGTGACTGAATGACACCCGAGAGATACAGAACTTAATGGCATGCTGTTCAAGTGAAATCGTGCAGCCAAACAACACGGGCGATGTAGGGAGATAAAAGAAATAAAAAGCTAAGAAAGAAGAGGATGGTCATTTAACCCCAAAAAGTAATGAGAAGGAGTATATTGTTGTTATTCTTGTTATTTTAGTTACATTTCATTTGAAAATGTGTTTTACAAATAATAGCCAGATTGCACTTTTTTAGTGAACTAAGATTGGGTTCAGCTCAAGAATTCCAGTGAAAGTTGAAAGTGCTCTAACAAATGGCTGAGAAAACCATTAAAGAAGGGAAGATTTTTTAAGTGGTTTAAAGGTGAAGGAAAACACAGTCTTAATGGTCTGTCTTAGTCAGAGTTTAGTGCACTGAATAGAGAGTACGCTAACCCTCACCAATCTGGTAATGATAATAATAAAGTGTAGTATTTGTGCAGTCATAATTTCTGTCTTCTCTATGTGTTCAGGATTGCTACAGCACAGTTGTATGGGGCATTTGGTGTATTTTTATTCCAGATGCCCCGACTTCCTGATGTAGTTACTTCGGCAGTGCAGCATGTGCTTCAAGTAAGATTTTCAACCAGTTTTCTTGTGGTTGGGTGGAGGTGATGGCACTGATTGTCCAACTCTTGCCAGTTTATAAGTCAATATGATAATAAGAAACAGGGAAAGTTTTAAAGAAGAACAGTGATCATCATTCATTTTGATGTTTTAGCTCATGTTAAAAAAACAACTGTAGAACACAAAGGATCTGTTCATTTCTGCCCCAAAATACTGAATTAAATATGAAGCTGAACAATTAAATGTAATTGTTTTATATAAAATTAAATTCTAATTGATGCAAATATCAAGAAATTAGTTGGTATTAAATATAAAATGACACATCATATACTTTACACACTTAATGTTAGTTTTAATGCATGTAATTGGTAAAAAAAAAAAAAAAAAAAAAACAGCAATTAAGTAACTGGTATTAGCAAGAGTATGTTCCTCTGTACACACTCCTAATTTAATTTCAGAATAACATATTATTTCTATTATGTTATTGAACAAACCCCCCAATGATAATGATTTTTTTCCAAAAATAAAAACTTGAAATGCATTGTTCCAAATTATTACGCACAACAGAGTTTCAAACCATGTTATTTGTTGTAAAGAACTGAAAATGGTCATTTGTTTATTTTTCAATTAGAAGCATTAGCATTTTACTGAATTCAAAAGCTATTTCAATCAAAACATCTTAACAGGTCAAGTTACATTTTAACATAGGACCCCTTATTTGACAGGAGCTTCACAATTCTTGCATCCATTGAACTTGTGAGTTTGTGGAGAGTTTCTCCTTGAATTTTGCAGGATGTCAGAATAGCCTCCCAGAGCTGCTGTTTGGATGTGAACTGCCTCCCGCCCTCATAGATCTTTCGCTTGAGGAGCTCCAAAGGTTCTCAATAGGGTTGAGGTCAGGGGAGGATGGGCCACACCATGAGTTTCTCTTCTTTTATGCCCATAGCAGCCAGTGATGCAGAGGTATTCATGCAGCATGAGATGGAGCATTGTCATGCATGAAGATGATTTTGCTACGGAAAGCACGGTTCTTCTTTTTGTACCATGGAAGAAAGTGGTCAGTCAGAACTCCACATACTTTACAGAGGTCATTTTCAGACCTTCAGGGACCCTAAAGGAGTTGACCAGCTCTCCCCATGATTCTGGCCCAAAACATGACTCTGTCACCTCCTTGCTGATGTCGCAGCCATGTTGGGACATTGTGGCCGTCCATCAACCATCCACCACTCCATCCATCTGGACCATCCAGAGTTGCACGGCACTCATCAGTGAATAAGACTGTTTGAAAATGAGTCTTCATGTATTTCTGGGCCCACAGGAGCCGTTTCTGCTTGTGAGCCTTGTTTAAGGGTGGCTGAATAGAAGGTTTATGCATAACTGCAAAGCCTCTGGAAGATCCTACACCTTGATGTTCACAGGACTCCAGAGGCATCAGCAACTTCAAATACCTGTTTGCTGCTTTGTAATGGCATTTTAGCAGCTGCTTTCTTAACCTGATGTATTTGTCAAGCAGAAACCTTCCTCATTGTGCCTTTATCTGCACGAATCCGTGTGTGCTCTGAATTAGCTACAAATCTCTTAATAGTATGACAATCACGCTTATGTTTTTGTGAAATATCTAAGGTTTTCATACCTTGTCCAAGTTATTCAACTATTTCACCCTTTTTGGCACTAGAGAGATCCTTTTTCTTTCCCATATTGCTTGAAAATGATCTTCTGCTTAATAATGTGGAACATCCTTCTTAAGTAGTTTTTCCTTTAATTGGACTTATTATATTATTGGACTGGTTCTGAGATTGATTTCACTGACCCAGTGAGCCCCGAGACACAATACCATCCATGAGTTTCACTGGAACCTTTACCTTTATGACACTTAAACACAATTTGCATAATAATTTGGAACGCAGTGTAATGTCAATATAAGCAAAGTATCAGAAATGGCCCTTATCTTTTTCAACTATTGTAATCTCTGAATGGACCTTTCCTCTAATCAGATAAAGGAGTTGCACTGACATTATATATTCAGCCTGGAGTAGCACTTCTCCTCTGAATGACTATAGAAGATGCCAACACTTGTATTATGCATGCTAGTGGCAGTGGATAATCTCAGCTCTGACTTAATAATGAATAAAGTTGACTATCAGTGTTAAGGCGTCACCCAGAGGAGTGTTTGTCTATACTGGGAAACTGTCATGCATAGTGATGTCCATCTGAGCTGTTACTGCAGTGTAACAGTCCATTCTCATACAAAATGCATGAAGTGATATTTACAGACTTTGTTTATTATTCCCAACAATCATTTGTAATCATAGTCATACCTCATCATTGTTGTTAGTGCTGTACCTTAAAAGAGCACTGTGTAACTTCTATGGTGGAGATGTTGTTTCATGGAGATGTTATTTCTTTCCCTGGAATGTTCCACAGAAGGGCATTAAACATTTGTTCAATTACAGGTGCTTTATATCTCAAAATTACCTTAAAAAAAAAAGACTTGCTTCTTTATAGATCTGATCATTAATCTCCATTGTGATTACCAAGTTTATTTCCATACTGTGAAATAATCAATTCAAAACTGTAATATCTCCTCGGAGACAAGCTGGTGATGGAACCTCCACCAGGAAAGTTGCACAGTTCACCTTTAAACAGACCTCACATGTCAAGAAATAATTGAAAGTCATGGGGTAAAAAAAACTCTCATATTATCAAATTTAATTATTCAACAAACTATTGATCCCTGTAAGAAGTTCACCTTCATTTTGCCCATCCGTCAGGAGCAGCAGTCAACATACAGCACTCAGGACCCATCTCCAGACCTCCATGTACACAACAGAGATAACTTATAAGTGAATTGTCATCCATAGTGAGACATTCTTTTAACAGTGACAATAGGTCTTTGGACAGGCAGTAGAAAATAAATCCAAGTGCAGTGTGTTGTCAGCTTTCAGACCTTTCAACAAACTTTTAGCCAAGTGTTTTTCAATATGGAAAAGTGCATAGTGTAATAACTGGAAATATTATGTCATCTTCTTTTTCCATATCTCGTTCGTGTCGTCAAGGGTGCCTGTTAAGTCCTTTTCTTTTTGCCTTGTCCTTAGAACTCTTAGCTCAGAAAATAAGACAAAATAATTTTATCAATCCTTGTGATGGGGTTTTAATCCTGTGTAATGACAATGGCGTAGTCAGAAGGATGTTTTTGATTATTTAATCCCAAAAAAGAAAAGTTTGAAGAGTGCTTCTTTTTATCCACCAAGGCTCCTCCCCCAAGCCAGTTAGTATTTTTGTGTTAATTGTGTTATTTTTGTGTTAATTTGTGTTAACAGAAATATACTAAATATCACAAAATGTAATTGCTTCTTCAAACTATACAAACATTTGAAACCAGGTAACACTTGATTTACAAAGATGGGATAATTTCAACTACTACTACTACTACTACTTTACAAACTCGAATTTCTATAATTAAAACAGAATAAACAGATATATTGCCACGCATTAATTTTTACTCCCCAGTGCTTCCCCTCTCTCCACCACCCTTCACTCTCTGATTTCAGAATATTTATGGAAAGGGAAAAGGCCACGTGTCTCATTGGAAACTTTACAACGGCATAAAAGTTCAGGTGGCCTTTCAGTGCCTTATTTCAAATACTGTTGTTTTACGTCCACTTTCTTCATGGTTTTGCCCAACAAGGGAATCTTCATGGAAATGTATAGAAGAAAACTTAGTTCATCCTCACAGACTAAGGGACCTGATTTGCTCTTCTATTCCACTTAAACAAGCCAAGACTCGTTTTGGCCCAATAATTACTAATCTTCTATCAATCTGGCGTAACGTGGAAAAAGAATAAAAAACAATACAAAAATGGCATAAAGATAATCCACTTTTTCATAACTATTCATTACTCTCTGGTGCTAAACCATTTGCATTCTCACAGTGGGAAGAGAAAGGGATACATGTACTAGGAGACATGTTTGGCGATTCTGGGCTTCTCTCCTTTAGCGATCTATGCGTCACCTTTAACCTGTCGGCATCTTCTTTTTTTGTGTACCTCCAGTTGAGATCCTCCATGAAAGCTTATGGGCTTCCCTGGAATGAACCTCTTACCACAGACAAATTACACAATATATTAAATAGAAAAACCAAAAAGAGCTTTGTTTCACAAATATAAAATATATTATTAATTGCAAATTATAAATCATTGAAAATTGAAAACATGTGGAGTAAGGATTTGGATGCAGCATTGGAGAATGACAACTGGAAAGGAATATGGAACACAATTACCTATTCATCAAAAAATCCAAACCATCAGATACTGCATTTTAACTTTTTACACAGAACTTATTTGACACCCAAAAAGAGGTATCTGATGAAACTCGCCCCTTCACCAATATGCGACAAATGCTCGGAGAATGCCATTGGTACTTTTATCTACATGTTTTGGGACTGTAAAGACGTCAACATGTTTTGGAAAACTGTACATTCTTACCTAACAAAAATTCTAGATAAAGAATTTTGTTTTTCACCACTTACTTTATTAATCAATGATTTTTCAAATTTAAAAAATTGGTCTACTCTTCATAAAAAGATGCTGCTGTCAGGTTTAACAGCAGAGAAAAAATTGCTGGCCCTTTGCTGGCAAAGATCCAGAAATTTGTCATAGTCACTGGATCAACACCTTTCGTTTTCGTCACCTGCTTTCCATGGAGATGTTATTGTTGTGTCTGGAATGTTCCACAGTATGATATTAAACATATCTATCTCAATGGAAACAAACAGGTGATGCTGCTAGGACAAGTTACAGGTCAGATCTGTGAAGCGGGGCCCACTACAGGACGTGGCGCCATCAGGTCACCCTCATGAAGTCTGTTTCTGACCCTACAGAATGACCTGGAGGTCATACGGCACAGGCAGTGCTCAGCCTGTTCCTCCTGGCACAAAGGAGCAGATATGGGTCCTGCTGATGGGTTGAGGATCTTCTACAGCCCTGTCCAGCTCTCCTAGAGTAACTGCCTCCTGTCTCCTGAAATATCCTCCATGTTCTGGAGACACATTAAATCTCCTTGCAATGGCACGTCTGGATGTGCCCTGATGTGCCATCCTGGAGAGGTTATCCTTCTATATTTTTGAGTAGTATATTTACAGATGTGTTTTGAAAAAATATAGTGAAGCTAAAGAATTGGTTTAGATCTTTTGTGCTGCACACTGCTCTCTTGACTCACAGTCTCAGGCTCACAGTGGTGCAATCAGATTTCATAATGTTCACAAATATTACACAAAAGGGCTGTATTTACACAACAATAAAGGAAAACAGAGAAAGTACAGAAAAGAGGGCCAGTGACGTCTTGAATGCAGGAGAATAAAAATAACATCCATGAGTCACGCTGAATACGACTTTGAAATGGGGAAACATTTATTAAAAGTTTTGAACAATCATAGTTGGTACTAGTTGTGCTAAACCAACTTTTCACAGCTTATAACCATGCTATCATTCTTTTTCCTTCTTATTTGTTTTATTCTTATTTTTGTTTTGTTTTTTTCCACGCAAATTTGATTTAGAGTGATTCATGCATGTTTAAGTAATTTGTATTCAAGACGTCATTGCTAAAATCTACCCCCACCACCATGGGTACATGTCTACTATTTAAATTCCAATTTTATTTAGGATACATAGGATACACATTTGGGCACACATGAGAACAAGTAGCTAGTGTGATCTACTATCTATCTATAGGAGAGGCCAACAGCATGTGGCACTTTGTTGAGATGAGGGGCAGGTGGGAATCGGCTCAGCAATTTTCTAACCCAGACACCAGCAAACTTGTTTCTTTTGTTAAAGGGCCGATATTATCCTATTCTTGGATCTATGTTATAATGCTGTTTCAAAAACATACCTGGAGTTTTACTTTGTTTCCCTCACACATTTTTAACACACAGACCCTGCATATTTGGGCTGAGTTCTTCTCTCAAATGGAAAACCTTGTGATGTCATGTGATAATACAGGAATTGCTCCACTGTGTTTTTAGACTCCATACCATAGACTGTATAAAGAAGTGGACTAAGCAAGTGTGATGTGACCCATTGTGTTAGGCTCCACTCAAAGGAATCTCGCGATGCAGCAGTTACAGGGGCGAATTTGGAGCCAGGCTCTTTATTATGAATAGGATTTTTTGAACGGACAAAATAGCGAAAAAAATCACAAGGATCATGTAGCGCAGGTTAATATGAACATTTTAAAACCAAAATAACAAAGCTCGCAAAAGTAGTTACAGAAAGAGGGGCGACAATGTTTTAATGTAAGTCAATGAGAGCCAGGGTCAGAAGGAGCCAGAAGAACTCGCATGCGAACGTCCTATTTGGAACGTGGCGACTAGTGCATTTATATATACAGTCTATGCTCCATACACCTTCACTAGAATCATTTAGATGATTTCAGCCCTGAATTTGACCATCTCTACTAGACAAAAGGTAAAAGGTAGCTGGAACTTGAACTTAAACTTGAACAGAGCTTTGGAGATGTAGACAATCTAATAATCCAGGATTACTCAAACATGTGAATGAAACAAAACACAACTCCGGGTATGTTTTTGATGAGGTAATAACATTTTAACATGGCTTAAAGCTCACAAAAATCGATTTTGTGTAATACAGGACCTTTAAGTTGTTTTAGATCATTATTGCAATTTATAATGTCCAAAAATAATGATTCATGGGTGTGACAAAAACACAAACTACTGTATCTATGTGAGTCTGGTGAAATGATTCAGGCCTTGAGCTCCCTCTGAGAACAACAGCTTGTCCATCCACTCCACACACCCGTCTCTCCATCTTTCCCCTGGCCTGACCTTCCTTGTGGCCACTGGTACCATATTGTGCACGACCATCCCTGCTCATCATTGAAAACGACAGGCTGGAAGAACACTTTTCTACTTCTTCAGCAAGCAAGTTGGAGAAGGCCAGAGGGGTCACCAGGAAGTTAAACTTTGTGACGTGGGAATTCATAAAGTTGCTCTCAAAAAGACACTTGGAGGGGAAAGACTGGAGAGCGACTGAGCCAGCCCTTCAAACGACCTTTAGAAAATAAAGATAAAATGGACAGATGAGTGCAAGTTAAGACAAGATCATAACATTCTATGAGGACAACAAATACGATTTTTATTGAAACACTGGTTTTGTGGACATAGATTTATGTAGCTAGCATAATGAGCCCATGTTATAAATAATTTACTGAAAGGTCCTCTATTATACAAAATTGACTCTTGTGAACTTTAAGCCATGTTATAATATTGGTACTGCATCAAAAACATACCTGGAGTCGTGTTTTGTTTCATTCACGCATGTTTGAGTAAATCTGAATTAATGCTCTGTTACACCTTGAAATGTCATGTAGTGGTAGTTTACAAGTTAAACGGCTACTTTTTCCCTTTAGTTCTGTAAGTATTGGCAATTCAAGGGCTGAAATCATCCAAATGATTCTAGTGAAGGTGTATGGAGTTTAAAAACACAGTGGAGCACTTCCTGTATTATCACATGACATCACAAGTTTAAACACAGTGTTTTCTGTTTGAGAGAAGAACTCGGCCTAAATATGCAGGATTTGTGTGAAACATGTGGGAATGAAACAAAACAGAACTCCTGGTACAGTTTGTTTTTGATGTGGAAACAACATAACAAATCAGAAAATAGAGTAATATAGGCCCTTTAAGCACATATAGATTTTTCTTATGGATTATATAATTCTAGCTCTGATCTCTGACTGGTTAAAGGATGAGTTAACTGCAGCGGACAATGTTTTGAACTAGAGCTTTTGTATTATCATAGCAACAATCCATTGGAGCATTGGGTTAAGTATGCACCCTGCAACCAGAAGGAAAACAATTAAGAGATAAGATAAGATAAGATAATCCTTTATTCGTCCCACAGTGGGGAAATTTCAATGTCACAACGCAAGTTTCAGAAAAAGTAGGAAAACAAGAGCACACATCAAAAACAAGATAAATAATAATAAGTATTTACAATCACAATATTGTGTACAGTGCAGTGATGGACAGTGGTGGTTAAATAAATAAATAAGTAGCAGGTAGTGACTTTAAATAGTAATGCACATTGTTATTATTGTTATTATTACTATGGCGATGACACATGACTAGCATTGTTCATTATACAGTCTGACAGCAGCAGGAAGGAAAGACCTGCGAAATCTCTCCTTTACATTTTAGAAACCACTCTGATTGAGGCAAGAGCCATGTTTCTGACAGCGATCAGTGATGGCACTGGTCAAAGAACAGGAAGCTGAAAGATGAAGAACTATATATATTAGATGTATGTAGCTAGAAGACCCAAGTTTTGTCATTGTCAAATTATAATTCTATGTGGAGAATATATGGCTTTGACGTGTCAGAAATCACTGAAACAGAAATAATGTAATTTTCTCATACCGGTGGACCTGAGTGTTTCAGAATGGCATTTAAATGCACTGACATTTAGACATACTTCCCCAGTGCTGCTCTGACAGAAGCTCTATCAGAGGAAATGGCCTGCGTCATGTAACACAATCACCACAAGCATGCTGTAATTATTACTGAGTGTAAAATATTTTAAAATTGATTTTGGAGGAAACATTTAAAATTATACACTTATACACTATTTATTTATTTATTATAAATAATATATAATATGGACATAGCACTTTGTTGATTATATTGTTGATCATGACTAGGGGACTGGGTGAGCATTTCTTGTGCTGTACTAATCTGGTTCAAGTCCTATATAGAAGACAGGAAGTACTTTGTTGAAATTGGAAACTCTGGGTGTTTCCCAGTTGTCAGGATCCTCGGCTCCTGAACCACTTCGGACAGATCAATGCACCACAACTTCACTTTCAGCCTTATTTATGTATACTAATTATTAGCCTAAATAACTCAATAACAGATGATTCACTCAGCCTTTATTATTCACATGTTTTAAGGCATGTTGACACATAAAAACACCTCTGAACACTTTATATTTGTAGAAGAATTGATGTTTATCAAAACTCTAAGGTTCATCATGTTTGATTTGGTCACATGACATGGCGCAGTTGCTCCCTCCGGAGCCTGTTCCAGGTGTGCTCCCAGGAGCTGTGAGCAGGACATTTGGCTCTTTTTCAGAGGAGCCGACTCTAGAGGAAGGATCCTGGGAATTGGAAACACCGCGTGTCTCAGATCACATGGCTGTTACCTGTGGGGTGCCCCAAGGATCAATTCTGGGGCCCTTTGTGTTCAGTTCCAAATAAACCTGCCTTGCCTTGTCATTGGATTAGATGAGATGTATTAGTTCAAGTGTTTATAGCATAAGTGCTAATTTTCAACACCTGTCCATAGGGGCTTTTCCAAAAGGAATATTCAGATTTGTACACAAAAGTAAACAGTTACATAAGACAAATGCAGGGCACATTTCAATCATGACGTGAGCAGCTCTGGCCTGACATCAACCACCGTTTCAGTAGCTGAATTAAAGACACGTACGTTTCCAAATAATGCATACCCAGTACCAAGTATTTATTTGTATTTTTGTATTTATTTTGACCTCCATTAGCTGTGCTTCCACACAGCTATTCTTCCTGGAGTCATTGACCTATGGTGCATGGGGAAAACCGGAGTGCCTGGAGGAAACCCACCCAGACACAGAGAGAACATGCAAACTCCACACAGAAATGCCTGGGCACTCTGGGGATCAAACCTGGAACCTTCTTGCTGTGAAGCATGAGTGCTAGCCACTCAGCAAGTAAATAACAGTTTGCTCCTAACATGTCATAAATCTTGGGATGAAATATTATCATTATTTATGTTTTTATTTGTTTGTATTGTGATTTTAATGACTTAATCTGTAAAGCACTTTGAATTACTTGTGTACAAATTGCGCTATACAAATAAACTTCTCTTGCCTTCCCTTTGTATTGAAACATGGTGCATAAAAAGTGGCATGGTCGTAAAGTGGTGACATGAGTAATATTAATTATATTATGAGTAATATTAAATTTCACCAATTTAAATTATGATGGTACATAGTCATAACAAATCTAATATGATTGCTATCTATAGATACCAACAAACGCAACATATGACTCCTAACAACACATATGAGAAAGTAACAGATTTACACATCTATTTTTGAAAGTACTACATCAAAACACCAGGGCCAGGGCTCATCATAGTTGCATTAGGACTAATCTGAACTGTACTGAGAGGGGAGGGCAGTGACAGCCAGTGTTGGGGAGTAATTACATGTACAGAAAATCAATATTCTGAATACTAATTTTTCATTAACTGTACTCCGGTACATTTATTTTTTCATTTGGTGGTATTTAGAATACAATTACTTTTCTAAAATCAAAGGAATACGTGGTGATAATTGATGATGGAATTTGTGTGAATATTAGTGAGAAAAGCAAACAGCTCTCATAATCTGTGTCCTTGTGATTTTCCTTCTCTAAATAGACATAAGTTAAAGCAAAACCAAAAAGGCGAGCTGTTTGTAATTATATATCATGTTTTTACATTATAATTTACATGCAACTTGGTGTAAAAATATTCTAAGTATTCAGAATACAGTACTTTGAATGAACCATATATCAGAATACATTACACGATATATTATAATTTGGGTATTCAGTCTTCTGTAACTAAATATATTTTCGAAGTATTCTTCCCATCGCTGGTGACAGTACACGATACTGTAGCGGCAGTAGCTCAGTTGGTAAGAGTGTGTGTCCCCAGATCTGAAGGTTGGTGGTTCAAATCTTGCTCTTGACATAAAAAACATCATTGGGCAAGACACTTAACCCACCTTGCCCCCTAGTGTCTGCGTACACTGGTGTATGAGTGAATGGGCGAGTGGTTTCTTGTTTTAGAGTGCTTTGAGTGCCTTGAGGGTGGAAAAGTGCTGTATAAAAATATGACCATTTACTATTTTGTAGGTAGTTGCTGGAGCGGTTTCTGTTTGACAAACACACTATTAACACATTTTGAAGATGGAACTACACCTACTGATGCACTAAAGGATATTTTGGGAACACCGGAATAAGTGTCAATAAACTATTGTCAGACTGTTTCTATATACTCACATTTTACCAGCTAATCATCAAGAAGTAACATAGCTGTTTTCTAAAGGAAGTAAAAAATTCTGTGCCCAAAAATTATAATAAGCTAGTATACAGGCTTGATCTTACAAACTTGATCTTATTTTACAAAACAGTAATGAAATAGCAAATACATTTCTCCCTCGTGAGACTCAATGTCTAATCTACCACATACTTAAAGCGACACCCAGTTGGAAAATAAACCCTACTTTTCTTCTCACATTATTTTAGCATATGCCTCCGGGAAATGATTCTAAGGACATTAAGTTTTAAAGCTTTGGAGTGAAATAATAATTTATGATGCTGTAAAATGTATGTAAAAAATAAACTACACAGTCACTAACCATCTTAATACTTCAATAGAGAAGCATATCTTGACAAATATGACTTATCCTTAGAATTAGCAGTTACCAGTTACTTCACATTTTGGCTACTTCCTGTAGCCTTCCTCAGAAGCATCACATGATGGTGTAGTGACGTGTATTGAAGGCTGCTTTACTTGGTTACTCCCCCTACTGTCTGACACCTTCTCCAGGACTGAATCCCATGTGAATGATAATGTGTGTGAAAAGGTGTGTGCGCGATTTATAGTTCCAAATTATTGTGCCAGTGAGTTTGCCAAATGTGTCCAATTAAAGGAAAAATGACTTAAGGAGAGTCCACATTATTAAGCAGAGCACCATTTTCAAGCAATATGGGAAAGAGAAAGGATCGCTCTAGTGCTGAAAAGCGTGAAATAGTTAAATACCTTGGACAAGGTATGAAAACCTTATGATATTTCACGAAAACTTAAGCTTTGTGGCCATACCAGCTTGTCAAAGCCTGATCCCGTCAGATCTCAGAAGCCGAGCAAGGCCGGGCCTGGTTAGTACTTGGATGGGAGACCACTGGGAATTCCAGGTGCCACAGTGCGCAGTGGGTGCCAGTAGCAAAAACTGTCGTTGTACCCTTAGGCAAGACACTTCACCCACATTGCCTAGTATGAAAGTGGAGTGTGCACGAGTGTTGGTGGTGAGCTGCCCCAGGGCAGCTGTGGCTACAATAGTAGCTTACCACCACCAAGTGTGGAGTGAATGAATAATGATGAGAATAATAAGCACTTTGCGTGTCTTGAAAAGGTGCTATATAAATAGAATAATTAATTTAATTAAAGCGTGATCATCATACTAGATTTGTATAGATTTGTAGCTGATTCAGAGCACACACGGATTCGTGCAGATAAAGGCACAATGAGGAAGGTTTCTGCCAGACAAATACATCAGGTTAAGAGAGCAGCTGTAAAATGCCTTTACAAAGGAGCAAATAGGTATTTGAAGCTGCTGGTGCCTCTGGAATCCCGCAAACATCAAGGTGTAGGATCCTCCAGAGGCTTTGCAGTTATGCATAAACCTTCTATTCGGCCACCCTTAAGCGATGCTCATAAACAGAAATGGCTCCCGCGGGCCCATAAATACATGAAGACTCATTTTCAAACAGTCTTATTCACTGATGAGTGCCATGCAACCCTGGATGGCCCAGATGGATGGAGTGGTGGATGGTTGGTGTCCCAACAAGGCTGTGACGTCAGCAAGGAGGTGGCGGAGTCATGTTTTGGGTCCCCTCTACACATATTTTTCTCAGAACATGAACGTCATTTTTTCATGTTGATGAAATTTTATCAAATCATGTTGAATATGCGTATTTATTATGTTACCTTATCATAAAAATTTGCCTTCTTTATGGATTTATTTTTATGTATAATTAATTCTGTGTACACAGTTATTTTAAAATGTATTTCATTTGAGGGTTTAAAGTAAAATAATACACATGCACTCTTTAGGTTTCCATAGTTCTGCATTGTCATAAACAGAATAAAACACAGTTTTATACATGAACCACTGTAATCTTCCCCTTTTTCTGTATTGAGACGGTCCAGTGACAGTGACCGCCTGCAGTTTATTTTATATACAGTTTAAAACAATCTCAGCTCTCAGATTGTTATTCCACTCCAAAGCTCCAAAACTTAAAATCCATAAAATCCTCTCCTGGAGATGAAAAAATAATGTCAGAATAAAATTAAGTTTCGGTTGGTTCTTGTTCTGGGTATCACTCAAAAGTAGATTAGAACCTGAACCTATACCTGCCATGCTATAATTATTTTTTTTCTACTAAATATTAGAAGTTCAGTTCAGGTCCAAGTCTAGTTTGATTTAAAGGTCCTGTATTACACAAGACAGACTCCTGTGAGCCTGAGGCATGTTAAAATGTAATATCCCCCTCAAAAACATACCCGGAGTTGTGTTTTGTTTCATTCACACATGTTTGAGTAATCCTTTGTTATTGGTCTGTCTACATCTCCAAAACTCAAAATGCTCTGTTCCACCTTGTGATGTCATGAAACAGTAGTTTTCAAATTAACTACAACCTTTTACCTTTTGTTTAGTACAGACTGGAAATTCCAGGGCTGAAATCATCCAAATGATTCTAGTGAAAGTGTATGGAGTTTAAAAACACAGTGGAGCACTTCTTGTATTATCAATGGAATAGAGTGTTTTCCGTTAGAGAGAAAAATTCGGAGTAAATATTTACGATTTAAGTTTTAAACGTGTGAATGAACAGCAAACTATTGCAAGAAACAGTTGAAATCATATCTTTTATTGTGTCAAAGTGTTATCCATTGACACTCTCTTTCTCAATCGCTTACTTTGCAGTAGATTTAGGACATATTTTTGACCAAACAGCAAATGAACAGGGCAGCCAGATAATGGAGATGTGAAATGTTTGAGGAACGTGCATTTTGGCATATGAAACAGTCCTCACAAAGGGCCTATATTAGTCTATTTTCTGATCTAGGTTATAATGTTGTTTCATTATCCAAGCTAGCTGCGAAATGTATTCGATCAAATAAACTTTTGTCCAGCTGACAAATTGAATTTCTCCTTTTGCAATCATTCTAGCATGGCTTAAAGCTCACAAGGGTCAATTGTGCATAATATAGGACCTTTAAAAATTAAGCAAATACTTTTAGAAATTCTGTTTATACCTGTTTTGAACCCTTATTCATCACCGAAGAAGAAGTAATAAAATGTGCGCTTAGAATATTAAGTGGTTTAATGGTCGCTGGAGAATGTGTTTCTTTTTGTCTCTCTGCACTTCAAAGAAAATGGACAGAATGGAGCCATTATTCCCGTCCCCCGCTGTTTACTGTAGGAGCTGTTCTAAAAATGACCAACCTGCCACGAGTCTGACACTGTCCAAGCAGGAGGACACCTCAGCCCGAACCCTTCATCTAGCTGTCTGCATATGAAAAGTATAGATTTTGACCTTGTTTGTTGAAACAAAATCTATACTTTTTTAGTAGATTTATTGAAGATTTACTTGGTAGGTATGGTATTACATGTTCATCTTGAATTTCTCCAGTCACAACATCAGAAAAAGATAAAACATTCCCATTAAAGAGACCACATTACCTCATTTTCTTATCTACGTTATAATGTTGTTTCCTCATCAAAATCATGTCTGGAGTTGTGTTTTGTTTTATTCACACATGCACACACACGAAACAAAACTATGGGTGTGTTTTGGGTGTGAGGTAACAACATTATAACATGGCCTAAAGCTCACTAAGAGCCGGTTTTTGCTACTATAGAACCTTTAATGCTGGTGCAATACACATCCCTATTATAAAACTCATTAGACAATTTATTACAAAATTTATATAGCTAAAATTTAATTTAAATAGCTAAAAATATAAATAAATATTTGATTGAAAAATACTTTTATTTTATAATTCCATTGTACTTATGTAAATATAAGGTCATGTTACTTTTACAACGTGAGACACAGAGCACATTGATTTGTGTTGTGTGAAGAGGCAGAAAACACAAAAACGCTTGTTATAAAAGAACCGAGAACTGTAATTAAGAAGTTGCAGAAAAACTAAAATTACATGAATCTTCTTGTTCATTTCAGGGGTGCAACACTAACATTAGAAATACAAAAAGTAAAAATAAACCAGAACATTTTAACATTCTATGTAATAATCAAACAGTTTCTTGTTTGGCCCACAATATGACATTTATACTCCTAACAGGACAATAGATCTGTTTTCTAAGAAATGTCATTTTTTATTTTCTCTCTCTTTTCTTTTCAATTTTGCTGTTTTGTCTGGCAATCTGTGCTGATGTGGCGAGCACTATAAATACTTTTCGATAAAAATGTACAAGTTTGTGAGCGTGAGAGGCAGCAATCTGCATTTTACTAGCTAAGCTCTCATCTGTTTTGTTTGTGTGCCTGGTTTAAGTTATTTACTGATTTAATAAGATAATTATGTAATCTAGACTTCAAACTGCACATAATCACTGTCTTATCACTCCAGTTAGTGATAGGAAATGCTTAACAAACAGTGAAACAAACATAAAGCTGTTTTTCAATCTTATGTTGAGTTTTGACACTACAACTCGATGTAAAAGTATTCTAAGTATTCATAATACAGTACTCTGATAGGACCATGTAACAGAACATGTTACAAAATACATTTTAATGCAGGTATCCAGTATTCTGAATAACTAAATACATTTTCAAAGTATTCTTCCCATCGCTGACTACATGACATCACAAGGTGGAAAAGAACATTTTCAGCTCTGGAGACAGACTAATAATGAAAGATTACTCAAACATGTGTGAATGAAACAAAACACAACTACGGCTATGTTTTTGATGAGGTAACAACATTCTGACATTCGCTAAAGCTCACATGAATAAATTTTGTGTAATTTAGGACCTTTAATGTACTATGCCATTGCTTTACAAAGACCCTGCAGCACAGTTTTCACATAACAAGGGCAGAATCTCTGTCTCCCACTGCAGATGGTGTGAGAGGAGGAGAAGCTTTGCTGGCCTAATAGTGTATGCTAAATACTGCAGCAAGCCACTTGATGCCTCAAAAAAAACAATACCACAAAATCTTCTGGGAACATAATTTTTACATGTGTGTGCAAACTTCTAAACTATTTCTCTTTTTTTAGTTAAACAGTTTATCAGTTTTATGTAGAAAGTCAAATAGTGTGACCTTGCCAAAACTGATTCCAGTACATTTCACAATTTATAACCGTACAGTTCTAATAGGAGCCGAATCTTTTGGACCCGTTAAATTCAAAGAACTATTCAAAAGTCCGGCTCTTTTTATATTTGTTTAACAGAAGCCAAAGAGAGAACTCATTTTATCTACAAACTAATCACAGAAAGAGAAATGACCAAGGCGAAGATCTGTTTAAAACTGAGACGGGAATGTGTTTACCCTACAGAATGATGGTCTAAATAAAATGTTGCTCAACAACAATAATGATTTAAAAAACGAACTGTTATTAAGATGTCAAGTGCTTTATTTTGAGCACAAAGCTGTCACTCGTGCTTTTGTTTCTGTGCTGATTCTTGTGTCGGATTAGAGTTAATCAGTATAAAAATGCATACACATTGTTTTTTTCTTTTCTTTTTTTATGAGATCTGGTTCCAAACGTTCACATATCCATGGAGATGTTATGGCTTTGTCTGGATTGCACTAAAGCGTGGAAAACTTCTCCATGGAGACAAGCAGGGGGCACAAGAAAGTCAAGTTAGATCAGATCAGTGGAGAGACGTAAGAATCCATGTATTTTAGAGTAATAAAAACACCCATAGTAAATATATCTAAGATAGATAAATTGCCCCACTGTTGAACATTCTAAAGAAAGCAATATCTCCATCAACATACATATGGCAAGCCCCTACCAGAAAAGTTACGTAGTGCATTTTTACACTAAGGGTCCTGTATTACACAAAATTGACTCTTGTGTTCCCTCATCAAAAACATACCTGTTTTGTTTAATTCACACATGTTTGAGTAGCCCTTTATTATTAGTTTGTCTATATCTCCAGAGCTCAAAATGCTCTGTTCCACCCTGTGATGTCATGAAGTGGTAGTTAATAACTACCTCTTACCTTTAGTTCAATAGAGATTAGCAATTCCAGGGATGAAATCATCCAAATGATTGATGATGAAACTCCCTGCATAACCACACGACATCACAAGGAAATCAGAACTCCAGGTATGTTTATGATGAGGAAATCGCATTCTCACATAGATCAGAAAGTAGTGTAATATGGACCCTTTAAGTTCCTCTGAAGGCCAATATCCCAATTCAAAAGCCTTCAGTAAATCCTTTATCGCCTAATGCTCTCTGTTCCTCTCCAGTCCCATTAAAGCAGTTCCACTGTGTGCTCTGGCTGAATTCAATACAAATCCCCACAGGAGACAGAACAATAGACCTGGAAGTATTCTGCAGAGTTGGAGAAGTTTCACCTCGTCTCTGGATGACCAAACTGAGAACAGCACCAGTAAAAGGGACATTGGGCAGAGCTGATTCGTAAGGCGAGTTATGTGATCGGCTATGAGCTGGAGGCATTTGTCACAGTGAGGGACAGGAGGACACTGGACAAACTGCTCTCCATCATGGACACTCCTGCTCACCCACTGCACCAGACTATAGAGGGACAGAGGAGATAATACTCCCTACAACTGTACAACTCACCCACTGCACCAGACTATAGAGGGACAGAGGAGCTCATTCTCCAACAGGCTCCTACAGCTCCGCTCAAACAGTGAGAGATACAGGACTACATTCATACTATAATACTCCCTACAACTGTACAACAACTCACCCTTATGTAAAAGATAATACTTCCTACAACTGTACAACAACTTAATCTTAAGTAACAGATAGCCTATGTCCTGTCAATCAGCATATCATTGCTCTGCCTTTCTTGTCTCTTGTTTTTAGCTGTGATTTCATATTTGATTTTATGTTTATTACTTATTTTTCAGTTTTATTTTGACTTGTACATATACATTTATTTATATAATTATGTCTTATTCGACACCTGTCTCTTGCTATCTTTTTTTGCTATATCATTTATTTTTTTGTTATTATAATATATTGTGATGAGTGAGATACTGTATCCAAATAATTTCCCTTGTGGATCAGTAAAGTTTGTCTAAGTCTAAGTTCTTGATTACATTTGTTGAGTTTAGTTAACTTTTAACAGCTGAAGGGTGCACTGAGTCCACCACCTGTTTGTCTCCATGGAAATGCTATTGCTTTGCCTAGAATGTTCCATAGTACAGATTAAACCTGTCAATCATGAGGGAGGTTACAGCACTACGCTACATTACATTTCAGATCTGTGGAGAGTCGTCCATATTCACAGAAGGAATTATTGTATTTTTGAGCAATAGAAACACCCGTAATGAATAAATGCTAGATGGTTATGTTTAATGTTATACCATGGAACATTCCAGGCAAAGCAATAACATCTCCATGGAAACAAGCATGTGGCAGACCCTCCACCAGAAAAGTTGCACAGTGCACCTTTAACAAGCACAAATATATTAACTGCAATCTAATTACAGATTGAAATATCTGGATTAACTGAATCTTTTATGTTGACCTTAATTTGACACAAACTATGTGCATTAAAATGTATAAAATATTTTGAAAACTGAACATAAAGAAATAGGAACATTTCTTAATTTTCTTTATTTGACTTTGAATATATTCCACTTTTGTTTTTCTGCCAAATATATTAAATCAAGCATTTCATGTCAAATTCTGAGGAATAAATATTTCTCATGAATCATAAATATTTCACATGAATAATACGTAAAATATTGCTGTTGCTTTTTTCTTTCTTTTTTGTCAAATTCAATCAAATTACATTTAGAACAGTGCAATGGTACAAAAAGCAAATACACAGAACTGATACAGAATACAAAACACATTTTGAATATGCTGCAAATGATATTCAACCAACATTTTTAAAGTTCAATTTCAAATGAATTCCAATTTTTTTTTTTTTTTTTTTTTTTTGGATCACAGTATCATTTTCAGTGAGAGGCACACAATGTCGCAACGTCATAACAGATTTAGTTTATATATCCACAAAAAGCCTTTTTAAAAACACAACCTAGAGGCACACATTGTACTATACATTCAACTTATACAATACTGACAAACAGAATAATACTTAATACTACATAAGTACTCACTGACCTCGTGGTAGCTGTGTTCCATTATTGTTACATCCAAAAACAACACATTTGAATCACATTCCTCCGAAAGCAGAGGTGGGTAGCCAGTCAAGTAAGAGTAAGATAACTTCAAAATAATATTATTCAGGTAAAAGTATAGTCCAAGAAGTAACTCATGTAAGAATACTAATAAGTATTTGGGAAAAGTAAAGGGGCACTATGTAACTTTTTGGTTGGGGTCCATCACTGTCTTGTTTCAATGGAGATGTCATTGCTCTGCTTCAAATGTTCCACACTATGACATTAAACAGATCTGCCTTGCATTTATTCAATTACAGGTAGTTTTATTGCACAAAAATTCTGACTCGACAGATCTGACCAATAACTTGGCCTGGTTTGGTCTCTATGATGATGGAAAGGTTTAATGCCATACTGTGAAACATTCCAAACAAAGCATTAACATCTCCATGGAGAAAAGTAGGTGGCGGACCCTCTACCAGAAAAATTACACTATATATATACACTGAATACTACCCACCTCTGTTTAAAAGTACTTTCATGAGTCTGCTAACATTCAGAATGGCTTGTCTATTTGCTAGATCTTTTATTTTCTTCTTTATTGTTACAAAATAAGCCATTTACCTGGCAGTTAGAGACATTTTTATAAATAGCACACAGTACACAACACACACTAGCAGCGCTTTTTTAAACCATCCTCAATGACTGAGATCTTCCTTTTATTTTATTTGCAGTGAACACATTTGAACACTGTTGGCCTTGCACATGAAAAAAAAAAATCTCATCACAGTCCATTGGATACTA
Source organism: Taenioides sp. WSHXM2023 (assembly GCA_029959045.1). NCBI lineage: Eukaryota > Metazoa > Chordata > Actinopteri > Gobiiformes > Gobiidae > Taenioides > Taenioides sp. WSHXM2023. The sequence goes on from CM057090.1 coordinate 9,474,163, forward strand.
CAGTGGCTACCTAAAAATCTGGGCATGTTTGCATCTTATCAAGGATTTGCACCTTCACTGTCTTGCTGCTAGTGCATGCCTAAAGAACAAGACCAACTGTTATCACAAAAGCAAACAAAAACACAAATTTTATTTTCATCTTGACTCTGGTGTGGAGACGCCGACCTATATCCACAAACATTGCCGGAATGACAAACTTTTGTTTTCTTTGAACTTTGAACATATTTCTTTCTCATTTGAATGGAACTCAACGACTGTGCACCCACCACAAAAACGACTGGCTTGTCACTGTTAACATGCTGAAGAGCTGAACTATTTACAATATAGTTTTTGTTTTTTTCATAACAAAATAAGCTACGTGAATCTTTTTAAAGCACACTATAGACTGGTATGTCATGCCACTGGCTGTGACACTGTTTCCTCAGCGCTCCCTTCCTTTCCCTGTGTGTTTGGGCAGAGTCTTCAGTCTTCACCTGCAGCTACTCACCTTTATGCAGTTTGCAATCAAGCCTGAGCCCTTTTATCCTCAGCTCTGGAGACAGCAGCTGCCTGCTTACCTGATTAATAAAACCTTTAATTTTCTATCAGTCACAAGTCTATTGTTTGGGTCCTTCTTGTTGAGCCACAACATTGTAGCTCTTATTACATACAGTATAAGTCTGCCTGTGTTTATCATGTGCGCACTCCCCCCTGCTCAGGCTGCTCTGGTCTTTGGCACGATCCTCAAATACAAACTGAGTTCAATGAGAGAACAGTGGCCCTGGACAGACCGCAGACTCTGTGTCTCCTATAGTTCTGTTCATAGCAGCCTGATCAATGTAAACATATCTGTAAACTTCCCTATGTGCACTTTAGATTTAAACAAAATACATTTCAAACTATAAACATACCTGCTCTGGCAGTGCTATCTTGGATAAAATCTGCACCAAAGTAATTAAAGATGTGCTACAAATGTACTGCACAGATTTACCCAGTGACTTGCTAACCGCTAACGTGCTCTTTACAGCTGTCACACAGCCTAAAGGGCCGTTCAATAGAGCAGAGTAAAGTCAGGTCAGTCAGCAGCATTTCCATTAGCAAACACAATCACTCTTCCACACTGAGTCCAGCATGGGTGTTCACAATCACACAGATAATACAATACACTCCCTTATCTACATATTGTAACAGTTTAACAGTTTTTGTGCAGAATCACAGGTGAAACTCACAAATGACTGTAATCCAATCAAATCATGTCATATATTTATGGTGTATTTAGAAAAAAACAGCAGGGCCTTCTCAATACTTGTGATCATGCATGTTAAGGCCTGATTTTGGCACATATTCTACCTTATATGGCAATGCATTCTTTACAGGTACACTCTTTTTTGGTGGAGGGTCTGCCACCTGCTTGTCTCCATGGAGATGTTATTGCTTTGCCTGGAATGTTCCATTGTATGACCTTAAACATATCCACCTAGCATTTATTAATTACGGGTGTTTCTATTGCTCAAAATATACGATAATACGATAATTCTCTCTGTGAATAGTGTTGCCTCTACACAGATCTGACCTGTAATGTAACCTATATTTGTCTCCCTTGAGGTTTAATCTCTGACAAATCAATAATATCTCAATGAAGACAAGCAGGTGGCGGACCCTCCACTGGAAAAGTTACGCAGTGCACCTTTAATAAAATGTATGATTTTGTTTACAGTATTTAACAAATGACTGAACTCCCCAAGCACCGCAGTGAAATGTGTGTTTACATGCCATTCGCACATAAAAGCAAATCATCCACATCTTTTAAGGCTCTGAAGCGTATGCGATATCATAATTCAATCTTCCTCCACTTCATTTACAGCACACATAGATGGCCACTTCACTGTTACTATTTTTATATACATTATATACTATACATGCCTGTCAAACATACAGGCTTCATCTTATTATCTGTACAATGTTATGCACTTCACGAGAATGCCTCAGATTGCGTGCTTGCCATTCTTCCATTCTGGGTCTTGCCATTGCAGCTGCTAATGGCCCCAGGCTGGCGAGACACAATGTAGCTCTTCTTTTTAGATAGCAGGGATAGTTTCCTGTTTCCCCCTTCGGCGCCACCGTCAGGATCATTGGGGTCGTACACCATGACCGTAGTGGTGTCCATGCGTGACAATGTGTACATGCTGCTCTGGTGGGTGGGGCGGAGGCGGGTGGAGCGCAGTTCAAGCTCATCGTAGCTGGAGACTTTGATGAAGGGACACCAGCGGAATGCACGCTTGAAACCAGCTCGGAATCTGTAACAGGAAAGAGGGGAATAGGTCAGAGATTAGAGAGATGTTCAGTTAATAATAATAATATGATTGATTTAAAGGGTCCATATTATGCTATTTTCTGATCTATGTTATAATGTTGTTTCCTCATCACAAACATACCTGGAGTTGTGTTTTGTTTCATTCACACGTTTAAAGCACAAACCCTGCATATATACGAGTTCTTCTCTCAAACAGAAAACACTCTGTTCAACCTTGTGATGGTAATACAGGTTTTTAAACTACATACACCGTCACTAGAACCATTGGGATAATTTCAAACCTGGAATTTCCAGTCTTTACTAAATTAGGTAAAAGTAGCTGTTAACTTGAAAACTACCACTACATGACATCACAAGGAGGAACAGAATATTTTGAGCTTTGGAGATGTAGACAGAGCAATAATGCAGGATTACTCAAACATATGTGAATGAAACAAAACACAACTCGAGGTTTGTTTTTGACCAACAGTCACGCACACACCACTTTTATACTAGGCAAGGTGAGTGAAGTGCTTTGCCTAAAGAAACAACAACAGATCTTGGCCCAAGCGGGAATCGATCCTCCAATCTTTTGTTGGGAGGCCACAACATCATTAATCTACATTATGTTTATTGTAAACTGCAATATTGACCTAAAAAACTCAGTAATAGAAACCATTCCATTGATTTCCTGTTCAAAACTGCAGCGCTGGTCACACATCTTCAGCATAGTGGCATTTCACCATAACAAGCAGCAAATTTTCATGATTTTTTATTTATTTATTTATTATTATTATTATTATTTTTTTGTTTTATATATATATATATATATATATATATATATATATATATATATATATATATATATATATATATATATATATATATATATATATATATGCAATTAAATACAGGGCAGTGGGTGGGGATAAGGGGTAAACTGAGATTTGGTGAGCATTCAAGGCTTAAAGGTAGGACAATACTCAACGTTTCATCAATCAATCTAAACTTTTAACATTTTAATATTTTAAAAGTGCACATTCAACTTTCATGTTACATTTTTTACATGTTTTTATTGCTCAGAAAAGTCTTGAAAAATCTGTATTTTTAATATGACCAGGGTCGCGTTTACATAGATCTGACCTGTAACTTGGCCAGGGGGCATCATTCTCTTGTCTCCTTGGAGATAAATAAGTTTAATGCCATACTGTGGAACATTTCATACAAAGCAATAATAATCTCTATGGAAAAGAGTTGCTTTCAGACTCTTCATCAGAAAAGTTACACAGTGCACCTTTAATTTTGATATGGCTCTGTTTACATTAATATAGGCTACATGAAATCTCTGAATACTGTGTACTTTGGACAATATCTACAATATGAGCGACACTATGATAAACAACAGAGTCCAGGTGTGTGTGCTCACCTGCTGTTGAGGCAGCAGTAGATGACGGGGTTGTACATGGTGGAGCTCATGGCCAGCCACAGCACACTGAGGTAAACCTGCTGGATGGACTTCTTTTTGTTCAGATCTTTGTTCAAACCCGTCACTATGAAGTAGATGTGGTAGGGCAGCCAGCAGAGGGCAAAGGTCACCACCACAATAATCATCATCTTCACCACCTGAGACAGACACAATAGAGAGGATAAACATGTATACTGCTATAGGGAAATGTATATAATTACAGCACATTCAGTTCATTAGCAAGAACCAGGCCACATAATTAAAGGAACAGAAAAAATCAGGCCCTGAGATCTGAAAGTTAAGAACCCTGCTGTACAATGTGCCTTGCTGTTCAATAGAGCCTTATATGGTCAATTATAGATACCCAAACTGTGGACAGAGGCACTGTGATATTGCAGTCTTTTTGACATTTATTGCACCTCCTCCATTATACAACAATATGCAAATAATAGAAACAGCTGTCATTTCTCTAAACACTGGGAGGTTAAACTCACTACAACACATAAAGCAGAGCACCTGGGCCCTTCTCAAATCCAAACACTTAAGTCCTGGTACCCCAGTGGTCCAGCGGATGTCTGTTACTTGATTACCGTTTGTGGTAAATCAGACAGGGCTGTTTGACAGGATGAACAGGTCTGTCTGCAGGTCCAATGTCAGTATGTGCTTGATCGTGATGAAGTCATAAATGTCCCAGATGGGAACAGGAGCCAGACTTCCCAATTGATACACACTTATGAAATGTTCAAATATAAATGCACAAATGTTGAGTGTGATAATTCCTATTACTGTCTAGACACAAGAGCTGTATTACAACAAAAATCTGCATTATATCTATATTCATTTAAAACATTCTATATACCACAAAACTGACTAGTGAGATTTTAGGGATGTTAAAATGCTGTCACTCAAAAACATACCTGGATTTGTGTTTTGTTTCATTCACATATGTTTGAGTAACCCTTTATTATTACTGTCTACAGCTCCAAACCTCAAAATGCTTTGTTGCACCTTGTGATGTCAAGTTGTAACTTTCAAATTAACAGTTACCTTTACCTATAGTTTAGTAGAGATTGATTATTCCAAGGTTCAAATTGTAATTTTATCAGAAAAATTGTATAATATGGGACCCAGCAACACCGGTGTATCAGTTGTTTTGCACTTCAGATAATTATGTTTCAAATTCTTTTCATTAAAACAAATTACTAAGTGCTCGAACAGCTATTCCACTAATCAGGTTCAGCAAATAATAACATTTAGGGTCCAATATAGATCAATAGCTTTCCATTACCTGAATCTGAAATACCACTTACAGGCTTTTGTTTGAACCTGACAGCTTTGTTTACAATGTACTACTCCTCTGTGTTCCTTCATATTTAAGGTAATGGAGCTACATTATATGCAGACAAAAGACGTATCCCTGAAAAAACTTGAACAAGATGAGCAATTTTAAGTTCTGGTGGAACAAGAATCTTTGTGTACATTATTTTTCTACTTGAAGGGCATCTAGTATAAAAACCTGACAAATCAATACAGCTAATCTACGACCAGTGATGGGAAGAATACTTTGAAAATGTATTTAGTTACAGAATACTGAATACCTGCATTACATGTATCTTGTACTGTATTCTGATACATGGTCCAATCAGTAATGTATCCTGAATATTAGAATACTTTTACACTGAGTTGCGTTTATAGTATAAAGACACAACTTTATTAGCTTTATATTTGTTTCACCATTTTAAAGTATTTCCTATCACTAATTGGAGATAGAATAATTACACATGCACTGACCACAAGAGCAGAGTTTTCTATTTTTCTAACTAATTCTGTGTAGTTTGAAGAAATTTAATTGATCAAATACCGTAATATATTCCTTTTATTTCAGAAAAGTAACTGTCTTCTGAATACCCTCAAATGAAAGAGTAACTATACCCAAATACAGTTACTCAAAATTAGTACTCAGAATAAGTATTTTCGGAACATGTTTTCAGTGACTTCCCAACACTGCAAAAGATATCCTTGAAATAACATGAACAAGATGTTACCAAATTTTACAATGAAGAAAAATCACCCTCTTTGTCTTCATTATTTTTCAACTGGAAGGGCATCTAGTATAAAAACCTGACAAATCAATAAAGCTAATTCACAACACAGGTCCATCAGGGTAGCAGCCGGTTACGAACGCAGCCTCATTAAAACACAACACCAGAATGTTACAGTAGAATCTGTGTATCATTCGTTTTTCAAAATAAAACCAAAAATAAGAAAATTAAAAAACAATCATTTTCTTCATTATTTGTCTCCAAAACCAAAATGAAAAAAACTGATAACGATTTGTTTTTTTCAGTTTTCATGTGTTTAAATGTTTTGTGTTTAAATGAATAATGGAAAAAACGGATAACGGCCGTTTCCCATTTCATCCAATTTTGACCCTTAAAGTTGTGTGCACATACAAAGCGTCAAATCGCGCCTTCCGCAGCCAACGCGCCGCTGAAACATTCGCTTGAAGCTGCTTCAGACGCGCGAATTAGACGCTCCGTTCGCAAGGCGTACATTCAGCTTGGTCGCCCCTTACGTCATAAAACAGAAGCGCGTGTGACTGAAGGCGCGGGCGGACAGTACACAGCATGCCGTTTGCCGCCAAGTGGAGAGCAGAGGGGAGACAGCGACGTGCGGTCAGGGGAGAAAAGTGCCTCACATGTCCTTTTGAGAATAACGAACTGCTCAGTGTCAATAAGAATAAATACTTTAAATATTTTATATGTAACATTATTTATCTACTACCAAGCTCTCCTTTACATTAAGGAGTTTAGCTCACTATGTTAAGACGCTTGTCTTTAATGCAGACACTTTGGGTTCAAGACCCTGATTTGTCATTTAGACTTAGACAAACTTTATTGATCCACAAGGGAAATTCTTTGGTACAGTAGCTCACTCATACTATTGTACCCAGCAGCCACTCTTTCAGGCGCTCAAACATTTACATATTTATTTTGTTCTTTCTTCTTTTTTGTGTGTAAACAAAATCATTTATTAAAACACAATGTTTTTAATGAGTTAACGTGATTTTTATGTTTGTAAAGAAAAGCAACTTAGAGCACATCAACATTTCTGAACCTCTGCTCTTTGCCTCACAGCTGTAAACCTCACCGCACGTCACCTGGCCTAAAGCCGAACACAGATGAAAAGGTCTGGGCATGAGATCGTGTTGGATTGTGGATGCTCCCCGGTCTGTGGTCTTGTTTACCCTTATTTAAGATGGAGCAGTCAGAGGCGGTTGGTTTACTGAGGCTGCGGGAAAAGCCTCACTGCTTATGGCTCAGCGGGACCCCGGATCATTCTGCCAGGGCAGACCTGTTCACACCTGTTGTTCTCGAGTCAGCGCCCGTACGCATTGTTCGCGCCGCTCCATTCACTTGAAACACCAAAAACGCCGCCCGCGTGACGTGCTCTGCAGCGCTTTAGTGGCGCATCAACGCGCCTCAACATAGGGTTAACAGGGGAATCGCTCAAGCAATTTGCACGTGACACATCCGGTGTAAATGCACCTTAAGCAAGTTGAGTAAACCAGAAATGAACCTTTACTAGGAGCATAGACATACACACACACAAACACATACATTTCTATGACTAGGAAGGCGTGCAAAACAAACCTAAAGGCCGCTGGACTTGAGGATCATTATTATATGATTAAACAGCTTTTTGAGATGACAGATGGTGAAAAATAATATTTACATCCAGTCTATTATCACTTTTTTTTAAAATAAAACAAACATACCTGGAATATGACACAGATTTTTCTGTCGTCATGTCTTCGGGTCTTAGCTTCTAATTTCCGCGAAAAAGGACATAAGTTTCCACATGGGTTTCCATCTTAAACCTTCCTTAGGCATATACCGTACATGTTTATGTCTATGGCACTTTCTGCTTAACTTAGGTCCAGGTCACGGAAACAGGAAATGGCCGATATCCGTTTTTTCCATTATTCATTTAAGTACAAAATCGAAAACTGAAAAAACAAATCGTTATCCGTTTTTTCATTTTGGTTTTGGAGATGAAGAAAATAGTTTTTTCGTTTTCTTATTTTTGGTTTTATTTTGAAAAATGAATGAACAAATGATACACGGATTCAGTAGGTCTTTTCAGCAGCTAAAAAGAATAATGAACCATGTTTTAATTAGTATTTTCAGGCATGTTTTATCATGATTTGACAAATTGCCCTGTTCTAAGTGAGTAGGCACAGCGAGATGCTCTATGTGGAGAAGGAATTAGCTGTTTTAGAACTATCTGTCATAATGATTAATATTTCAAGGGCCCATATTACGTGTTTGTTTGTTTTTTATTGTGGTCTATCTTATAATGTTTCTTCATCAAAAACAAACCTGGAGTTGTGTTTTGTTTCATTCACACGTGTTTAACACACAAACCTGCATATTTAGGCTGAATTCTTCTCTCAAACAGAAAACACTTTGTTCCACCTTGTGATGTCATGTAGTAATACATGAAATGCGCCACTGTGTTTTTAACTCTACACACCTTCACTAGAATAATCTGGATAATTTTAGCCCATGAATTGCCCATCTCTACTGAACTAAATGTAAAAGGTATATCTGTTATCTGGAAAATTACTGTTTCATGACATCACAAGGTGGAACAGAGCATTTTGAGCTTTGGAGATATAGAAAAACTAATAATAAATGATTGCTCCAACATGTGTGAATGAAACAAAATACAACTCGGGGTATGGTTTTGATGTGCTAACGACATTCTAACACAAGCTCACAAGAGTCAAATTTTCAAAATATAAGACTTTTAACATGTGATGGTCTGCATTTTGTTCACATTTAATGCTTGAAACGCTGCAAAACATAACCAAATATGATTTGACTGTACACTGGAGGCAGTGGGTTTTATAAGGTAATATTTAATTAAAGAAAACAACAGCCATGGGTTTGCTTTCATCGCACCTCTTCTGCAGCTCATCATTATTGTCTTCTTATATCTGAGCAGGTTGCACTTGTAAATTAAGAACCATCATGTCTCCCACCTGCCCTACCCACATTCGGTAATTGTACACAGGGTTTAATTAGCAAACTGCATGTACGCATTCAGTTGTAGAGTACGGTGATCCCAGTGGTGGAGAGCTGTTTGATTTAATTCACTTGTACTGTTTCTGTAGGCCTACGTGAAGACTGGAGAGAAGGGATAATAGACCCAGGCACATATGTTAATTTATTTGGACACGGAACAACCTTGAATTTCACTTCAAAATGGACTTTGTAATGGTATTCATCTAATATTTAAAAAAAGAAATAGGCTTAAAGGGGCTATATTACCCTGATCTTTGTTATAATGTTGTTTTCTCATTACAAACATAACCGGAGTTGTGTTTTGTTTCATTCACACATGTTTAACACACAGCCGCTACATATTTAGGTTGTGTTCTTCTTCTCAAACAGAAAACACCCTGCTCCCCCTTGTGATGTCATGTGGTAATACAGGAAGTGCTCCACTGAGTTTTTAAAGTCTCTACACCTTCACGAGAATCATCTGGATAATTTCCTCCCTGGAATGACCAATTTCTAATGTGAAAACTACTGCTTCATGACATCACAAGGTGGAACAGAGCATTCTGAGCTTTGGAGATATAGACAGACTAATAATAAAGGGTTACTTAAACATGTGTGAATGAAACAAAACACAACTCCAGGTATGTTTTTGATGAGGTAAGAACATTTTAACATGGCTTAATGTTCACAAGAGTTGATTTTGAGTAATATAGGAGCTTTAAACTATTATTTAACATTCAACTTCTGGCATGTCCCAAATGGCTGATGGGTCCTATAACGATATAATAAAAATAACATGTCATTTTAGTTTTTAACTGTTCATTTTTCATTATACTGAAACATGTGGTTAGAATGTCATGGGCAAAGTATTAATCATTTCATACCTGATCTTTTCAGGTATTCTCTATTACTTTGCCTGTAACATATTGCACTGACATTGTGTGAATAATGTTTAGTAGTTATTTTTAGCAGCCTTCTTTCTCTATTCTGATTCATTAGAATTGGTCCACTAATTACTTTGTGTCTCTTTTATTGTCCCATCATTCACAAAGCACTCTCCTTCTCCGGATCTAAGACTTGAAAAGCTTGATAACCTCAGTGCCTTTACCCTTTCCATGGTTTGACGATACATGTGCCAGTCTGACGTTATCAAACAAAAAACAAATTTGGATGAACCTTTTGGAATAATATTTTCAGTTAGGTCTGGGAATCACAGGGTTCCTATGATTCGATACGGTATGGCTCACGATACGATATTATCGCAATATGGTGATACATGCAATAATAAATATATTGCACATGATATTCTGCAATATATCACTATTTTTAAGGTGTACTTTGTAACTTCTATGGTGGAGGGTCTGCTACTTGTCTCCATGAAGATGTTTTTTCTTTGCCTGGAATGTTCCACAGTAGGGAATTAAACATACAGTATCTCCCTTTCATTTGTTCAATTACAGGTGCTTTTTAGCTCAAAAATACCTTAAAATACATGATTTCTTACCATGTGCAAACTTGCTTCTCCATAGATCTGACCATTAACCTGTCTCCATGGTGATTACCAACTTCTTTCCATATTGTGGAATAATCAAGGCAAAACAGTAATATCTCCATAGAGACAAGCAGGTGGCGGAACCTATACCCAAAAAGTTACACAGTGCACCTTTAAGAACTAAATACATTTTAACAACAGTATTTCTTGATGATTTCCCTTGTGGATCAATAAAGTTTGTCTAAGTCTAAAAATGCTCTTTGCCGATATATCGATACAGCAGCCCAATACTGCACAGCCAAATTTAGTATCACGATATAGCGATATTTCAATATTTTAGCTACTTTCAAGCCTTCACATATTCTCTGTATGAATAAACCATGACAAAAGTGCATAGGAGTGAATACACATTAAGCACATACCGCAAAGGTGGCCTGTTGCTTTGATGTTAATGAATTCTAAGAGAGGGAAAGAAAAGCATGGCCACTGAAGTAATAGTAATGTTCCCTATCGGTGCTTCAAATATGTTCAAGTACAGAGCACAGAGGAGAATACAATACAAGGTCTGACAGGCACAAGGAATATATCTACTACACAGGTAAAATCCTTGTACTTCTTAATTCCCAAAATAGTGTAGATATTTGAATCAAACCAACTAGCAAGTGTACTATATTATATTTAACATAGCAAATAATGTTATCACAAAACTAAAATTTCAAACTGAAGAATGCCACATTGATAATAACCTTGATACTTTTAGGATCAAACATAAACTGGGTATTGATTTTTGTTCTAAACTCCACAGGCCATGTGTTCACAAAAGAACCAGGTATTGTGCATTTTGTGATTAAATACTTTTGTCACTTGCTGGTTTAGGAATTCACTCCACAGCATACAAACAGTGTTTAGATTTGTGAGTGATTTAATACAATGAGATTGCTCAAAATGTTCCAGCCGACCTTTGTGTCCTCGCCTTCATAATTATTATTGCGTTACGTCACATTATGGTTATTTAGAAAACTATTCCCTGAAAATTGCAAGTTAAATAACCAGTTATTCCTGGAGGCCATCTATATAAAAGGAGAAAAAAAAGCAATTTTTTCATTGGAATTTGCATATTTATGAATGTGTGTATCATCTTGTTCTGTGCAACGGCAAGTGGTGTTGAGGGTCACTTGTAAAAAGCGGATTTCTCTTTGGCCTTCAGTAAAAACTAAAATCCTGCCTTAGTTCAAGCTATGCAAAATGCTGGATTTAGAATTCATGTCTGAAGCTGCTCTAATGGGCATTCACTGTGTTAAAGGTCATATATTATTATTATTATTATTATTATTATTATTATTATAACCTGACTCTTGTGAGGTTTAAGCCATGTAAGAATGTTCATTCACACATTTGAGTAACCCTTTATTATTATTCTGTCTTCATCTCCAAAGCTCAAAATGCTCTGTTCCATGTCATGAAACCGTAGTTTTCAAGTTAACAGTTGCCTTTTACCTTTTGTTCAGTAGAGATTGGAAATTCCAGGGCTGAAATTATTCAGTTGAGTTTAGTGAAGGTGTATGCAATTTTAAACACAGAGGAGCACTTCCTGGATTACCACATGACATCACAAAGTGGAGCACAGCATAAATATGTATGGATTTGCATGTTAAATGTGTGTAAAAACACAACTCCAGGTATGTTTTTGATGAGGAAACAACATTTTAACATAGATCAGTAAATAGCGTAATATGGGCCTTTTAAATAGTGGAATGAAGGGGGGCATTATAAACTTTTACATTGTTAATACTTTAGTTGTGGTACCACATATTTATGGCTAACTAATGGTAAAATTATTATTACTATTATTATTATTATTATTATCAATAATAATAATAATAATAATAATAATAATAAATCTTTATTTATAAAGCACTTTTAAAAACAAGGTCTACAAAGTGCTGTACGAGCAGCAAAGAACAATAAAAATAGCATACAGAAAGCACATAAAAACAGACAATGAAGCAATCATTTCAATTAATTATAATAAATAAGTTAATAAAATAGAATGAAAATAAATAAGGAATGAAATCCAGCTAAAACCAGCTAAAGGAAGGCTAACTGATAAAAATGAGTTTTAAGAAGTGATTTAAAACATGATACTGATGGTGCAATCCTTATTTCCTCAGGCAGGTCATTCCAAAGCCGAGGCGCCCGGACTGAAAAGGCTTGATCATCTTTCATCCAGAGCCTGGACATTGGCAGCTAACGGGGACCAGCCTGAGGATCTAAGACTGTGGGAGGGCTCGTGCGGGGTAAAAAGTTCTGAAATGTAACTTGGTGCAAGACTAAATGAGCTTTAAAAGTGATCAGTGAAATCTTAAAATCAATTCTAAAACACACTGACAGCCAGTGAAGGGAAGCTAAAACAGGGGTAATGTGTTGATGTCTGTTAAAACCGGTGAGGAGCTGCTGCGGTTTGAACCAGTTGGAGGCGGGAGACAGATTTGGTGTCAAGGCTGGAGAGGAGGGAGCTGCAATAGTCTAGACGGGAGACGATGAGCGTGTGGATGACTTTTTCAAGATCAGGGCGGGAGAAGATATGTTTGATTTTATTAATTGTGTGGAGGTGGAGAAAACAGGATTGTGAAGGTTGAGGTGAGAGTCAAAAATGATGCCAAGGTTTCTGGCAGCCGGGGTGATGTTATAAGCGAGAGAGCCGAGACTATTACTGATATGAAAGGTGGACTGGGGAGGATTGATTAAAATGATTTGGGATTTGAAGCTGTTGAGTTTTAAGTTCTGTGCCATCCAACTGTTCATGTCACTGGAGCAGTTTAACACAGCAGCCAGGTTCCCAATGTCGTTTGGTCTGAGTGGGATGTAGATCTGTGTGCTATCAGCATAGCAGTGGAAGGACACGTTATAGCCCACCATAATGTGTCCTGGGGGGTGCATATAAATAGAAAATAAAGTGGGACCTAAAATAGAACCTTGTGGCACACTACAGGTAATGAGGGGAGAGGAGGAGGTAAAATTACCTATGGTGACCGCAAAGGTTCTGTCTAAAAGGCAAAAGGAGAAATTCAATTTGTCAACTGGACAAAAGTTTGGTCGAATACATTTCTGGTCAGACGCTGGTGGACACTGCCTTATATCTGCCTGAAGATATTGTCAACTTTTGTCCAGTTGACAAATTGAATTTCTCTACCTGGACGACTGAGGGATTCTACACACGTTCTGTCTAAAAGATAGGAATAAAATCAATCAAGTGCAGTGTCTCGGATGCCAACCTGTTTGTTGAAGCGGTTCATTAAAATTGCGTGGTCAATAAAATCAAGCACTCTCCTCTATCAGCGGCTACGAGAAGATGATTAGAGACTTTGATGAGGGCTGTTTCAGTGCTGTGCGATGCTTTAAGACCTGACTGAAATTTCTCAAAGATGTGATTTCTATTCATAAAATCTAAAATCTGGTTAGAAACAACTTTCTCTAAAAGTTTGGATAAAAAAATAAGCTTTGAAAGTGGTCTAAACTTATTAAAAATCAGAGGTGCTTAAATTAGGTTTCTTTAAAAGTATTATAAGTAGTTATATACGTTGTTTTTTGTTTGTTTGTTTTTTGTCTTAGGCTATATTTATTCAGTCATTGCTAATTGTTGTCCTGTAAAAATTGTTCATGCCCATTGATCGCTGTTTTGTACCTGCACTACTGTTAATAAGCATTGTGTTTTATAAATACAACCATTAGCTGAATAACCACCAATTACCACTTAGTTAGCGACTATTATATGGACCTTAAACTAAAGAAAAGGCTAGACTAAAGCATTGTAGTTATTCAGAAAAAGGAAGAAGCAACAACTGTGATTTTTGGTTGGGGTTAGATTTTTTTCCGAATGATTTTTAAATCAGTTTTGCGTGTGATTTTATTTTCACAGACATGCTTTGATATTGAACAAAATGGTTTACAAATATGGTTTCAGTTGAGCATTTACACAGAGGTAAATATTACAGATTATAAGCTGTCCAATAACATGGTTTAATTTACATACATGATGGGGATTTTTAACAAGTGCCGTTTGTTTCACTGTGCCAGTGCTCCACAATCTGGTGTTTGGATTTGAAAATTCAAAACAGTAAATTTACCCCAAACACAAGGTTTGGCCTTGCAAAATAATGACTATATTATACTGTCCCAGCACACACAAACAGGAGCTTGAAAAGTCACAAAATGGAGACAAAAAGATGGCATTTTCTCAGTAAATGTCAAGGTACGGGTGAAGCAGCAAGGGTCTGTTCTTGGTGAAAAGTAAAAAGGTTTGACACAGGAGAGGATTGAAGCTTTTGTAATGACGCACAGACTGAGGCCAAGCATTTAGCCATCATAATAACAAAGTTTTTAGTATGCTATGCTACACCAATAGAAAAAATATGTTTGATATTTTTTACCTCCGCGGGGGAGGCTTTTCTGTTGGATTTTTGGTAAAAGAATTAGAAATCTCACTTCCTGCAGCACCAGAGGCTACAAATATTAGAACATTAATTCATTTTATATTCTTCCTGAGTTACAATGGAAAGAGCCTGAACTAACACAAACCAGAACAGAGCAAATATAGCCGTCCACATCGCACAAACGCACCTAACTCCTAAATTAATGCTAACCCCTAACCCTACCTTAACACCTAACACTAACTCCAACCCTAGCCTCATCCTTAACACTAACCCTAGCTCTAGCCCCAACTCTAACCGTAACCCTAACCCCAACCCTAGCCCTAACTTTAGCCCCAACCCTAACCCTAGACGCAACCCTAGCCCTAATCCTAACACTAACCCAAGCCTTAGCCCTAATTCTAACCCTAACCTCAATCCTAACCCTAAAAGTTAGAAGAAAGTTACGCATTGGATCTTTAACTTTTTTTCTTCACTACATAATTCCATATATGTTGCTTAATTTATTTCATGTTTTCTGTATGTACCTAAAATGTAGACAGTAATACAAATACAGTATTTGTATACAGTATACAGTACAGTAAATACAGTAATACAAACGCTGCAGTTCGCGTATCGGCCTGGCATCGGAGTGGAGGACGCCATCATCTCTCTGATGCACCTCTCACTGTCCCACCTGGAGAGGCCCGGCAGCACTGTGAGAATCTTGTTCTTTGACTTCTCCAGTGCAGGACTGGACTCATAACACAGATGCACTGTACAGGAAGGGCCAGAGTCGGCTCTATCTCCTGAGGAGACTGCGGTTCTTTGGAGTGTGAGGGCCACTCCTGAGGACCTTCTATGACTCTGTGGTGGCATCAGCCATCCTGTATGGTGAGGTCTGCTGGAGAGCAGCATCAGTGACAGACTGATTCACCCTCGCTGTGTTAAGGAGAGATTTCGCAGGTCTTTCCTTCCTGCTGCTGTCAGACTGTACAATGATCAATGCTAGACATGTGTCATCCCCATAGCAACCATGTGTCATCTCCATAGTAATAATAACAATGTGCAATATTATTTAAAGTCACTTTACCTGCTATTATTTATTTACCCACCACTGTCCATCACTGCACTGTACACAGTCATCTCAGAATCAAAAACACTTATTGTGCAATGTTCCTGTGCCTTTTAGCTTAGCTTACAGTGTTGTGTTTTTTAGTTGATTGTAAATACTTATTATTATTATTATTTATCTTGATTTTGATGCATGCTCTTATTTTCCTACTGTTTCTGTAACTTGCGTTGTGACACTGCAATTTCCCCTTTGTGGGACAAATAAAGGATTATCTTATCTTATCTTAAATAAAGAAGATACAATTTGAGGTGTCCAATTTTCCTTAGAAGAGCCCTAGTTAAAGGTAGGATGTTATAAGTCAAGAGGGTGCTACAGATTGATATGGATCTCCTACACAGAACATGTTTCTGCTTTTGACTCTTCACAAACCACCAGCCATGTGCTATAATGTAACACCAACCACCTGGAGTGTGGATTAGTGGCACCATTAGCTCCAAGGTGAGACAATCCCACATTATATACTGCAGCTCAACTGTTGGATTTCAGTTCTCCTCCAAATCTGATCTGGCTGACGTAATCCTCTAGAATCCTTCTATTCTCAAGGCAGGGAATTTAATCTAGCCCAGAATGGAGGATCAGTGCTGGTGGACCACTGGGTAGACAGAGAAAGGCCTAAAGTCAGTACTACAGCTTATTACTTGAAGCATTTAATACCACAGATTCAATTCTGCTCTACAAAGGGTTTGAGTCGTCTGAAAACATGATAATAATATTACCTACAGAGACTCAGTTCTGGAGTAAATTCAGATTCAACAAGACATGAGAAATGATCTACTGATGGAATAAGTGTGTTTTTCTTAATTAAAGCAACATTAGATTTTGTTTCTTATTTTAAGTACAAAGAGTAACTATTCTGGTGGAGGGTCCGTCAAATGCTTTTCTCCATGGAGATGTTATTGCTTTGTCTGAAATGTTTCATAATATGGTATTAAACCTTTCTATTTTCATGGAGATCAAACCAGACCAAGTTACAGGTCACACTCAAAATGTTTTTCGAAGTATTTTTGAGTTATGAAACCACATGTAACTGAATAACTTTAAGTAAGTTGTTGAATGTCATACTGTGGAACATTTCAGGCAGAGCAATGACATAGCTATAGAAACAAGCAGAAAAGTGTAGCAAGATGTATTTTCATATTTTAAGTACAAAAAGTCTTGGTAGATAATTGGTAGATAATTTTACTTGAAGTGAAGTTTTCTCACATCATGATATAGATTTCTTAATTCAGATAATCTTAACTTGGATATAGATTTTAGTTTTTGCAGTGTAAACCTTGGCTTTATCAATTGTCCGCTGATTTGTATTCAAGCAGACAGACTTTGTCCTTTGCATCTATAAAGACCAAATTCTTGCTGTACTTCATAATCTCACCTCACCTGTGCAACCTTTTTTCCCTGATAAACCATTAAAGTCAACAATGAGTGACTGAAATGTTTCTCCCATGTGACAGGAAGCACTCAGCTATAACTTGACCATGACCAGTATGTGTTTACTGTGATGTAAAAGTCAGTGAGTGAATTTGATCACATTTCTTTGGGCTTCTGTGAGTTTGTTAAAGCAAAACACGTTGCTCAAGATGTTAAAGGGCCCATATTGCACTATTTTTGATATATGTTGTTGTTTCATCATCCAAATCATACCTGGAGTAGTGTTTTGTTTCATTTGCACATATTTATAGGCTGAGTTCTTCTCTCAAACAGAAAACACTGCCTTCCATCTTGTGATGTCATGTGGTAACATCCTTACAGAAAGTGCTCCACTGTGTTTTTAAACTCCATATACATTCACTAGAAATGTTTTAAATTTCAGCTCTCTACTAGTAATTTCAGCTCTAGACTGAACAAAAGGTAATTGTTAACTTGAAAACTATACTGCAACATGACATCACAAGGTGGAACAGAGCATTGTGACCTCTGTAAACAGACTACAGGGTTTCTCAAAAATGTGTGCATGAAACAAAACACAACTCAAGTCAATTTTGCGTAATATAGGACCTTTAATCATGAACCATAATTGTAATGTTCCATATGATTGATGTATAATGTGGCCCTATTGACGTTGTTGTTTTTCATAAGATGGGGATAATTACATATTCTACAGTTTACTAAATATTTCACTCTCGGGACAATTTGACATCCTCCAATTCCCCATCTCTTTATTCAAAGGGTGTCAAATTGTCATTCATTAAGAGCTAAACACTGCTTATGACAGTGATGTAGAAATGCTGTGGACTCAACTGTCTTCCGTAAGGCCAACTAATCTGTGGTTATTACTGTGCACTTCTATGTGACATTTCCAAAATACATGTAGCCGGGAGCACATAATATAAATAGAGCACCTGGCTTAGCTCCTGTCACCGGATGGATTAAGGCCAAACAGTAAAAAGGTGAGTCTGTGTTTGGATGAAAAGATGGGTCTCTATTGTTTCCTGTCTCATTACAAAGGGAGGATTCAGCCAGCAATTGTCACTGAGAAACTATGAAACACATCACAAAATAATGACTTCACTTCATTTATTATTTTGACTTAAAGGGCCCATATTACGCTATTTTCTGATCTTTATTATAATGTTGTGTAATGTCCTCATCAAAAACATACTGAAGCAGGAGTTGTGGTATGTTTTTGAGGAGTTAACAACCTTCTAACATGGCTAATATAGGACCTTTAACACAACCCTGAAGTCACTTGTCACTGTTGGAAATGACAGCACTACCACCATAAACAATGTCAGTTTGGCCTCATCCTAAAAGTTTAAATTCATAATTTATAAGCAAAAGACATCCACATTATTTCACTAAGGATGCTTTATTGGTTTATGCTGCTGCCCGGAAGTGTATCAAAACATGCTCTGTTTCCTCCAGGTACACCTGACCAATATGCACAGCTCAGGATGGGTCCCAGCATGTCATACGCTGTGGTTGCTTATTGCTTTTGACAGGGCAATTAAGTTTTCCTACACTGGGCAGCTCCAAAACAGGCTCTTGTTTCTGCAGCTCTCTATAAGAGACCTCGCAAAAGCTGTTTGTGTAACTATAGTTGGGTTTCAGATGACACCAGAATATTCTGTAGGTCAATATTCTGTAATACAGATGGGGCAGCTAAAATGGATATTGTTCTTTTTTGTTTATGTTGTAATAAAAGAAATGAATGGGCCTGGCTGATGCCGATAAACGCTGCCAATATTTTGAGCCGAT